>CM040118.1:472677610-473064474 GCA_022559845.1 Amorphophallus konjac
TTGGAAGAGGATGGTGAGCGAGATGCTCGGCTATGGCATAGCCTTTAATCGCCTTTTGCTGGACGTAGACGATGTCAAACTGAGAAAGAAAACTTTGCCAGCGTGCTAATCTATCCGTAAGGACAGATTTCTCTAGAAGGAATTTGATAGGATTCATTCGAGCAATTAAGTGGACCTCGTGAGCCAAGAAGTAGTGTTTCAATTTCTGCACTACCCAAACGAGGGCAGCACAGGTTTTCTCCATGCCGGTGTACTTCTGCTCACAGGGATTGAGAAGTTTGGACAAGTAATAGGTTGCCCGTTCCTTACCTTCTTCATCAGCTTGTGCGAGGACGGCTCCTACGGAGTCATCCAAGACTGAGATGTAAAGGATCAGAGGTTTTTCCGATTTGGGTGGAATGAGAACGGGTGGACTAGCCAGATATTCCTTTAACCCTTCAAAAGCTTTCTGACATTTAGAATTCCAGTGGAATTCTACTCCTGGCTTGGTCAGCTCGTAGAGAGGTCTGCACCTTTGTGAATGTTGGGACACAAACCGACGAATAAACTGTAACCTCCCGATTAAACCTCGGACTTCCCTCAAATTCTTGGGAGGTGGCATATCCCTGATAGCCTTAGCTTTGTCAGGATCTATCTCGATCCCTCTTTTGCTCATAATGAACCCCAGCAATTTACCTGACGACACACCAAACACACACTTCTTCGGGTTCATTTTCAGTTGGAACTCCCTTGACCTCTGCAAGACCTTAGCCAAAACTTCTGGATGTTCCATCCTGGTCCTTGATTTTACCAATAAGTCATCCACATACACTTCCAGATATATGTGCATCATGTCATGAAATATGGCCATCATCACTCTTTGGTAAGTAGCTCCAGCATTCTTTAATCCGAACGGCATGACTACGTAACAATATGTTCCCCAAGGGGTAGTGAATGACGTCTTTTCCTGATCCTCTTCTGCCAAACGAATTTGATTGTATCCTGAAAATCCATCCATGAAAGAGAGGGTCTCGTAGCCTGCCGTGTTATCAATCAGCACATCAATGTGAGGTAAGGGAAAATCATCCTTTGGACACGCGCGGTTAAGGTCCCGGAAGTCGATGCAAATCCTGACTTTCCCATCTTTCTTCATGACCGGGACAATGTTCGCCACCCATTGAGGATAAAGAACGACTCTAATGAACCTGGCTTTGTGGAGCTTATCGACCTCTTCTTTCATTTTCAAAGCCATCTGAAGATGGAAACGTATTAACCTTTGTTTTACCGAGATGGACCCCGGTTTTAGGGTTAAACGGTGTTCGACCAAGGTTGAATCCAGACCCGGCATATCCTCGTAGCTCCATGCAAACGTGTCCTTATATTCCTTGAGAACCTCAATTAATGCCTCTTCTTCAGAGGGTGGTAGGCTGTCACTTATGAGGATGATCCTAGGGTCTTCCTCAGTTCCCAAGTTGACTTCTTTGGTGGATTCTTCTACGGCGGTTGACGGCTCGTCGAATCTCCTCATTCCACTAGCGTATGCGCCCGCCGCATCCTCATATTCTTCACCCTCATCTTCAGTGGGGCATTCTTCATCCGTGATCTCATAGACTCCATGTCCTTCATCAGATGCGCAGTCGCCCTCGCATTCTATTTCGGGTAGCTGGATGGGATTTTCTAACAACTGGGGGATGGCAAGAAGGGCCTGACACCTGGCGGCCAAATCCAGAAGGAATCGACGAGGGATCTGCCTACCCTTGGATTTCTTCCTAGGTACTACCCTTGGCCTATCATTCCTAGATTGACTGACAATATTTATAGAAGAAGAGGAAGACGAAGAGGATGGTGTAGAATGTACATGAGAAGACCCCTCAGAGGAGGGGTAGAAAAGGTCGCTCATCGGACCTTGGATGGGTGGTCCGCAAGGCGGTACGCACCCGTGGGAGATGTAGGAGGTTTCCTCAACGAAGATGTGTTGTTGGGGAGTTTGAAAATTGACATTTTATTTTCGTTTTCATTTTTAATGACAAAGCAGTGAAAAGAGATTGGAGGAGAGAGGAAAGTGGTTATGGCTAGAGGATTGTGAGGCTCATAGAGCAGATCATGGTTGAAGACCTGGTGCGGGTTGAAAAGCCCGCGTAGGTATGTAAGCAAAGAAGGGGACCTGGGAAGATCATCAGACAATTGTCTGGCCCAGGAAGAAGATATCAGCAAAGGCTGAGACGAGTGGATGGAGAGAATGGCGGCTAATGAGCCGTCGACGGCAATGTTGAGGACGGATGAAGATCCGTCGATGACAGAGTCCTTCTGGCGAGGACGAGGATAGTTTGGAACCTTGGTAAGAGTGGTAATATTCTCTGGTATTTCGGAGATCAATGGTGGTCCTTCAAGCTGCGGAGATGAGAACATCCTTTCCAGTGCAACGAAAATGTCCCGTATGTCGAACCATTTGTCCCACTCGCATTCTGGATCTTTGATCTTGCCTCTTTTGGTGATCCTCGGACATTTTTCGGCCAAATATACAGCATGTGAACCCCCATATGTTTCTCGTGGGCGATCTCCCATCTGAATAACGGGCCCTCTGTTGAAGTGGTTTGATAGAGTCCACGTGAGGGGCTTCCAATCTGCCTTGAACGGTCCTTTGAAGCCTAGGCCAAACCTGCGGTTCGGCCTAATTTCCTTTGGCGGTTTGAGCATACCCTGTAACTGTGCGCTCAGACCTTTTCCTTGTTGATAGCCGATGTTCCTCATAATCTCCCAACCTTTGGAGTGAAAAGGGAGACATGATGTTGTGGTTGCCCTAACCGGCTCCTTTGGTACTAGTGGAACATGAGATGGATCATGTACGTCCAGTAGTGACAATATGGGCCGATGAGACGGCCAAACAGAAGGCAGAGAGGTGTTGATAGCATCCACTGTGTGAAGGATAGGTGTACTGACCACTTTAATAATTCTCCCATTGTAAGGAAACTTCAGGCACTGATGGTTGGTGGAAGGCACAGCGTCCATGGCTTCGATGTAAGGGCGACCCAGTATAGCCTTAAATGTGGGGTCCATGTCGAGGACATGGAATTCCGTGGGAATTGCCATGGGGCCTAGTTCTGCCTTCAGAATAATCATCCCCTGCGGCGGCCTTTTGCTATTGTCATAAGCCGTGACCGTGATCGAGGAAGGTCTTATTTGTTCCTCGTTGACCCTACACAACTGAAGAGTGCTCATGGAGATCACATTTATGGATGCACTCGTGTCCACAAGACACGGGTTTATGGATACCCCATTAATTTTTATTGAAATGCACAATGCATATTTCCGAGCTTCCTTGGGAGCGAGCTCGTAGTTGTGAAACATGATGGCTGGTTGTGTGTCTGTTGGGGTCAGGACGGTCGAAATCTTCTCCACGGGGAGGTCTTCATTAACCATGACCTTTTGAAGATATTCCATCAAGGCCGCCTGGTGGGATGTGGATCTTTGAAGAAGCTCCAGGATGGAGATCCGTGCAGGTGTCTTATCCAAGTGTTTCAATAGATCATACTGTGTTCCAGGGATAGCTCTTTCTGGTTGTTCTGCATCATCCTTCTCTGGCTGAGATTGCTCGGGATTCTGACTGTTGTGGGGGAAAACCCTGTGGAAAATCCTTCCACTCCGGAGCACCATTGCCTGCGGCTTTTGTACCTCTGTGGGGGTAGCAGTGGGTTTTAACAGGGGTTTGAGGGGTAGTAGTGGAGGAATGGTTGATGAAGCAGGGGTGATGACGGGAGCAGGGATTCTGATGAGGGGTTTGTTAGGTGGCGGCACGGTGGAGGTAGAGGGGATATTGCGCGGATTATGAAGGATAAGGGGTCTAGAAGGTGGCGGTGGAGACGAAGTAGGAGTGGGTAGGGCTTGAAGGGGGCAATGATTTTGAGGTGGGTGATGGTTAATGAGTGGTTTTGACAGCATTAGTGGTGATACGGTGGAGAAAGACGGGGTTATGTATGGTTGACGGATGATAAGGGGTTTAGAAGGCGTAGGGGTAAATGTGGTAGAGGTGGATGGTAAAGTGGGGGAGTGAGAGAAGATGAGAGGGAGTGAAGGCGTAGTGGAGAGTGTCGGTTGATAGGAGGTCGAGGTGCGGATGAGAGGGCGTAATGGTAGTGGAAATGGTGATGGTGATACTGATGCGGGTTGATGAGAGAGAGGTGCTACCCGGGCAAGGTGAGGGGGTTGCATGACGATAGGGTTGGAGGTAGAAAGAATGGAGGTACTTTCCTGGTGCCACACCTGCTCTCTCCCGACTTCCGGGAAGGAGGAGATGGGGTTAACCTGATGATTGGGCTGTTGGTGCTCCGGTAATGGATTCTGGATTATGCCCATGTCGGGCTGTTGTTGTGGGGCCTGCTGAGCCTGCTGTTGTTGTTGTGGTTGCTGTTGCTGTTGTAACTGCTGCTGTGGCCTATGAGGGGGTCTCCTAGCCTTGAGAGCCGCGACGTATCGTCTCATCTCATCCCAATCTATTTGATGTTCATCATTCATATCATGGATGTAATCTTTGAAATGGAAGCAGTAATCTACTGTGTGTCCCGGCTACCTGTGGTAGACGCAGTATTTGGAGGTATCAACATTGGGTGGCCACGCGGGCCTTTCTCTGGGTAGGGCGAGTTGGTTTGATGCCATGAGGGCATTAAAAATGTCTGCTAAGGTTTCCGGCAATGGTGGATAGTAGGCTCTCTTGGGACCGAGCGGCCTCCTTTGTTGCTGTTGGGGACCATAGTTCCCCGGGGGTGGAACTTGGTTGTACTGAAGCGGTGGTTGTTGTTGCTGAGGTTGTGGTTGTTGTTGCTGTGGTTGGCGTAATGGAGGCATATTATCCTGGGGTGGATTATTTGGGGGTGGAGGACGAAGAGGGAAAGGACCTGGTTGGGGTGTAAGTCGGGGCATTTTTGGAGGCCTTGGGTTGACTGCATAGTTGGCATTGTTGACCGCACTGACTTGCTCATTTATCACGACCCCTTCTGTGGCTCCACCCGGGACACCAGCGCCTGTCTTTCTGACCACTTTGGGTTTCGGCGACTCAAACATGTTCATGATGGGGGAGTCTTTTAGCTGGGTTTGGATGTACCGGGCCCTTTCATAGAGTTCCTCCATTGTAGTAAGTTTATTCATGGCCAGGACATGTCTGAACTGTGGGGTTGCATTAGACACAATCATCTTCACTTGTTCGGGCTCGGAGAGGGTGTCCCTTATTCTTTTCGCCAGAGACCTCCATCTATCAGCATATCGGACAAAATCCTCGTCGGGTTTCATCTTTTCGGCCACTAGGTCGGTAATGGAGAGTGAGGGACCGACCCTATCCCTATATTTCTGCAAGAACCTTCTCTGGACTATTTCAAAATTCTCGGCCTCGCGGAGCTCCAGAGAATAGAACCACTCAAGCGCAGGACCATCCAATGATCTCCGAAAGAGGTATGCCAGGGACCTTTGATCATTTTGCCAATAGGAGGACTCATACATGAAGTCCTTGAGGTGAATGAAGGGGTTGCCGGTACCATTGTATCTGCGGTACGTGGGCATTTCGGAGGGAGGAAGATGAATGATGGGAAGGATTGGTAAAGCAATCTCCGGGGTGGCTTTCACGTCCACCATTCTTCTTAGATTTTGAAACTGCTCGTCTATGCGATTGAACCTATTGAGGAGCGATTGGGCGAGCTCCTCTGGAGGTGAAGGTGGCACTTGCCACTGGGGGAGAAACTGTCTCCCGGAGACTTGAGGGGGAAACCCCGAATGAGAGGGAGCTGTCGGACCACCGACAGTTGGCCCTGGCTGAAGCGGTGTGTGGGGAACAACGGGAGTTTGAGATTGTGACGGGAATTGGAATGAGGGTGGTTGTTGGCTCGCTTGACCTTGAAGCGAGGGAGACTGGATGGCTTGCGCCAATGAGGGAGATGGAATGGCCTGCACGGACTCTTGAAGAGGTGCGATGACCGGAGTTGATTCCTGGGGCGTGGGGGAAACAGATTTCCCCTTTAGAATGGCCTGGAAGGCCCGAAGCTGTTCAGAGGTAAGCTCCGTGTTGGCGAGGACGCCCAGTAAAGAAGAGATATCCCGTGGTGGGGACGTGTCCCCGGCAATAACCTGCACCTCATGCAAGGGGTCATGAGAAGGACCCGAGTCCATAGCATAGACTCGCGGGTCGGCTGACAAACCACGGCTAGGGTGGTTCTCCTCAAAAGACTCGTGAGACATGCTCACAGTTTTCCCAGAACGTAAAAACATACACTAGCAAGTAGGTAACAGAGATTATCAAACAAGTGGATGCCTTTACGCCCTTTTTTTTGTGTTTTGATTTTGATGATTTTTTGTATTTTTTTAGCGAGATCCGAAGTTCACACAAAATGGGGACCCTAGTTTATTTTTGTTTCACCGCCGTGTCAGCTAGGGTCTCTCGTCTCACCACGAATGAAATGACTAACTCCGGGGAACTTCAATGGTACAATCAGCCCAGTGAACGAAGAGGAGATTCTTCGATGTCGGGGACTTACGGAGGTCCCAGTGTAGGAGATTCTAGTCCGTTGAGAGGAATTCCCAAACGGAGAGTCCTTCCTTCACCGGGAAAGGGTGATCCTCAAAAAAATGAAAAAAGGATAGAAAAGAGGAATGGATGTATGCAATGGAATGCTGACAGATATATAGAGTAAGAAAACAACAGAAATAACAGACATATAATAAACAAACAACCAATCACAACTGATAGTGCTGCCGTGAGCACAACGGGGGCGCGCGCGGGCGCGAAGGTGGAGAGGCACGGGTGGTGCCGAACTTGCAAGGGTAGCCGAAAGGAAGCAGTAGACGTCCCACCGTGATCGCCAATCTGTGAGCGACGTCACGCGATTCGGGGAAGAGCGGAGAAGACGCGGAGCGCGCCCGGGCTCCTTCTTTTTTTTGTTTTGTTTGTTTGCTGCAACACAGAAATAAGAGAAGAGAGAGAAGGGGCCACCACGGGAGATTGCTCCGGCGGGGCGAGCGGGACAAGTGTGATATAGCAAAATATGGGGGTTAAACGGCCATAGCGGGAAGTGACTCGCCGCGGCCTCTGGGGGACGGGAATGGTGCAGAAATTAAATAACAAGAATTGAAACGGCCATTGGGGAAGTGACTCGCCGCGGCCTCGAGAACATAAACAGATAAGAATATAACGTATAAGAATGTGAATTTAAACGGCCATTGGGGAAGTGACTCGCCGCGGCCTCGAGAACACGAACAGATAAGAATATAGCATATAAGAACAGGAATTTAAACGGCCATTGGGGAAGTGACTCGCCGTGGCCTCGAGAATATGAGCAGAATATAACAGAGTATAAAGAGAATATAAGAACGGAAATTTAAACGGCCATTGGGGAAGTGACTCGCCGCGACCTCGAAAACAAGATGTGATCGCCAGGGGCCGAAAGACCCCAAAATAAGAAAGTGATCGCGCCTACCTCAAGGGCGAGAGATGGCGGGTTGCTTCTTCCTCTCCCCCCGCCCGGCCGACGGAGAGGGCTTTCCTCGGCTACCCTTGCAAAACAACGACAAACAAATGACAAGTGGAATAGAAAGATGGAGGTGTAGTATTCAAATTCTTGCGATAAAAAAATAACGAAATGATGGCAAGACACACACCTGGTTGGTGTTATCTTTTAAACTCCTCTCGGACTCGAGTAGGAGTAAAATGAGATGATTGATGTAAGAAGTGTATAAGAAAAGGCGCCCTTATGAAGGGGGGTAGGGGATGCAAAATGATGAATGTAAAAGAACTACGAAGGAAAGGAAAGAATTGGCTTATTGGATGTGCCGACGGTGAAATCCGGCGGAGCTCCGGCAGCGTGGGGATGACGTGGAAGCGCGGTGGATGAAGACGACCTTCCTCTCGCGAGCGTGAGCACCCGAGAAGCCGGCAGAACCTCCACCTACAAAAGAACCCACTGGTTAGAAAATGACTCCGTAGCCTCTGGGCTCCGGCAGCCTATCGGATCACTTCTAAGCTCTCCCAGAACTGAGGGGGTGGGCCTCTATTTATAGAGCTCCGGAGGGTGGAGGCGTCCAGGACCCTGGACACCTCCATCAGCGCCGAATTAATATTTTATTCTATTTTTATATATTTTTTGGAATACTTTTGTGGGGGCGTCCAGGGCTCCGGACGCCTCAAACAGGTCCACCGAAAACCGACGACGGCCGCACGCGGTTTGGCACAACGCGTGGTTTTGTGAGCGGCGCCCCGTGATTCAGAAATGGACGCGTCCAGCTGACTGGACGTCTCTATAATTTGGATTTTTTCACACACGACAAACAGTCGTTCGGTGAGCGGCGCCCGTGAGAGAGTTGATGGAGGCGTCCAGGGTCTTGGACGCCTCCAAAAATATATTATTTTTATTTTTGTTTTGTCTTTTATGCCAAGGCTTGCATTTTAATTTTTTTATACTTATTTTTATGGAGGCGTCCAGGGGCCTGGACGCCTCCATTAATTTATTATTTTCGGGTTTTCCTATATATACTAACCCTTTTCTCTCTCCCCCTCTCATTTCTCTCTTCCCTCCCTCTCTCTTCTCTCACGCTCTCTTTCTCCCCTCTCTTCTCCGGCGGCCGACGAGCGAGGCGGGGGCGAGGTGGAGGTGGCGCGGGCGAGGATGCGGGCGAGGACAGGCGAGGATCGAGGCGGAGGAGGCGCGTGGAAGCTCGGTGGCGCGATCGAGAGCCGGCGATGGTTTCGCGACGATTTCTCCTTGGATCGGCGTCCACAGCGCATCGTTTCTTCGGTGGAGGTAGGGAGATGGACCCCCAGCTCGTGCACTTCTTTTTCCGTGAGTTTGGTAGGCCGTGGTGAGCCGAGCGGGCTAAACGGGACGATTTGGGGAAAAATGCATGTTTTTGAGGTGTGAGCCGGATCTTCCGTTTTACCGTGTTTTCGGGCGATCCAGGGGTTTAGATGCATGCCTAGGGGCTTGGGGAAAGTTTCCCCTTTTGTTTCCCCTTCACCTGAGGGTGGACGGGGCGTGGAATGGTTTTTCCCGCGGTTTCCACCATTTTCGGGCACGGACTGAGAACGCGCTAGCCTTGGGTAGCGCGTTCTTGAAGGTCGCGCAGCCCCGATAGAGCGTGTTCATCGGGGAAGATGAACAGTTTGGCAGTTCCTGTCGCGCTATAGGGCCCCAGCACGTTGAGGGTTGTCGCGCTATAGGATCATAGTGCGACCTGGTCTGGTCGCGCTATAGGATCATAGTGCGACCTGGTCTGGTCGCGCTATGGACCTGTAGCGCGTTCTTGTTGAACGCGCTAGGTATGTATAGCGCGTTCTGACTGAACGCGCTATGCACGTGTAGCGCGTTATTGAGGTGACCAGCCGGGCTGCCCGGGGCGGGCGATCTGCGATTGATCGTGCTCCCCTTGGGCCGTGTGTGTCTCGGACACCCCGTGGAGTTCCGTGACCGTGTTTTTGGGTGTCTGGAGGTTCCGTGTTACCTCGATAAGCGTGCCCGTGGGCTTGGTGGGTCCGGGTGACTCCAGGTGTTCCGGGCTTCCGTGTTCTTGCTAGATCGAGTCACCGTGTATCGGTGTGTGTGCGGTGGGATCTCCCCCGCATATTGTGAGTTTCTTTGGAAGGTGATTTCCGTGTGGGCCACGTGTTTGGCCTTGGACTACGAGTCCAGTTATCCGGCCTGGGGCTGGAGGTTTCCCGCTTACTTCAAGATGGGAAATCGACATGGCGGCTTGTGTGCTGCCCTGGGAATCGTGCCTCTGTATTTTTCCGTGTGGCCGTGGTCCCTTGCGTTCCCTTCCTGAGGGAACATTCTTGGTGGCTTGTGAGCTGTCTCAATATTCGTGATATCGTGGTTTTGGACCTAGAGATTGGGCTAGATCGACGGCCTTGTGCTGTTGCGTGCAACGGTCTTGACCCCGAGTCTTGTGACTCAAGGACCGTTGGCTGTAGTGTGTCTAGAGGACTGTCAAGAGTCCAGTGGCTTAGCGCCACTTGAGTTTTCTCGACTCTAGTGCACGGTGCGTGCGTGGCCGTGGACTGTGAGTCCCGTTTCTTCTCCGACTGTGGTCACCGTGTGACGGGGCCGGTACGTGGGGTGGTCCCCGTACGTCGTCGGATTCGGACGTTGTTTTCCATTGACTAGAGAGTCTACTCCTTCAGTGACCCTCCACTAGTCGTAGCCTACCAGTACGCGTGTGCTGGTCGCACCAGGGAGTGGTGTACGGGCTTACCGTGAGGACGGTTAGACTGGTTTCCGTCGGGCCCCTCGTCGTAGCCAGAGTCCGGCTGCGGGGGAAAACCAGTCAGAGGGCCAGACCTAGGACGCGTGGTCTGTGTGTGCACACGTGGTTGGGGACAGTGGACGCACGTCGACGGGCGTGACCCCAGCTAGTCACTTGTTGTGGTTACTTGTACGGTGTTCGCGCCTCGGGTAGGACCTACCACGTCAGGCGGTTCACCTGCGGTGCGGTGTAAGACGTTAGGGGACGCTACCGGCTGTGCTTCTAGTGGGTGGTACTCCTGTCGAGTACGGAGTGACAGACTATCAGTCTCTGTGTCTTTGACCTTCGGTTTTTTGGTCGTGTTGACCGGTGAGTTCGGTTGTTTCACCTTGGCGCGTGTGTCGGTTCTTGCGCCGTGAGATTAGTGCTAGTGGCTTTACCGAGGTTGGGTCTTGTTGTGCGGTACCCGCGATCGGATGGTCGGGGTTGCACCTTGGACAGCGTGTCCAGGTCGGCTGTGTCCGGGGGACAGGCCTCTACGGCGTGGTTGCCGTGTGTTCTTACTTCGGTAGGTGGTACTAGCGTGGTTCGGTAGCTTCGACTGTGTGATCGAGGTCTGCCTTCTGGCAGTATGAGTAGCTGTAGTGCCGAGTTTTGACCGGCCACCGGTTTGCTGTTCCTGCTGTAGTTGTAGCTTCCTTTCCGCTACCGCCGTTGTTTCCGGTTGGGGTTCCGCAGGATCCCTGCTGAGTCTCTGTTTTGGAGACTCATTCCCTGCTTTTCAGGTGTGGCGGTTCTTCCTCGAGGTTCGAGGGTGCGGGGCGGAAGTTCTCAGTTGTCAGCTTGCCGGGCCGAGTGTTCACTTGGCATGTGGTACGTTTTACTGCTTTAGACTGTACTTTCTGTTGGACTGGACTCTGTTGTAGTTGTTTATTTATTTCTGTTAATTGTTGAATTGTCCTGCTTTATTTCCTATTTCCTTGTGCCTCCACACTCCTTTTAGCCCTTCCGAGCCCTCCCGACTCGTGGGCGGCGGTGCGAGTCTCGGGTTATCGGGCCTTCCCGGTAATCGGATTCTCGGGTCGTTACAACTGGTATCAGAGCGGTGGTTGTGGACGTATATAGGAATTTGAAATATTGCAGTGATCAGAGTCCATAAGGTCCAGTACAGTCGGCAGCTGGCATAGGGTTTTGTGCTTGTTTTTCCGCATTGTTTCTCGCTTGAGAGCTTGGGTGCGCTGTGCGGCGCTGTGAAGGTGGTTGTTGTCCGCGGCTTTCATGCCAGCATGGGGTCTAAGGATTGAGGTTGAGAGCCTTCTCCCTCATCGGTGGTGGCCCTGGTTGTGCTGCGTTGGGCAGAGGTTGCTGGCAGGTGCAAGCTCGCGGTGCTGTGTTCGAGGAACCTGCAGCGTGGTCAGGTGGCTGGAGAGGATTTTCCGTGGTTAAGTGACCGTGAGTGTGCTCTGAGTGAGCTGCTGTCGGTTTTGGCCACTCCAGCTTGAGGTTTATCCAGCCCCTGAGGTGTTCAGGTCATGGTTTAAGGTGGCAGAGCGGGTGTTCTGATCGAGAAGTGTGCTCGGGTGAGCGGAGGATCTTCTCGGTGAGCTGCTGTTTCATCGAGCCTGATGTCCTTGTCGTGCTCTGTGGCGTCAGAAATGACGTGTCAGTTCCGATTGTTTTGCGGATTTAGAGGCAGGATTGGGCTGTGGTGTCCCAGTAAGTCTTGCTCCTGCGCTCTTGTGTGCGAATGGGGTGTGTTCGCCTTGGATTTGGTCTGAGGTGTGAAGGTTCCGCGGTGAGTTTCGGGACTCGAGGGTGAGCATCGGCGGTTGTCGGTTATGGCTCGTGTTGCGGCTCTTGGCGTGGTGTGTTGCAGTTCGAGGAATTGCAGCAGTGGTGCATCGAGAGATGCTGTGATTGTGGTCCGACGTGACACTCGTCGAGTGTGTCGAAGGCGCTGACCTGACGGAAGCGATGGTTTTTCTTGGTGCTGGATGGTGCTGTTTCCAGCGTGCGCGAGGTTCGAGGTCAGGTCGAGCGTGGAGTTCTTCCGTTGGTCGATGTGCGCTGGTTTCTCCTTTGGTTGGAGAGATTGCGTTCGGCTAAGGATCGTCGTCTTGCATTGTGTGTTCGGATTGGTTGGCCTTGTGTGCCATGAAGTCCGTGCGAGACGTGCTCCTTGTCTTGGCAGGGTGGTTGCCTGTGAGAAGTTGTGCCCATTCCCTTATCGTGTGAGGGTGCTGGTGCTGTTCCGGAAGGACGAGTGCTGGTTGGGCGATGTTTACTTTCTCGGCTGTGCGCGCGGATTTGAGTGCGCAGCGGAAGCGTGGTGGGCCCATAACCCACTGGTTCAGGATCGTAGCGTTGGTTGCTACGGGCGGATTCCTGAGTTTGCGTTGAGCATCGGAGGATGGGTTCCTCGGTGTGAAACGTGTCGTTGCCATGCCGTTGCCCGAGATATCATGATTCTTGGCACTGGCATGATGGAGTGTTGGGAAATGTGCTGGCTAGTGCGCCGCATGAGTACCCTGTTCCTGTGTTGGAAGCCGTGTCAGGTGTCGGTGTTGGACTTGGATGAGGTTGTTGAGGATGTCGCCTGACGGAGGTCGAGGACGTGTTGGTCAGAGTCGGTGGCTTGGCGCCCGACTTGTGTTCCCAGTCGTGTCCTCGGATGAGATCGTTTTTTGGGAAGTGGTCTCTGGCAGACTATGGGTCCCGGTTGACGGCTATGAGTGGCTGGTGAGCCTAACCGTGTGACCGACCATAGCAGTGTCTGTTGGTTCTACGGTCTTGTCGGATTGTGACGGTGAGATGTTTATTGATTAGGTCACCGTGAGCACTGTTCAGGTGGTGTCCCGTGGCTCTGTGGTAAGGGCGGAATCGGGATTGGCGGGTGTCCACTTGGATTGATCGAAGGATTTGATGATACCAGATAGAAGAGTGACGCCTGTGGGCAGAGGCCTTTTTGTGAGATTGGCGTCGGATTGGTGGTCCTTGATAGGACGTTGGTGTCGCAATGGTTATCCCTGGTTTGGTGACCAGCATGGGATGATTTCCCCTGTGAGTCTGAGCCCAGTGAGGTGATGATTGAAGACACCATGATCCGTCATTTGGTTTCGTCGTGCTCCCCGAGAGGGTCGAGTTGGAGCGATGTTCGAGCTCGGATGCGGTGTCCGAGAGGAGTGCAGCTCGAGATGTGGCATCAATCTGTGTGGGAGTCGACGGATGGCTTGCTGAGGTTTGGAATGTTTCCTTTGGACCCGGTCGAGGACCAGGAAAGAAGGAAGAAGCTGAGCAAGCGAAGGTTTCCCGTTGACGAGCAGTTGGTGACCAGTGGATGGTCTTTTCAGAGACAGAAGATGCTGGTTGTTGGGGCTCGAGCGTGGCGAGAGCCGTGTGCCAGTGAGACCTTTGGTGGTCGTTTCGGTAATGTACCTTCCCGGACGGGATCTGGGCTTTGTCGAAGTTTGTCTTCTGACAAGAGTTGGCATAGTGTTGTATCCGGCTTTCGGCTTGCCATGTGTGAGGTGTTTTCTTGGTGCTGAGCCGATGTTCTGGTTGCGGTCTGCTGAGAGGACTGCTTGAGCCGGTGGAGGCTCTGTTTTGGTTGTCCCCTTGAGAAGGGTGTGCGACCTGTCAGCTGGTTGTAAAGCTGATGTGCCATTTGTCTGCTGACCATTGGATGGATCAGTAGCTGTTTCTCGTGACGAGGGTTGTGTTTCCTCGGTGAGCGAGATCGTGGCTGCGGCGCCATGGTGGATTCTCGCGTTGACTGAGGTGATGCCGGACTGTGTCCTTTGGTATATGCCTGCTCTGCTGGCCAGTGTGCTCGGCGCGAGGAGCGAGGTGTTGTGTGTGATTGTGAGTCTGGCTGTGTTCCTCAGGATCCGTGTTTTCGTGAGAATCGAGGTTTTCTGTATTGGGGCTCTGACAGCGTGTCAGTTGATTCAGTGTTCTTCCCCTGGGACTTCGTGATTGGTCGTGAATTTCGAGGACGAAATTCCTTTAAGGGGGGAGGGCTGTAATGCCCCGGATTTTTTCGGATATTTTTCGGATCATTTTAGTGGGTCTTGGAGTGTATTTTGTGCTTTACACGTGTTTTTCCCTGATGTGCCTTCGGAACTCTTTGCAGGGCAAACCGTGGCGTTCTCCGACTCCGGGACGTTACCACTGCGTTGCGCTCTTCCCGAGGATCGCGGAGGTAATTTTTCGTAATTTTTTTGAGTTTATCGAATTTTCGGGTTTTCCTATATATACTAACCCTTTTCTCTCTCCCCCTCTCATTTATCTCTTCCCTCCCTCTCTCTTCTCTCACGCTCTCTTTCTCCCCTCTCTTCTCCGGCGGCCGACGGAGCGAGGCGGGGGCGAGGTGGAGGTGGCGCGGGCGAGGATGCGGGCGAGGACAGGCGAGGATCGAGGCGGAGGAGGCGCGTGGAAGCTCGGTGGCGCGATCGCGAGCCGGCGAGGGTTTCGCGACGATTTCTCCATGGATCGGCGTCCACAGCGCGTCGTTTCTTCGGTGGAGGTAGGGAGATGGACCCCCAGCTCGTGCACTTCTTTTCCCGCGAGTTTTGTAGGCCGTGGTGAGCCGAGCGGGCTAAACGGGGCGATTTGGGGAAAAATGCATGTTTTTGAGGTGTGAGCCGGATCTTCCGTTTTACCGTATTTTCGGGCGATCCAGGGGTTTAGATGCATGCCTAGGGGCTTGGGGAAAGTTTCCCCTTTTGTTTCCCCTTCACCTGAGGGTGGACGGGGCGTGGAATGGTTTTTCCCGCGGTTTCCACCGTTTTCGGGCACGGACTGAGAACACGCTAGCCTTGGGTAGCGCGTTCTTGAAGGTCGCGCAGCCCCGATAGAGCGTGTTCATCGGGGAAGATGAACAGTTTGGCGGTTCCTGTCGCGCTATAGGGCCCCAGCGCGTTCAGGGTTGTCGCGCTATAGGATCATAGCGCGACCTGGTCTGGTCGCGCTATGGACCTGTAGCGCGTTCTTGTTGAACGCGCTAGGTATGTATAGCGCGTTCTGACTGAACGCGCTATGCACGTGTAGCGCGTTATTGAGGTGACCAGTTGGGCTGCCCGGGGCTGGCGGTCTGCGGCTGATCGTGCTCCCCTTGGGCCGTGTGTGTCTCGGACACCCCGTGGAGTTCCGTGACCGTGTCTTTGGGTGTCTGGAGATACCGTGTTACCTCGATAAGCGTGCCTGTGGGCTTGGTGGGTCCGGGTGACTCTAGGTGTTCCGGGCTTCCGTGTTCTTGCTAGATCGAGTCACCGTGTATCGGTGTGTGTGCGGTGGGATCTCCCCCGCATATTGTGAGTTTCTTTGGAAGGTGATTTCCGTGTGAGCCACGTGTTTGGCCTTGGACTGCGAGTCCAGTTGTCCGGCCTGGGGCTGGAGGTTTCCCGCTTGCTTCGAGATGGGAAATCGACATGGCGACTTGTGTGCTGCCCTGGGAATCGTGCCTCTGTATTTTTCCGTGTGGCCGTGGTCCCTTGCGTTCCCTTCCTGAGGGAACAGTCTTGGTGGCTTGTGAGCTGTCTCAATATTCGTGATATCGTGGTTTTGGACCTAGAGATTGGGCTAGATCGACGGCCTTGTGCTGTTGCGTGCAACGGTCTTGACCCCGAGTCTTGTGACTCAAGGACCGTTGGCTGTAGTGTGTCTAGAGGACTGTCAAGAGTCCAGTGGCTTAGCGCCACTTGAGTTTTCTCGACTCTAGTGCACGGTGCGTGCGTGGCCGTGGACTGTGAGTCCCGTTTCTTCTCCGACTGTGGTCACCGTGTGACGGGGCCGGTACGTGGGGTGGTCCCCGTACGTCGTCGGATTCGGACGTTGTTTTCCGTTGACTAGAGAGTCTACTCCTTCAGTGACCCTCCACTAGTCGTAGCCTACCAGTACGAGTGTGCTGGTCGCACTAGGGAGTGGTGTACGGGCTTACCCTGAGGACGGTTAGACTGGTTTCCGTCGGGCCCCTCGTCGTAGCCAGAGTCCGGCTGCGGGGGAAAACCAGTCAGAGGGCCAGACCTAGGACGCGTGGTCTGTGTGTGCACACGTGGTTGGGGACAGTGGACGCACGTCGACGGGCGTGACCCCAGCTAGTCACTTGTTGTGGTTACTTGTACGGTGTTCGCGCCTCGAGTAGGA
Organism: Amorphophallus konjac; assembly: GCA_022559845.1. Lineage (NCBI taxonomy): Eukaryota > Viridiplantae > Streptophyta > Magnoliopsida > Alismatales > Araceae > Amorphophallus > Amorphophallus konjac. The sequence continues at coordinate 472,693,949 of CM040118.1, forward strand.
CCTACCACGTCAGGCGGTTCACCTGCGGTGCGGTGTAAGACGTTAGGGGACGCTACCGGCTGTGCTTCTAGTGGGTGGTACTCCTGTCGAGTACGGAGTGACAGACTGTCAGTCTCTGTGTCTTTGACCTTCGAGTTTTTGGTCGTGTTGACCGGTGAGTTCGGTTGTTTCACCTTGGCGCGTGTGTCGGTTCTTGCGCCGTGAGATTAGTGCTAGTGGCTTTACCGAGGTTGGGTCTTGTTGTGCGGTACCCGCGATCAGATGGTCGGGGTTGCACCTTGGACAGCGTGTCCAGGTCGGCTGTGTCCGGGGGACAGGCCTCTACGGCGTGGTTGCCGTGTGTTCTTACTTCGGTAGGTGGTACTAGCGTAGTTCGGTAGCTTCGACTGTGCGATCGAGGTCTGCCTTCTGGCAGTAGGAGTAGCTGTAGTGCCGAGTTTTGACCGGCCACCGGTTTGCTGTTCCTGCTGTAGTTGTAGCTTCCTTTCCGCTACCGCCGTTGTTTCCGGTTGGGGTTCCGCAGGATCCCTGCTGAGTCTCTGTTTTGGAGACTCATTCCCTGCTTTTCAGGTGTGGCGGTTCTTCCTCGAGGTTCGAGGGTGCGGGGCGGAAGTTCTCAGTTGTCAGCTTGCCGGGCCGAGTGTTCACTTGGCATGTGGTACGTTTTACTGCTTTAGACTGTACTTTCTGTTGGACTGGACTCTGTTGTAGTTGTTTATTTATTTCTGTTAATTGTTGAATTGTCCTGCTTTATTTCCTATTTCCTTGTGCCTCCACACTCCTTTTAGCCCTTCCGAGCCCTCCCGGCTCGTGGGCGGCGGTGCGAGTCTCGGGTTATCGGGCCTTCCCGGTAATCGGATTCTCGGGTCGTTACAAACGCGACCCCAACTATTCATTGTTCGTGGTACTGGTTGTGTGTCTCAGTCTCCACCTGGGGTGTCGTAGGGAGACACTGGGGTGCGGTGTAAGACGTCAATGGACGCATCCGGCCTTGCTTCTAATGGGCAGTGCTCCTGTCACGTGATGTGAGATACTCGTGACTCGAGTTTTTGTTTCCCGTCTGTGAGACGTGGTGTTGTGTGTAGTTTTCGGGTGATTTTCTGAGGTAGAGGTCTAGGGTTTCCGGTGAGCGTCACCGAGGGTTTTCCCTAGTCAGTGTAGGGTTCACGACTGCGAGGTCGTGATTGTGTCTACCCAGACCCCGTGGTTTTGGGTCGGGCCCTTGTCTATGAGACGGGCCTCTACGACAACGGTGTCGTGATGGTCTCCTGGCAGTGCAGCCAGAGGTTTTCTTGTTAGTCTAGTAGTCCCCCGACTGTGAGATTGGGGCGTGTTTTTCGGTACAGTAGGAGTAGCTATACAGTCGAGTTTTTACCGGCCATCGGTTTTGCTGTTCCTACTGTAGTTATTGCTTTCTGCTACCGCCGTTGTTTACGGTTGGGGTTCCGCGGGACCCCTACTGAGCCAATGATAGAGGCTCACCCCTGCTTTTCAGGTGTGACAGTTCTTCCTTGAGGTTCTTGGGTGCTGCGCAGAGGTTCTTAGTTGCCAGCTCGCCGGGCCGAGTGTTCACTCGGTGTTTGGTATGTTTCTATGCCGTCGACTGTACTTCTGTTGGACTTGACTCTATTATAGTTGTTTATTTATTTCTGTTAATCGTTGAATTGTCCTATTTTATTTCCTATTTCTTTGTACCTCCACACTCCTTTTAGCTCTTCCGAGCCCTCTGGCTCGTAGACGACGGGCCAAGATTCGAATGGTATCGGGTTCTTCCCGGTATCCGGATCTTGGGTCGTTACACACTCCCTCCTCACCCCACCCAAGCATGCACGCCCCCCCCCACACACACACATAGAGAGAGAGAGAGAGAGAGGTGGCATCGATGATGGAGCTCCGATAGAAAAGTCACTTCGGCATGTCGTTGCCACCCTCCCCTGCCTCGTGTGACTTGAGCACCCCCACTCCCTTTCCCACCTTCTTCTTCATGTTCTTCTTGTCATCATCGTCGTCCTCCCTAGTGCAGTGCGACGGAGGCCTTTTTGTCATCGTCGTCTTGGGCCTCTACATCCTCTATGGAAGAGGAAGAAAGAGAGAGAGAGAGAGTAGAGGCTAGAGAGAGAGAAGGAGAGAAGGGAGGGAGGTTGCAGGGGGGCTCCGACAAGAGGGGGGGATGCATAGGTGGGGGTGGAGCATACGGCAAGGGATGGGAGGGGAGTTGCAAGTGGGGGGGTCTGGTGAGGGAGGGGAGGGGATCGAGTCGTGGGGGGTTCTGGTTGGAGGGAAGGGGAGTCAAAGGGGGGGAGGTTTCCGATAGGGAGGGGAGGGGAGTCACAGGGGGTGGGTTTCTGGCAGGGAGGAGAGGGGAGTCACAGGTGGGGGTGGGGGGGGGGGTTCCAACGAGGGAGGGGAGAGGAGTCGCGGGGGGGGGGGGGGGGCTACAACAAGGGGAGGAGAGTCACAAGGGGGCATGGTTCCGACCACTGTTTTAAAACCCGGTCCGGACCGGCCGGTCTGACCGGTTAACCCACGACCCAGTCCCAAAATCGGGTTAGAATAGTGTCTAAACCGTTTTAGACCCAAAACTCGGCTAAACTCAGTCAACCCGGTGTAACCCGGTCGACCCGCTAAAACCCGTGTGACCCAACTGGGTCCGACTCCTAGGCATATTTTTTATTTATTTAATTTTTGTTTTTTAATTTAGTATGAAAAATATAGAAGATGAGGAGTGTTCTAACTCCTCTCTTTAAAGTTATAGATGTATAATCTTATTGGGACTCTAACTTTCTAACTTTTGGAAGTTGAAAAAAATTTTAGAGGGAGATGAAGAGATGAAGATAGGGAAAAAGATGAAAATTTAGATGAACAAGAAATTTGAGTTCACACATCATGAAAGTTGTGTCTCATGGGATGTTAATTATAGTTGATAAATAGTCATATGTAGTGTTTATTTAATATGAATTTTATTTTTTTAGATTAACTTAGTGGTTGTTTAATGCACTTGTTTTAATTTTTACAATATATGTTTAAGTGTTTGTTTCATATTTCTAACTCAAGCTATCTTATAATCTTATGGTAATTTATAATAGGGTTTTTTGCATATTAGTCCCTACAAATAAGACGAATTATTTTTTAGTCCCTAAAATCTCACTATTGTTTAAAAAGCCCTTAAAATCATGTAACTCTAGCAGAAAGGTCCATGTAGTTCATCGACGTTAAAATAGTTGGATATTCGATGGAATATTCTATCCTTCCGTTAAAAAAAAGTTGAAAATCCTAAACTACCATTATCATAACCCTCTCCCTGTGAAACCATTCACCCCACCACCTGCCACCGCACACCCCACCGCCCCCATACGCAGCCGCAGACGTCCCACCGTCGTTGCAATCTGTGGACTGCCCCCACCGGCCGCCGCAGACGCCCCACCGCAAGGCCTCTAGAGGACTGCCCCAACCGTAGACGCAGACGCCCCACCGTCGATGCCCCACCGGCCACCGCAGAGCCCCGCCGCAGACGCACTGCCCCATGTGTGCTTTTCCGCGTCTATTTCTGATTTTGAAAGTGGAAATCTTTTTCCCTTCTCACACACATTAGTTTCTGCAAGTTCTGTAATTTGCATTGCAGGCCATGTAACCCTTCCAAATCGGCCCTTGCCATCACGTCTCTTGCATTTCATGGAAGCGTTTACCAGCTAAAGAAAACCATTGGGATGCTCTCTTTTTAATAAGAGGGGTTCCAAAACGTAATGAAATCCTGAGAATCTGGTACCTCCATCACGAGATCCATTCCGTGACAGTTACAACAACAACCCGCCAGATCTCTTGGTCTCTGCCCCACCATCGCTGACCACTACATTTACATATTCGCTGACGAGATGCAGAGAGAGCCAGAGGCGATAACTATAGCAGCAGCACGAAGAAGATCTTGCCCACCTCTCACCTGTCTGTCTGGGTGCGTCCCCCATATGTGTTGAGATGTTCTTGTCTCACTTATACCTCCATGGATGTCTAGATGAAAATGGAACACATTACTGCCCTCAAGTGTCCATCTTTGCCCTCTTTCACGGCTTTCTTTGATAATGCCTAGGACTACTCTATTTGATATTTTTATGTCACATCGAGTAAGAATGAGTTCTTCCCGAATAAATCAGAATATCTACTTCGTTCAAAAATCTCAAAAAAGTGCTTATGATAACTAGAATACGATTAACTTTTGGCTATCGATATCTGTTATTTTATCTATTTCCCGAATAAACTGATTCTCCTCTGAACAGGAGAAGATTTACTACCAACAAAAGTACTCTCTCGCTCTCCTCTGAACTGATGGAAGTGCTTTTGGAAGTTGATGGAGAGGTCGACCCTCCTTGATAGGGAGGTCGACCTTTCATGGCAATGGGCGAAGGTGCTAATTAATAAGGCAGGAGTGTGTTTACGTATCCTTGTGCAGCAGGCTGTGTGTGTCATTCAAATACTTGTTACTATGAGTTATAATAAAATGGGTACAAGATATTGATCTGGGTGTGTCGGAGAGATACTTGTTTAACATCAGGATTCACTCTTTTGCAAATGAATCCATCCCTTGTTTTACTTTCCATAAAAAATGACCCTAAAACAGACTCAAAAGGGTTTTGTTTACACTGATTTTAAACCAAGGATTTTAAAAATCAGATTTCAGTCTTTTGCATTAATTGGAAGTACTTGAAACGTTCAAGCCTTGGATGAAGAACAGCACAAGATGCATCATAGGAGACACATTCTAAAATATTTATTTCTGAACTTTGGAAGCCTGTATGCATACAAGGTCCAACTCACGATAACTGTATACAGTATATCCACTCTCCACACGACATCAAAAGTAAACAATGTAACGGCAGACTAGGGTACAAGCAACCATGGTAGTTTCTTCTGATGAAAAGTAATCAATCTCTCAAGTCTATGCATGAAAGAGTACTCACTACATCTTCAGCCATTCTAAACAGCAACAAAGCTCCCAGCAGAACTTTGAAGGATAGTTCCTGATGTATACTTCTCTACTGAGTCCAATAATGTAGAAACTGAAGGACCGGTTGCGATGAGCCATTGTTATACGGGTAACAGGGACAACAGAGATTATATGCCTTTCACATATGATCAACAAACACTGCTTTCACATCACCAGCTGCCACCATGGTGGTGAAGAAGCCATAGTTAATATCGGGAGAGCCTTGATAATGCATTTATATTGTATGATATTAGCACCACTAAAGTCTTTTTCAGTGGTGTCGCCGTGTTGTTGAAGGACCCTTGTGAGGTGTCGACACCTCCTAATGGAGAGGTCGACCTTTCATGACTAGACAGAAGGTGTTGCTTGCTGGATTGTCCGTGGTGTAGACGCTCCTTGATGGAGAGGTCGACCTCTCCCCACACCCCTGCACCTGCACCTCCCCACACCCCTGCACCTCCTCGCTGCGATTGCCCTCCTCCCCTCCCCTTAGCGAACGACCACTCCACCGTGCCCACGGCCTCCCTGTGCCACACCCGCAACCGCCCCTCCACCTGCACCCCCTTTCACCGCCGACCTCCCTCACCGTCGCCCCTCTCCCCACGTCACCGGCCAACTCCCCACCCTCACCCTCTCTCGTTCTCCCTCTCTCTCACCCCACACCACGTCGCCGATCGCCCGCCTCTCCTCTTCCTGCTACCACCCCGCAGCCTCCCCTCCGGCCTCCACTCCGCCACCAGCCGTGGCCACGTAGCCACCAACCCACCCCCGGCAACCTTCTCCTCCTCTAACACCACGTCGCACACGCCACCGTGGCAGCTCCCCTGCCACCCTCACCACCTCCACACACCTTCGACCACCTCCACCACGGCGACTGCTTCTGGGCCTCCTCTCCGTACGGCGGCGGTACTATAGCAGGGAGGAGTCTAGGATGGGGGATCAACAACGGCGGCGAGGAGTCCAGGGAGGGGGAAGAGAAGAGGATGACGGGGAGGCGGCCGCGGTTGGAGGGGAGAGAGACCGGGAGGGGGAGGCCGGGAGGAGGAGGCCGGAGGGGGGGGAGGGGAGAGGTCGCAAGAGAGTGGGGAGGGAGGCCGGAGGTGGAGAGGGAGGGGGGGAGGGAGGTCGGAGGGGGAGGGGGGAGGTCGCAGGGGAGGGGGAGGGCGACCGGCGGTGGAGGGGGAGGTCGCAGGGGAGGGGGGGAGGCACCCCTCTCTCTATCTCTCTCTCACACTCTCACACTTAACCCATGGGTAAGTTAGTATTTTCATTATCTTTAGTATAAGGTAACTATAGTTTAGTTAACTGAACTAACGGTAGGGACTTAAACGTGTAACGACTAAGATTATAGGGACTATTAAAATAATATTCAGAATGGAGGGACTAATCGGCAATTCACTAAATTTATAGGGACTGATATGCAAAAAATCCTTTATAATATTATTATAAACGGTTATAGTCTTACGGGTCACGGGTCAACCCGAACGGTTAAACTATTGACCTGTGACCCACTAACTTAACCGTGTCAAGCTCCGGGTCGGGTTTTAAAACATTGATTCCGACAAGGAGGAGAGTCGCAAATGGTGGGGGAAGCGAAGGGAGATGAGGTTCAGATTATTTTATTTTATTTTAACTAAGAATATTATTATCTTTTTACGGATCTAGTTAAAGATAATTATGGTTAAATTCATAGATATTAACGTACCATTATGCGATAATATTTTTGTAACATTTAGTTAAAAATAATAATATTATTACTAACAAATTTTTAAGAATAATATATTTATCAACTCACTTTTATCAATCCCAACCCAATAATAACTGGACTTTTGTCTACTTGCCATCCGCAACATATACACAAAAAATATCCCCATTCAGAAAACCCGCCACGACGAAAACCCAAAAGGCCACCCGGCGCCATTGTTCACCGCCAAATTCTTACCAAATTCAGATGACACGGGGGTAAAAACTCTTTGGTAAAATCATCTCGTCCCCAAGTTCTCCTCTCAACGGCCCAGATCTCTCCGCATACAAGGGCGGATAAATCCGTCCCTGTTCCCGTCTCCCCTCCCAACCGCAGGTGCGCCCAAAATTCCCCACACCTTCTCTTCTGCCCCTGCCCTTTTCCCGGTCCCCGCATTCTGGATTCCTCAGGTGCTTCGCCTTCGTCTCCTGCGAAGAGCCCTCGAAATATCCCCTTCCCGCCCCCCAAATCCCCTCCCCCCTCCGATCGGCGGCGCTCGCAGGTGGATCGGTGCTCGCCCGCCGCCGCCGACGGCCGCCCCACCCCCGGGTTCCAGACCTTGGTTCTCCGAGGGAATCGGGTGGAAATCTAGGGCTTCAGGCATGTGGTTTGGTGGGTGAAGGATGCCGGAGCTGCGTAGCGGGGCGCGCAGGGGCCGGGCAGCACCAGCGAACCAGAGAGTCCAGGCCGAGGGGCCTGCCGCGGGCGGGACCGCCAGGAGGGGGAGGGTCGCGAGGAACAGGAGGGGTGCGAACGAGAATAAGGCGACAGGGACAGCCGAGGCGAAGGAGGAGATCAAGTTCATCGCGGAGCGCGGGGAGTTCTTGGGTGGGGAAGGGAAAGGGGAGAGGGAGGACAAGGAAGGGGTGGGCGAGCGGAGGATGGAGGATTGCGACAGCGGAGCCAGGAGCGCGGAGAAGCCCCCCGGTGCTGAGGATGAGGGGAGCACCACGCCAATCCCCGATAAGGTAAAACATGCACACAGTTGTGATTTCTGGTGATGCATCCACACAGTTGTCTTTTTTTTTCTTTGCGTTTTGCAGAGCTTGCTCCTGCATGAAGTTTTGGTAGCAGCGTTTCGGAAACTCATTTTTTAGTTTTCCTACACTGCCTAAATTATCGCACGTAATGAGAAAGAAAACATTTCTGTAGGTAGGAATAGGGCCATAAGCTCTGTGGTAGGACTTTGGAAACTGGTTAATACAGTGATTACCGCATGCAAAGAAAAGGACATATCTTTGTAGCAGGAAAAAAAGCTGCGTTAAATGGACGCCAGAGACAGCAGAAAATGAAACTTGTCCGTCTTTGAGGCAGATTATTGTGTTATTTTTGTGCGTTTATTTGTTTTCTATTTTTCCTTTCAAAGTTTTTATTTACGGAGGATACGTTCCTTTATTCTATAATCTGCTAGCCCCAAAAGCATTTCTATTAAGTAATGTAGTGGCTAGTGTGTCAAGCTAATGGTCTGTCGCTAGCATATGCCATATTTGAGATTGGCTTGTATTTTCTGTAGACAGGCAGAATAATCAGCGGTTCTGTGCCGGCTTTTCTAAATAAAAAACACAATAATGAGTGCGGAAAGAAGTTGCTTCCTTTTATGGTATTTCTAATCATAACAATCATTTTTCTTCAAAAGTCATAACCACAGCAAGCGTACAAGCTAGATCATCATCATCATCATCAGAGTCTTGTCCCAATTAATTGGGGTCGACTACATGAATCCTGTTCCGCCAAAGATTTCTATCAAGTGCAATATTCATATTTAAACTCAAGGAACTAATGTCCTTCCTAATAACATCGCATCATCTCATTTTAGGCCTTCCTCGAGCTCTTCTACTAACATCCACTAAGATTTGATCACATCTTTTAACCGGCGCTGAGTTAGGGCGACGAAACACATGTCCAAACCACCTGAGTCTATTTTCTCTCATTTTACTATCAATTGGAGCTATCCCTAAGTCCTTACGGATGCGCTCATTCCTAATCTTGTCTTTCTTAGTCTTGCCACACATCCATCTCAACATCCTCATCTCTGCTACACACATTTTGTGGATGTGTTCCTTTCGTACTGCCCAACACTCGGTACCATATAACATAGCAGGTCTCACAGCCGTTCTATAAAACCTCCCTTTGAGTTTCACAGGCATACGACGATCACAAAGGACACCTGATGCACTTCTCCATCTTAACCAACCTGCCTTAATCCTATGTGTAACGTCATCATAAATCTCCCCATTCTCTTGTATGATAGACCCTAAGTATCGAAAGCTACTACTCTTCGGAATGTTATGTCCATCAATTAGAACCATGTCTTCCTGAACCACTCTCCCATTACTAAAATTACAGTGCATAAATTCTGACTTGCTCCTACTAATTTTAAAACCTTTAGACTCCAAGGCAAGTCTCCAACGCTCTAACTTAGCATTTAGAGCATCAATACTCTCATCAATTAAAACAATATCGTCTGCAAAAAGCATACACCAAGGGATATCCTCATGCAATTGTTTAGTTACTTCATCCAGAACTAAGGCAAAGAGATACGGACTTAGTGCAGAACCTTGATGCAAACCTATAGAAACGGAAAATTCAGCAGTCTCCCCAGCAATAGTTCGAACACTGGTAATAGCACCGCCGTACATATCCTTAATCAAATCGACATATCCTTGAGAGATTCCTTTCTTTCTTAATGTCCACCAAATCAATTCTCTCGGTACTCGATCGTACGCCTTCTCTAAATCAAGAAAAACTATATACAAATCTTTTCTCATCTCTCTATACTTCTCCATTAGCTGCCGTAGTAAGAAAATAGCTTCTGTAGTAGATCTATTTGGCATAAAACCAAACTGATTTTCCGATACAGTAGTCATACAACGGAGGCGTTTTTCAATTACTCTTTCCCAAAGTTTCATAGTATGACTCATAAGCTTAATTCCACGATAATTATTACAACTTTGAATATCTCCTTTGTTTTTATAGAAAGGAACTACAACACTTTTTCTCCAAACTTCTGGTATTCTCCGTTCCTTTAAAATTCTATTAAAAAATTTAGTTAGCCATTGAATACCAATATCTCCTAGGCCTTTCCATACTTCAATAGGTAAACCATCTAGTCCTAAGGCCTTGCCCACTTTCATTTTCCTTAAAGCATCATCCACTTCTGACATCTTAATACGCCTGAAATATTGATATGTATCAAATATTGTGGACTCTTGGGTACCTTCTAAAGATAAATCCTTGACGGAATCTCCATTAAGTAACTTCTGAAAATAGCTATGCCACCTCCCTTTAATCTCAAGATCCTTAGTTAAAACCCTTTGATCTTCACCTTTAATGCACCGAACATGATCTAAATCTCTAGTTTTCCTTTCTCTTAATTTAACAATTTTAAATATGTCCTTTTCACCCTCTCGGGTTCCTAATTTATTATATAAATCTTCAAATGCCTTTGACTTGGCTTCGCTAACTATTTTCTTAGCTCTCTTTTTAGCGATTTTATAGGCTTCTAGGGTTTGAGCATTTTTGTTAGTTTGCCAGACTTTAAAGCATTCCTTTTTTACTCTAATATTATTTTGGATTTCCTCACTCCACCACCAAGTCTCTTTTTCTAAGTTCTTTTTACCTTTAGTTTCGCCTAAGAGTTGTTTTGCAACCCTCGTTATACAATTTGTAACATTATTCCACATTACATTAGTTTCTTGTTCTAAATTCCAAATATTTTCCTTTAATAGATGATTTTTAAATGTTTCTAAACTTTTACCTTTTAAATTCCACCATTTAATCTTGGAATAATTATTTATAATGATCTTTCTTTTGAATTTAGGAATAGTGACATCCATTACTAACAACCTATGTTGAGGGGCTAGACTCTCACCAGGAATAACTTTGCAATCTTTACATAAAACTCTATCGACCTTCCTAATGAGAAAATAGTCAATTTGACTTATATGTGTTCCACTCTTGTATGTTATTAAGTGTTCGTCCCGCTTCTTAAAGAAGGTATTAATAATTGCTAGATCGTAGGCCATAGCAAAATCAAGAATAGTGTTACCCATATCATTTCTATTACCAAAACCAAACCCTCCATGAATCCTCTCATAGTCTCTATTATCTATGCCCACATGACCATTAAGATCCCCTCCAATAAAGATTCTCTCTTCACTAGGGATATTTTGGATCAAACTATCAATAGCCTCCCAAAATTGCTTTTTAATGCTCTCTTCTAATCCTACTTGAGGTGCATATGCACTAATTATATTCAAAATATCATCACCTAAGATAAGTTTGATTACCATTAGTCTATCCCCCAATCTATTTACTTCCACAACTCGGTCTTTTAAGTTTTTATCTATTATTATAGCAACACCATTTCTAGAGTTATTATTACCCGTATACCAAATTTTATATCCATCAATGTCTTTAGCTTTATGTCCTTTCCACCTAGTTTCTTGTAGGCAAGCTATGTTAACCCTCCTGTCCTTCATTAACTTAACTAATTCTAAACCCTTACCCGTTAAAGTTCCTATATTCCACGTAGCTAGACGGATCCTATGTTTTTGGACTTGTTTCTTTACCCGTGTGCGTCCAACCCCAAACGAGAACCCTTGCCTATTTGACACCGCAATCGGGCGCCATTGCGGCGCGTCGCTTACGGGGAACGCCCTAGCTAGCCCTTGCTCACTTGTCATTCCATCCGGGTTCCGATGTAACGCGTCGCTTACGGGGAACGCCCTAAGCGTACAAGCTAGATAGGAAATTTTAACTACTAACATGGCATGTGAACTTGCAGCATTTGGAAGCAACATATCCACAGTTGACAATTTCTAATACAAAATGTCAAATTCTTGCCTCTTGTAGATTCTATAATTTGCATGCTTTTAAATGAATGATGTTCATCTGTTATATATAAGATGCAGTTTATGTTTGCAGCTCTCCTCCAGATTTATTTGTTTCTATCTTTTCTATGGTTAGCTGAAATTTATTTATTTGTAATTTTCATCATTATATTAAATCTTATCCACTGTTAACACACAACACAAACACAGATGAACACAGGCAAGAATGTGTAGAGGTAGATATTGTTTGTCTGGTGGCTTGATGCAGAAGGAGAAGTTCCTCGGGGTTGGGAGAGTTGGATAAACACTTCGTGGGCAACTACGAGGTCGTGGTATCAGCTCCCACTAGGGACAAAAATGCAGGGCTGGTATCAACTTGAGGTTCATGTAAGTTCTAACCTCACGGACCTCGCCGGTTCGAGGGGGGCTCCACTGTCCAAGAGACATTTGGCCTGCCCGTAGCTTAGGCTACAGTGCTACAGTACTTAGGGCTTGATCCTAGGTGGGTGGGTTTACTCTTGGTATTCACCAAAAGAAGGAAAAAAGCAAAACAAGAAGGTTTAGCATTATTAATGTATGAGATCTATGATTTGCAAGACAAAAACATCTGTCAAATAGTGATGCAGACATGTCCCAGACACATCAAAATCTTAGAAACAAGACGGGGACACAAGGAACATACATATGTAAACATATTCACAACTATTTATAAAAAAATTTAGAAGTAGAGTGCCGTAATAAGATAAACAAAATATTAATCAAATCCCCAAACCTTCACAATCAAACAAGTATCTTAAAGATTTGTTAGAATGGTCATTTTGAAGTCCTTAAATAGAATGACAGACACACGTGTTCAAGTTTTAAAATGATATGAGATCTATCAATTTTTTAAACACTTTCAAAAGGAAGTCTTTAATTCTTTTAAACAAGTAAACAAGTATGTCGTTACCTATTTCCTGAAGGACTATGACTTCCTTTTCTTCTTCATCTTTACTCCCAAGTCCAAATGAACTCATTGCCTGGCCAATTTTTACTGTTTACAGGTCCAGATTGGCAATTCGCCTACTTATAAAATTGAGAGGAAGCTGGGAAAAGGTGGTTTTGGACAGGTGTATGTCGGTCGTCGTATTTCTGGTACAAATGCAAATGACAGGATCGGTGGCTCTGTAGAGGTTTGGCCAAATTTCTGACAAGTTTATTTTCTTATCCACGTGCTCCATTTTTTTTCTTTTTCATGGCACCTTTTACGCCTGTGGCAGGTGGCACTAAAATTTGAGCATAGAAGCAGTAAAGGATGTAATTATGGACCCCCATATGAGTGGCAGGTTTACAAGTACGTATTGTGATGCCAATTCATATTTTCTTATTTTCTGTTTATGATATTGAAATTATGAAGGCAGGGTTTTTGATCCTCCTGTGTATGCAGCACTCTGGGTGGAATTCATGGGGTGCCTCGAGTGCATTACAAAGGCCGACAAGGGGACTACTATATTATGGTGATTGATCATTTTTTCTCTTATGAAATTGGTGGTTGGAATTGCCATGCTTATTGCTGTGTAATTATTTATTAAATTTATAGGTCATGGATATGCTGGGACCAAGTTTATGGGATGTTTGGAATAATAATTCTCACACGTGAGCTTTTTACTAAATCCCATCTCTGATTTTTTTTATCAAATCAGATTTTGCAATGTGTTCTACCTTTTCTTTTTTGTTTTACAGAATGTCCATTGAAATGGTTGCCTGCATTGCGATTGAAGCAATCTCAATATTAGAGAAGATGCACTCTAAAGGGTAAGTAATTTCTTTTCTTGGTTTCTCTCTAGCTATTAGGACACATGGGCTCATCTTTTTTTTTGTGGGGGGGGGGGGAAGCGGTGTCTACTTGTTTTTTGTATTTTGACATTCATATGGTAACCGGACACCAGGTACGTGCATGGTGATGTAAAACCCGAGAATTTCTTACTTGGTCCACCTGGCACTTCCGAGGAGAAGAATTTGTTTCTTGTGGATCTTGGACTTGGTATATCATTCTTTGTTGTATTTTCCTTGTTGAAACAGCTCATATTTTTGTAATATATTACCTTTAGTATGTTTCTTATATTTTCACTGTCTCTATTTGAAATCTTGATTATCAGCGACTAGGTGGAAAGATAATTCCACTGGAACACATGTTGAATATGATCAACGACCAGATGTCTTCAGGTACAGTTTAGACTTATCATCGGTCCGCTCACTGGCATTGAAAGGGATAATATCATGCAGTTTTGTGAAGATTCTAACATCCTTTTAAACAAAACTGATGCATCTTCTATGGATTTTCCGTTCAAATTGCAAATTGCAGGGGAACTGTACGATATGCCAGTGTCCATGCCCACCTTGGAAGAACGGGAAGCAGGAGAGATGACTTGGAGTCTCTTGCATATACACTAATTTTTCTCCTCCGTGGCCGCCTTCCATGGCAAGGTTATCAGGTATGGACATCTGGAGTATTATTTATCGGGAATGCTATTGTATCTCATTACATTTAATGTATCCATGCCTTTTGTTTTTAGGGGGAGAACAAAGGTTTCCTGGTTTGCAAAAAGAAGATGGCTACCTCGCCAGAGAGTCTTTGTTGCTTTTGTCCACAACCCTTCAGACAATTTGTTGAATATGTGGTCAATCTAAAGTTTGATGAGGAGCCTAATTACGCAAAGTGCATCTCACTTTTTGACGGCATAGTAGGTCCAAACCCAGATATAAGACCAATTAACACAGATGGTGCCCAGAAGGTATCTTAATGCCCCTTTTGGTTTTTTTTTATCCACCTAATATTGTATATCTGATATTATTTTCAATTTTATAAAGCTTATATACCAGGTTGGTCAAAAGAGAGGGCGGTTGCTGATGGAAGAAGAAGATGACGAGCAACCAAAGAAAAAGGTTAGAATGGGGATGCCTGCAACTCAGTGGATAAGTGTATACAATGCTCGCCGACCTATGAAGCAGAGGTATATGCTTGTATGTTTTTAGATTCTTGAGCCCTAAACCCACGTGCAGAGGAAGTTCACATCACACTTCTTGTTCTTTTTAGGTATCACTATAATGTGGCAGACTCGAGGCTTGCACAACATATTGACAAAGGAAATGAAGATGGTTTATTTATCAGCAGTGTTGCTTCGTGCACAAACCTATGGGCCTTGATTATGGATGCAGGCACTGGTTTTATATCACAAGTTTATGAACTCTCACCTTCTTTTCTTCACAAAGTGAGCACACAGTATTATCACTTTATGCCTGTCTTCAAGAGAATTATTACAATTACATGAAAAATTGACATGTAGTTGGCACCTACTTTTCATCAACAGACTGTTTATTTCTGATCAGTGTTACTTCCCTTCACAATGTAGTCTCTTATTATTGTCTCTTTTTTTTATTGACTGCATATGGACAGTTGCTGTACTTTTTTCTGGGCACTGATTGATAATGGTAGGAACCACATTTGTGACCAACTTTATCAGACTAGTTTAGGTTCCAATCAGCAGATTGCCGCTGTTCAAGAATAGAGACTGCCAGATTGTGTCGATGACGTTCATCACAAGAATGCTCAAAGGACAAGGTATCTTATGTTGAAGACAGTTCATCAGAGGAAAAGAAATAAAACAATCTAGTTGTCCAACATTACAACAGTAAGGGGAAAAATATTCGGCTAATTTTACAAAATCAGTACAAACTGATGTCAATATTTAAGATATGGTGGTTTTAGGACTTGTTACCCATCAAGAAGACAATGTTGCCCTTCAATGTTTCATTGAAAATCCAATTCAATTTTGTACTACATAAAAATGAACTTAACCTTCTACACAATATCTCCATCATCCAACCACAAAAAGGAAAGATCAATCATTGCGTGGTGCCAGTTTGATGGTGCACCAATTATGCTATGACAGGTCCACTTCATATCACTTAATGTTATAATCGGATCTGTGTTTTTTATGGCTAAGATAAACTTTTGTCTATGTTTTCATTATGTCACATGCTGAATTATACGGGGATGAGGTTTCTTGTTGGTTGATTCATCATTATTGTTGTTAGCCTTATGATGGATTTATGCCAATATGGATCTGCTATATCCATTTAGAGACTCAAGTCTTCAGCAAAGCTTAAACCGGCTAGTTGTCTGCCATCAACCCTCTCCAGGGTGATGCCATGTTCCTAGCTAAGGTAACTGTAGGGTATTACCACAAGTCCTGTGAGGCCAGTTGGTAGGTAGTAAACTACATTTTCTTGTGCATCTTAAGCTCATACAATTAAAGAACAATCCTTCCTTAAAGATTCTTCTGGGCATTTTGAATAGTGTACTGAAAAAGGGGACAAGCTAAACATTGGGCATGGATATGTCATCTTCTCTTGGAGAACCATCAGCCAAAGCTACTTGAATCACAACCCCAAATGTTACTGGTTGATTGACCTATTCTTTGCTGGTTAACAGACAGAATTCCTGGTGCATATGGTTTGCCATTTTGCAAGATCTCAGTGGGCCCTGAGTCTTGGCAAGTTCCCAATAAAGATCTTTGGGATCATCCAAGAGAAAGGAAGGGGGGGGGGGAGGAATATTGTCACTGCAGCTAATGCCTGAACAGGCTGGTCCTATTGCTGGTGTCTTCTCACAGTCCCACATCCTGTTTTTCCACCAGTGGCTGCTATGATTGGCTGGTGATCCTATTGAAGTTCCATTACTTTAACTGGACAGTGGACAGATTGTGGATGAGTAAAATGGGCCATTTGTGGTTGTTTTTGTGAACCACTTCTAAAAGGTTATTGTCTCTGAAGTCTAATGGCCTGTTGGTTGAGTGAAGGGTGGTAGAAGAATGTATTTTCAGGTAGGTTAGCAAGTGTTGAACTGGATAGATTCTTTCAATCTAGGTAGACTTGGGTTCTCTGTGTATGGCTGCAAATGTGACTGGAATCAAGGTTTATTGAAGAAATACTGCACCTTTTTCTCTTGTGATTGTATTGCAACAGTTATTCATCAGCTGGGCTCTGGGTTATTTTGAGAAGAAGACCATGGCAAAGCTGAGTGGCCGGAGGTGAGAAGCAAGAGTACAGATTGCAAAAGTTACAAGTAGCAGCAAACCAGAAGCTATAAAGTGGGGCTGTGGAACAACTGTTAGGTGCCGTGACCATGGTCTCCAAGATTGAAAACAAGTGCAGGAAATGGAGCCTGAAGTGAAAGCGAGAATCATTTTATTTGTTAACATTTTGAAATGCATCAATGTGAAATGAGCAACAAATGCAAGAAACAAGAAGCAAAATTTGATACTTTTGAAGGTGTGAACAAGTTTTCCGGTAGATATGGTCATGACTGCATATGGGAGAGGAACAGCAGCAATCTGCCAGCTCCAATTTCCTTCTTCTATCTTTCCTTGTCTTTTTCTCCCATGATGTTCTGACTATAGAGAAGAACAGGGGATTGGTTGCAGCAGCTAGGTCTTTGGACGTTTTCCCTTCAATACTGATCTGTTAATCTTCTACTTCATGACCACAATCATGTTGATCAGTGAATGGATAACTAAGCATTTGCTCCTTCAAGCTATTTCTTTTTCCCTTCAATATGTGAAGCCTTTTCTGGTGGTTTTCTATGTTGTATCTTTAAAAGATTTTTGATGCTGGCATCTTCTACATTTTTTCTGATGCATGTGTTACATTGGCAATTGGTGGTTTTATTTTGAAGGAATGGATTATGGAACAATGGGAAAAAAACTACTATATTAGTGCCATAGCAGGTGCAAATAATGGGAGTTCTTTGGTTGTGATGTCCAAAGGTAAGTTTATTTTTCTCTTTTGTTTTGTTTGAATTTTCAACATTCTTCTAGTTTTGTTTGACTTTTCATCATTCTTTTTGGTTCAACTTTAATTGGTTTTATTGATGCAGGTACACAGTATGTACAGCAGTCCTACAAGGTTAGCGATTCATTTCCTTTCAAGTGGATCAACAAAAAATGGAGGGAGGGGTTCTATGTCACCTCCATGGCTACTGCAGGAAGTAGATGGGCTGTTGTCATGTCTCGCAGTGCTGGCTTTTCCGACCAGGTCCGATTTCAAGTTATCTTCTTTGTTGTGCATAGTGGTGGGGTGGATGTAATTGTATACTGAATTTTAATGTGCAATCTTCAGGTGGTTGAACTTGACTTTCTGTACCCTAGTGAAGGAATTCATCGGAGGTGGGATCATGGTTATAGGATAACTGCAACTGCAGCAACTTGGGACCAGGCTGCATTTGTTTTGAGTGTACCCAGGAGAAAACCTGCAGATGAAACACAAGAGACACTTCGAACTTCTGCCTTTCCAAGTCAACATGTGAAGGTGGGTTCAGCTATCCCGATCATGTGGTTTCTGCTATTATTTATATCTCTGCTAACAATGTCTAAAAGTATTTTCTTGCTGTTTGTAGGAAAAGTGGGCAAAAAATCTTTATATTGCCTCCATTTGCTATGGTCGAACTGTTTCATGAGCCTCCCTTTCTAAGGTTTGGGGCATTATCAAATAGTACACACAACAGAGTCTCTCACATACTGTCTTGAAGGCAGGAAATGTCCGGCTGTTGCAAAACCAGAGTTACACTGTAGAAGCTGTGCTGCAGAATATTTGTTGTACTCTATTTAATTGTTGCACATCCTGTCATCTGTTACTGCTAACTCCTAATGCAGCAGTGGAGAAAGTTTTTGGAGAATGCCCTTGCAGCTAAACCATAAATCATTAAAACTGGGCAATGTAGGTGCTTTTTGTTATTTTTGAAATTTGTACAGTTTGGAGTAATTGTTACTTATGACATTTCACAAATCTTAGTACTTTTTTTTCTAGCCTTTGTTTTGCTAAAAATTATTCACTTTACCAATCATGTTCTTGACAAGTAGTTGTTTGTCTTCTTCAGTTTTGTTAATTGACATTTCTCAATTTGCATACACGTATTTGTTTTTGTGTAGTTGTGCATACTAATTCTTATATACAGGGCATCGGGTGGTCTCATGGTGCATATCTCCACTCATACTGTTAAACCATGTCAATATTTTCCTCTTTTTTGCATGACTACTTTTGATGGATCTATATAATGTAAGATGGTATAATGTTAAACTTGTTTTGTTGTGGGTTGGGGTCTGATCTTGAGCCTTTTGCTAAGAGCATGAACCTTTTTTCAGTGCAAAACATTTTTAAGTGGCATTGTCTTTCATAAATGAGATCCATTTTTCATGTTTCTCCTTCTAAGATATGTTCATTTGCATGAGACAATCTTCTAAATGCTGAACAACTTGCTCTTTCATGGTAGATTTAGTTTTGGAAAGCCATATGCAAATAGCTTATTTCTATGTTTTCCTTTTGCCATGTTTTAATCTGGTTCTTATTATCCAACATCCTATATTAATTAAATGGATTTTTGTTCTCTCTTTTCTTTGTCATTCTGTGGATATTACTGGAATTGTAGAGGGTATTCTACTGCTGCTGAAAGATCTATTCTTCCTACATGCAAATATTTTTCTTTTTATCGTTTTGTATCCTGTGGCCTCTCTCTCTCTCTCTCTCCAGACTTTTACTTTATTTTCTTTCTCCTTTTTCTCTCTGTGATATATTAATAAATGTTTTGGGCCTCCCCCCCTCTTTTTGAGAACGTTTTGTTGTTGGAGAGAATAGGTAAAATGTGATTTTCCTTTTCGGGAGAGGTGGGTGCTGTTTCTATGAATAGAGATGGTTCATGGAATTTTGATATTTGGGCAAGATAAAACTCCTTTCGGTGGTTTCAATTTGTTTGCTGTGTAGTTGCGTTTTGAAAAATTAGATAACTAGAGATTCCATTCATGTGGATCGGTGGGTTGAAATGGACTTCAAGCGGACCTACATGTGTCAATCCCGTGGACTTGGGTCAGGTGGGGTTGAATTCACTTGTACCTGGTGGGTGGATTATTTTATATTATTTTTAATATCAAATGCGTTCAGCAGTTATTCAAGGTGCAGAAAAGCATCAACCTAAAATGTAATCTTTCCTGTTGAGCTTGGGCTGGACTTGGTCCACATTTTTTGTTGAAATAAAGTAATAGAATGCGTGTGGTTGAGCTTGTGGTTTTTGTTAACCTAAGTCAAAATTTGCTGGAAGTTGTACCTACAGATGGCGAGCTTGTTTGGCCTAAATTTCCTGAGATCGATTGAACTGGTTAGCAGACTGGCAAGCAGAATTCTCATTTATGCACACAATGCCTGTGGAAAAAGTGGAATAAAGCGTGCCAGTTATGCCTTGTTGCATCTGCAGGTGCCACTTCTCTTGTTGATTCGCCGTCTGGGGGGAATTTTTCTTTCTTTAAAAATGTTGTCCGAAGCATTTGATTCTCGGGAGAGAATGCATAGCTGATGGAAGTTTTGCCCTGTGGATTATTCTTTTTCTACCTCATTAGTCATTACCTTTCTTGGGCGTAATAGATCTATTACGGTTCATTGAACAGCGGACGTACCTATTCTGAATCTCTCTGAGATCACGAAAATTTTGCCGCTTGTTTTGACATCTATTAAACTATCTGGTGGTGTGATCTGTTCAAGGAATTTCATCAGTTGATTGGGGCTGATAATGGTCCTAGCTTTTCTTGGGGATCCATTTTGTTTCACCTCCTTCGGTTACTCGGTTCTCTCAGATTTCTGACCAGGAAGCGAAGCATTCGCACATTCAATTAAGCATGATTATCTGTTTCGAAGGCGAAGTCATTCAGCAGGATATCCCGGACAAGCTCTGGTGCTGATGTCCTTCACTATGGTTTCGTCTTGGATGTGTCTCTTGAATAATCCACGGTCTTTCGCTGCAGCAGTTAGCACCGGCACGGTTTAAGCAGGGCATACGTCCGTACCCCGCTTCTCACCTTGTTGACCAGTCAAGTGAAAACCCACGGGACTCGCTTCCTTGACCGAAGAAGTTTGTTGAGCTACATGTTTACTTTCTGAGTTAGTTTAGATACTTGATTTATGCGTGGTATAAGTGGCCGTGATGGTACCAAAATAGTGTGGATTTCTTGTGGTTTCTGTTCCATTGTGGGTCACCTTTATCTGTGTGGACCAATCACATTTGGGTGTTTGCCACACTCAGTGTGCCGTAGATGTTTCTCTCATAAGTGTCTTTTTTTTTCTGGGTTTTGGGTAGATGTTTTTGGATAACAAAAACAGATTTGGTGACCAATGGGTTGTTTGGCGAAAATCTTCTTCGAAGCAAGAATCTACTGCCACGCCCCTCTTCTCTCGAACCCCATCATTGAAATGCTCTCGCATAGGCCCTAGCTTTTAACTTCTTAAGCCAGGCCTGGACTCGTGCAAGGTTTGTCTGTAGCCGAGTTTTTCTCTCATCACCTTGGAGTAGCTCCACAAGTGGAATCGGTCAACTGGCAAGTAGGTCAAGTTTTGGGTTTATTTATTGGTCATTAGTGTTTGTTTTGGTGTAAAATGTTAGAAAATATAATATTTGCATGACATATGAAACTAGGCGGTTGATGGTGCTTCACGGCATTTTGCTCGAACCAAGCCAGCCGTAAATGGATATACGTCTAATAGGATGGGGTTTAGACAAGTTGTAGTCGCATGCCTCGAACACACGCAAAAATAGATGTTCCCCGAATAACCAAATTTGTCTTTAGAAAATGTTTTAAGGCAAGGGGTGAATGCATTAAATATTTTAGATACGACTATCTTGGATTCTAGTAATAAAAAAAAATTGATATTCTATTTTAAACTAGGATGAAGGTAGAGGCATGTGGTGGTGGGAATTTTCAGTTTCGGTTCTCTGCAAATAATTTTATTTTGGAACAAGCCCCCCTTAATTTAGCAATAGATTAAGAAGACTTTGAAAATCCAAAAATGTTTTTAAATATAAAAATATTCTTGCATGGGGGTGTCAGTACTTGGTAGGGCCGGATTGATCTGGAGGCTTTGTTTAAGTTTATGGTTTGTCGATTTGGACTGGATTAGGATCTCTCTAATTTGGTACAGTACATTCGAGTTGCATGTGACTTGAGTTAACTTAGTTGTCTCTTGTCTCACCTAGTAGATCTATCTTTCATCGTCTCGTCTCTCTCGCGCTGGTTGCGATTTCTTCCACCAGACTAGTGCCCCCCCCCCCACCACTTGGGTGCTCTCACCACCCTTGGCAATCCTCTATTGTTGCTTCTTGTCGTTGGCAATGTTCCTTTTGGTCGGATCATTGTTACCATCAGATCTCGTCTACTGTTACTAGATTCTTGCCGTCAACGTTGAATTCTTGTTGGAGTATGTCTAGACAGTCGTAGAGAAGGGTATAGAGAGTGGGAAGAGTGATTTAGTCCAAGTCATTTGGATCATGTCTTGAATTTTCGTTGATCCGAGTAGATAGATAAAAGATTTGTACCACATCGGTTTACCTGACCTTTTAACATGGTCTAGCCCCGCAATAATAAGGACCAGTCTCGGGTGGGACTAATTGTACCTGAGATATAATTTACAGTTTATTGACGTGTATTGTATCAGTGTGAATCGGACTGACTCGTATTGTAACAGGGAACAATTGATATGTCGGGTCATCGATGTCGCATGGAAGACAAAAAAAGGAGCTTGTAAAGGACGAGTTGGACTGATATGCTACCCTCTACTGTATTGTACCATCGGAGAACAAGCACGCTCCGACCGGGTAGTACGGTGAATCATGATATTATATTTATTGTTTTCCGTTTGTTCGAAATTATTCTTTTATTAATGGTTAGTTTGTAAATTATATTATTCACCATGCATTTCCATACCTGATTACGTATTTGAGTTTGCAGGAACTGGAAGTTGTTACTGCTCTTCTTTGTTCGTATGTAACAATACATGATTGGCTTGAAAAAAAGATAAGCATGATACAGGCTCTTAAACTGGGGCAGTTGGAGGCCTTGGCCAGGCCTGTAAAGCTGGGCCAAATTTGTGTCGAACCAGATACTTCTGGGAGCTGGGTCACCGACTCACGGATTTGGTCACATGGACCCCCGATTAGTTTAAAAAAAAAAGTTTTAGGACGTCTTTACTGATCGATCATGGTTAGCGCAAGCCACTCTCGAGAGTCGTTTGTGCTAACCCACCCTAATTAGTGCACTTATGAGTGAGAGAGCGATGGGGACATCGCTCATCGAGTGCGTTAATCTAATCGGTTAGTAACGCCTCTCTTTGGTATTGATTTATCCCGTGATTAATTCTAAGTTAACTCCGGGATAAATTTTTTTGTGCTTTGGTAAGGAGTTAGTGTTAGTCGGGTTAGGTTAAAGGCTAACTCAGAGATATTTCTGAGTTTTGAAACCCACACCCAAGGGTGGGTTAAGGTGGGTTAACCTCCTACCTCAATAAATGTTCAATTAAATGTGTCTCTCTCTCTCTCATAATAAATATTATTTCTCTCTCTCATTATTACTAAGTTAACCTACTATTTATCAAATCTTACTATATTAAAATTAGGTTAGCTCACATCCTTACTAGACCTGTCAACGGATACGGATATTATCCGGATCCGTTTCGATTCGTATTCGTTTTTTCGGATACGGATAATATTCGAATTTGAATCGGAGCGGATACGGATATTATAATATTCACTTCGAAAAATATCCGTTTGGAATATTATATATCATATAATACATATTTTTAAATAATATATTATAAAATAAATATATTATAGAGAAATTTAGATATTTTATAGTTGTATTTTAATTTAAAATTTATTTATATATATTTTTGACATTTTATAATTATATTTTATATATTTTTAATATTTTATAATTATATTTATATATTTTTAAATTTGAATCGGATAATTCGGATTTTAAAACGGAGCGGATACGGATAGTGAGATATTCGCTTCGTATCCGAGTCAAATCGGAGCGGATCAAAATTGGATAATTCGAATCGGAAAACGGAGCGGATACGGATAGTCATATATTCGTTTCGTATCCGCTCCGTTGACAGGCCTAATCCTTACTTCCCGATTAACTACTCTCCTACCAAATCAAAAATAGGTTAATTCCGGACTACTTTAATCGGGTTGACTTATTCCATCTTTAGCTTAACTCTATACCAAAGCCACCCTTAGAACCTAAGTAGCCCTCTTACATGCATGATTGCATAATTTTCATTTTTATCGTCACATTGTGTCAAAAAGAGAAGAAGGAAAGATAAAGAGGTAGATCGGTATATAGAGAGAGAAAGTTAAAGAGAAATTAGTGATGTTTTAATTCTTTTTTAAACTACTTAAATATTAATCGAAATTAAATATAAAAATGTAAGGAAATGCAAATGGCTGGGTGACGGCAAAGATATTTTTAAAATATTATAATAGAATGAAATTATAATATTAACAGTCATGTAAAGCTGACAATATTTCAATTGTAAGTGGATTATTTTTATGATTAGCTCTTAATAAAGTTGTCGTGCGCCGCCACCATTCACAGTTCCGGGCCCCGCGACGTGTCGACGCTTTTTGACCCTCTCTTGTCCTCCTGTGTACAAATAATGGCTCTAGTGTTCAGACACCGAACGGCTAGGGGATGCGCGCGCTCCCTATAGTTGTCTCTCTTCCGCAAACGCGCAGGCTTCCCTCACCGAAAGAGATAGAGGCTAGAGAGAGAGAGAGAGAGAGAACGGGCAGGGGAAGCAGGAAGCCACGGGGGACGCGAGCGCGATGGTCACCAGCGCTGCCGATTCCACGGCGGCGGTTCTGAACTGCATCGATCTCTCCGACCCCGACGTCAGCAAATCCGTCTCTCTCCTCAAGCAGGTCGCTCCCTCCCGTCCGGTTTCCATCTGTCTTCTGGAGGCGCGTTCTTTTCGATCTCTATCTGGTTTCCTTCCTCTTCTTCTTCCACATCCTCCGTAATTTACCTGGCCGTTTACCATTTTTTGGTACGTGTTCTGTTTGATTGGAGCGCTAGTTTTGACGTCAATATCGTGATTGATGTGGGAGGAGCGGGGACGGGTGGCTGTCGGTCTGGAAGTGGGGATTGGCGGAGGGAGGGGAGAGAAAGATTGTCTTGAGACTCTCGCGGGCCGAATTGTTGTAGCAGTGCATTCTTCTGATTACTGGTTTAGAGTTTTTAGACCTTTGTATTGAATTTGTTGTAGCAATGGATTCTTCTAATTAACACATGAACATCAAAAACTATGCGGCTACTGTTGACTGCAATTAGCGGCAATGTCGAAATTCCTGCTGATGCAAGTATTTAATATAGCAAACGAACATCCCGTTAGCTTCTTCTGTCTCTGCATCTGAGTGTTGGATGGCTTCCTGCTGTTGTGTGATTTTCCTGCTTTCACCTCGTCTACCTGGATTCGATTCATTTGACCGTGTGAAGATGGCAACTTCCCATCTTTCAGGCCCCGAGTCTCTGACTTTCTGCGCGTCTGCAGGGGAGACTTCCGATTTCTGGGCATAAAAACAGATTCTTTAGTCATGATCTCTGCGTGGAATCTTTGTTCTCTCACGTAGGATCATGATCTCTGTTCTTCTCTTTCATGAATTTTATGTGCCTCAGTTGTTTAGTGCCATCTCTGGCAGCCCTGTTTACGTTTCTTTAGCTTCATAGTAGTAAAAACTGTCACGCCTTTCCTTTTAATTGGTGCTCGTCTTTTCTTGAAAATATTCTAGAGGTTATGTGCAAGACAGATTTTCAATTGCATACCTATCACCCTTTTTTCTTGTTATTTTCTTATTTTCTTTTTTTTATCTTTTTATTAAATGGCTGATTTGTTGGATCTTGGTGTCTCAGGCATGTACTGATTCTGGATTTTTCTATGTGATAAATCACGGAATCAGTCAGGAGTTCATGGAGGAGGTTTTCTTCCAAAGTAAGAGATTTTTTGCTCTACCGATAGATGAGAAAATGAAGCTTTTAAGGAATGAAAAGCATCGTGGCTACACTCCTATGCTAGATGAAATCCTTGATCCTGATAAGCAAATCAATGGTTGGTTGAATAAACATAATATTTCTCTAGTTAAGCTCCTTCTGGTTTGCTCTGGAAAGTGCATATGTAGAAATTAGTACTTTATGTCAACTAAATTTTACAAGCTAATGAGTTGTAATATTTGCAGATGCATTCTGGGTGAATAACTTCAGTTATCCTTAATTTTTTAATTATTTCAAGACACAAGGCAGCTAAGCTCTATTCATGCTATGTCCATACTCCGCAGTTCCTTGTTGAGGAATATCATTCTTAAAACTTTTTTGATGATAGTGTTTTCATGTCAAATTAGTAATTTAGTGTGCATCATGACAGTTAATATTTACTAATTAGTCACGGTGGTCATTTGAATGTAGTAGATGATTTTGTGTTCTTTATCTAATATCTATGATTTTCTGTGTGGTTGTTGGCATCATGGAAAATATTTTCCCTTCTTTTTGAAAGAGAAAAGGAAAAGAGGGATTAAGAGGGGTGCACATCTAGGGGCTGTATAGGCCAAGGATGGCAGTATCGGTTTCGGTATCGGTTTCGGTTTCGGCCGAAACAGGTTCAAAACAGTCAGAAAAGGTAAAAATATTATTGAGCAGGTCCGATTTTGGCCGAAACTGGACGGTTTCGGTCGGTTTCGGATCAAAACCGGACGGTTTTGGTCCGAAATCATTAACAAATTAATTTTTATTGGTATCGGACTTGCTACAGTGACAAGGCCCGTTTCGGTTTCGGTATAGACCGAAACCGATACGTTTCGGCCGAAACGTATCGGTTTCGGCCGATATTGCCATCCATGGTATAGGCGGCCTGTGCAGTAGGCCTGGAAATTATCCGTTTAAAATTCGAATTCGAATTCGTATTCGTTTAATCGGATAATTATCCGAATAAAATATTCGACGGATAATTTAATCGGATATCGGATATCCGATTATTAATCGGATACGAATTCGGATATTGAGATATCCGTGTTGGATATTATCCGACCGAATATGAACCCTTAGATAAAAATCTAAGGATACACATATTTTATATATAATTAACTCAAATCTTAATATATTATTTGATTGCTCTTTTTTATCCTTTTTTGTCTCAAAATATAATTTGAAAATAAGAATTTCACTTACACTCATTTGGTAAGTTATTTCCTATTTTTTAGGATGAAGTCTAATCTTTTGATAACATCTCTCAAAATAAAAAAACTTCCACTCTTTCTTTTTCTTGAGAAAACAACATACAACGCTCTCACACGGCTCACACGACTCATCTCTAAGTAGGCCTAGCAATTATCCATTTAAAATTTGAACCGAATTTAAATTCATATTAATCTGATAATTGTCCGAATAAAATATCTGACGGATAATTCGATTATTAATCGGATACGAATTCGGATATCACACTCTCCGCTCCGTATCCGATCCGTTTACAGGTCTAATGTGCAGGTTTTATTCTGTGAGCACGCATCGTATCAGACGATTTGAGTTCGAATGCTGGATCTTTCCCCACTGACCGTAATCAGTGCTGATTTACATCGGCCTAACGTCCGAACACTTTTATTTAACTGTCAAAGAAATTTTGGTTTTTTATAAGGGTCCTGATACTGAGGGCATCTTTGCTTGTAGGATTCAGATTTCATTTTCACTCACCACCGAAGAATTAATGGAATTAGGGTTTCAAGAAAAGGGCCGCTAGGTTGGGCGAGAAACCCTGTATTTGGAGGGCGTAGTTGCAATTTTGCAGGAGCAATGGACATTTTTGAAGTGCCGAGAGATTTCCTGGACCCCAGAGGTATTTTAGTAATTTTGGGTTTCCATGGATATTTTGGTAATTTTACCATGCCAGAGGCGTTTCTAGAATTTCCAGGTTGGAGAGAAGGTACGGTAGAATTCTCGACTCCCCGAGGCGCTGAGGCCATTTCCGGAGAGTTTTGGAGGTTACTGGGCCATTTTTAGGTTATAAGGGTATTTTGGTAATTTTATCAGACCCTACGTGGACCTAGGTCTGAGGTGACACTTAAGTGTAGGACTGAGTTGACAACGTCCCTAAGCGGAAGGAGCAACGAGGGGCTTCATGGAAGGCGCACGTGCGTTGATTCACAAAGGGAGGGGTATATATACAATTTTCCAAAAGTCAGGGGGTTCTCTCACAATTTTTCCCTTGACCGGTGCACACACAAAAAAATCTGCAGAGTACATTGAGTGCATTTATGGTCCGAGTGGGTACAAGGGTTGTCGGGGAGCTGTTGACTGTACATAAAAGGAGTCCCCACTAACGCGAGAAATAGGAGCGTAACCTCAATTACAAAAGATTACAGGGTAAAACTGCAAATAATAGGACTTATGTTTCCCGTGGTTCCAAGAAGGATGTTTTCGTAATTCTCCCATTATTGGGACAAAATTAGATAATTTAGCCGTCTCGGGAGCGTAGAAACTTACAAACATGGTTCGTAGAGGGCCATAGTTACAAACATAGCCCTTAAGGGCATAAATACAAGACCTAGAGATCACCTACCCCTCGCGGGTCAAAAACAACGAACAATGCTCCTGTCGTCCGTGTGCAAGTGTTTCTGCTCGTAGCTCGTACTTTTTTTTTTTTGTTCTGGATCTTAGGGGGTCTATTTATAGAAGTTGGAGGGCCACCTGGAGGTGTTTGAACCTGTAGGGGGTAGACGAGATAAAAATGACCCCGAGAGGGTCTTTTTCGTCCTCTTTTTTTTGGGCAAGAGAGAAAGGGGGGTGGGTGGGGTCCAATGACCCCGGTAGGGTCCCCCCCGGGGTCAATCGACCGGGGGTAGGAGTTGACCTCGGGGTCACGCGACCTCGGGCAGGGCCTCCGGCCCGCGCGAGGGCCTGTCCGGGGTCAGGGAGACCCGCACGGGGTCGCCCGGGGCTTCCTAGGGCCTGTTGCTCGCTACACGCAGCGTGGAGAGAGGAGTGAGCGCTCTCCTTGTTCGTTTGTCGTCTTAATCGCGCCGTGGGCCATGAAGAGGGGACTTGTGTTTGTCCGAGCCGCGTGATACATGTGCGTGGGATTTCTTTAGCGGTGTGTACACCATCCTTTGCGTCCCGTTTTCTTACTGCGAAGATTTCCTTCGCCCATGTTGAACATCCAAAGGAGGAAAATTTCACCTCTTCGGGGTTTTGTCCGGAAGCACGCGATCCTGACAATCGTAGTGGATTTAATCCGATTCTTGGCCACCTTGCTTGCTGTGAGGGGTCTATAATTGTAGAGACATACGGGCCATAGAGTCTCAGTATGTGGGAATATTCCACGGAGCGGCGATACGCCGAATATTGAACCCTGACCAACTCGCGGGAAAGGTCTCAATTTAACCTAGACAATTAGTAAGTGCAACAAATGCCCCCCACGGGACATCCGTCAAAGCCAGAGGCGGGGGCGGATGGCCCGTGTCTTCCGTAGTTTTTTGCTTATCCCCGAGTCGGTTGACATAATGGGGTTTTGTAGGACTGTGCCTGAATATCCTTATTGCTGTCCTCATGCTTGTTTGATCTTTAATTAGGCCTTTTCACTCATTGTTCTCTGTTACTCTTGGTCTTTGCAGCTTCTACAGACATGGCTCGCCAAGGCAGAGGCAGGGAGGCATCCCAGAGGCCCGAGTTGGGGACTCTGATGATCATTATGTGCAGAGGACAGATAGGCCTATGTCACCTTTCCCTCCACGCAGCATCACTTCTGACAGCTTTGACGCAGTGGACTGCGGGTTTGCTTGGGTCACTGAGGGCCCGACTGAGGACGCTACTGTAACTGAGGGCACTGTTGACTTCTCCCGTATCACGAGGAGATAGGGGGTCTATGTATATGATCGCTTAGGAGGATATCCATCTCACTTTCTGCTGGACCGGCATCTTTTGTCTTTTGTCCAGAGCTTTGTGCCTCCTAGGATGGAGGCTGATGACTCCCTCTTGCCAGGAGAAAGGTGTCGTCTCGAACGAGCCATATTGCTCAGGAGGGACAACATGCAAGGCACTTGTACATTCTCCTATCCGAGCTTCCCAGAGGGTTTCATTTGGCAGAGACAATATCTTGATCAGAAGAGTCTAGGCTTCTTCAGGGAGTTTGACAGCTTCACAGTCCGAGTGGGACTATCATCACCAATAGTTTGGCACTTATCCGGGCATCATATGGCCGCGGATGTTACAGTGGATGAGATGTTTCTGGCTCCCTCTGGGGCAACTTTTGTGCATGATGACTATGACCATGACTGCTTATTGGAGAGGATATTGGCACAGAAGACTCCCAGCTGGTATGGGAAGTGGCTATTATTCCTTCGCATTGTTACCGTCGAGGCGCGATGGAATGGCTGTGGGACATCTTGACTGTTTACAGAGCAGTACTTGATAGGGTCGGGATTCGCCATGCAGTGATCGCAACATTATACTTCTATCCTTGCCACACAGGATTACTTCAGGCATTGGCTGAAAGGTTCAACTTGAGCTGGAATACATTTGTCACCGCAGAGGGGGAGACTTCACTCGACCTGTGGGCTTTTCACAGGATCTCTGGCCTGCCAGTTTGTGGATAGCCCTATGAAGAACTGTCCTTAGATGACCTACATCTCAGTGCTTTAGATGGAGCCGGTCGATACCTTTTTCCCTACTACTTCATATATCTGAAGAAGACATGGAGGGACCTAGCCCTTGTGAGAAAAGAGAAGGCGGCACGCACACTGAGGGTGACATTGAACGCCTGGGTGATGCACTTTTACATCGGTCCTTGTTGTTTCTATGAAGAGTCTACTTTCTATGACATGACTTAGGAGCAGTGCAGGGAAGTCATATTGAAGTTTGCTTCACATCCGCGCCACTTACCCGCTCCAGCACAGGGGTGGAACTCGAGGGGGCTGCCGTCACTGACATACTTGGCAGCTTACTTGGCCTACTGGTTGGCCAACTTTGTGATCCCCCATGGAAAGGAGGGAGTTCTTCGGGCAGAGGTGATCTATCCGGCTTGCTTGATGGCGTGTGGGCACAGAGTTGCTATTGCCCCAGCAGCATTAGCAAACATCTACCATTCTTTTGGGGATTTGACTTCACATTCGTCGCCTAGAGATAAGGGCATTTTGATGCCCACTCATTACTTGAGCGCGTGGGCTGGTTTATTGTTGCCAGAGCTTTCTCAGAGGATGCCGATTGATAATGCAACTGCTCCACTCATCTTTGCTTTTGCTGGTCACCCGGACCAGGATGTTGTTTTGCAGTTAGCCATTGCCCGCCGTGCTTTGTCTTTCCTCTACACTGGGAGGGATGAGAGTCTAGACTTTGACTACAGCTCCCATTTATATCGCCCCTATTTAGAGCGATAGGGGGATTCAGTCACCTGCAGGTTGTCTTCGTGGGCTTTGTCCTCCTCCCACGCACTAGCCGAGTGGGTAATTTGTATACGGCCTGGTATTCTAGTTTACCGCCGTTCCAACATAGCAGTTCTCGAGCCGTACTATTTTCATCGGTTTGTCCGGAATTTCGGGTATGATCAGGCTATCCCCCCGAATGCGGACTTCCCTCTGCCCCTTCGACAGTACAAACAGGGAGATGTACATCTAGTTGCAGCTGCTTGGCAGGCCTTCCTCTTTCGTGACGTGAAGGAGGACTATCCGATTCTAGCACAAACGCGTAAGGGTCACTTCGACATACACTATGCACGTTGGTGGTTTAAAGTTAGCAATGTATTCAGACAGTGTGCCGATGCCATTCGGGCTGCCGAGGAGAGACGCTTTAGGAGGGAGGATCTGCCTCCCCTGTTTCTTGACCCAGCCTTTATCAGGTCTCACTTCTCCAGAGCTGCTCGAGCCATCAGAGAGGTAGAGGTCCGTTGGAGGGAGGAGGGGCTCCCTATTCCCGTTGACAAGAGTCAGTATGCTGGGGCTTTGAAGCCCTTGAGGAGTACACCAGCAACAACTTTGACTTCGGGGTCTTCTCGCCCGAGGGCGACCCCTGGGCCTTCGATGACTTACTCTTGGTGGGAGGATTTGAAGACCTCCTGTGGTCTGAAGAATAAGTCCCAATTATCGCAGCTATTCCCTGAGGGAGGATTTACAGGCAGTGCTTTCACAGAGTGGAGGGCCCATGTAATTAATGCAGTGGGCTGTGCCGATCCAGTGGAGTACATTTTAGATTTGGAGGTGGTTGTCACCCCTAATGCTATCTTGGATATTGTGAATAAAGTGGCCTGAGTTCTTCGACTGAAGCCTGAGCAGATTATCTTGAAGCTCGAGAGAGCCATAGGGGCACCAGGTATATGCTTGATTGTTGGGCTTTACCTTGTTTCTCTTATTTATTTCATGTTCTACAATTTGAGATGCTTATCACATGCAATCCTTTATTGATCGCAGACCATGCCAGTGGCCAGGATGACGGTGTTTTCTCGCGAGAGATCTCTCTAGGTGCGGCCCCTATCGAGGTCAATGCTCCTCGGAAAAGGCCCCGAGCCGAAAGCCAAGAGGATAACACATAGCCTTCTACCCGTCCTCGCTTTGGGAAAGAATCTCCCGCTCGAGCGGAAGTCTCCAGTGAGTGAAAGAAAATTTCATATTAAATCAGAATTATAACATGTTTACACAGTGTTATAACATAACTCCCTCCTCCTTTTTTTGGGTGTAGCTCCTCCGGAGGTTCGGGCTGCCATGAGCTTTTCTTCCCGGCTGGGGAATGCTTTCATAGAGGCGAGGTTAGATTTCGATGAGTCCATCCCTGATGTTAGCTTGGACATAGAGGGGTTGGATCCTTCCGCCGATGACTATACACCGGTGACTGCCGCCTCTCTCGCGCTTGATATAGAAGGGGCCCTTGCTGCCCAGGTTTCAAGTAAGCATCTCTTTCACTCACCCCCTTTTTCTTCTTCTTTAGTGCTTAAGAGATGGTATATATGTTGGCTAATATAGCATTGTCTGTCGTAGGGGATCCTAGGGTCCAGCCCACTCTCCCTGTTGTCGAAGAAGGGGGTGAGTCTTCTTTCAGCAAGGAGGATTCTTCGTCCTCAGGTTCTTCGAGCGGGGGAAGCTCCAGCACTTCATCGAGTACATGGACTTCTAGTACTTCTTCTAGCGAAGGCTCCTCTTCCTCCTCATCAAGTTCTTTTGAGGATGGAGAGATAAGGATGACTCCAGGTAATTTTAGGAGTCTATCATCCTCGTATTTTGTTTGTGACTCCTTTGGCTTATCTTGTTGCTCATTATGTAGTTGTCAAGTTGGCCTCCTCCCTGGACGAGCTTTCGAGACTCATTGAGTCCGGGCCACTCGTAGACTTGCTAGATTGTGATGGAGACCTGATAGCTCTGGAGCCTGGGACAATAGCTGAAAAAGATCATCCAGAATCGGGGGTATCTGATGGGGCAACACTACCCTTGGCCCTGGGATTATTGACAGATACTACCAGCCTTATAGAGTCCTGCGGGATACATGCTTCAGGTATGCACTATATATTTTGCACATTTTTTCTTGTGCATGCTCATCATATTCAGAGAAATTTGACATTATATAAACCGGATGAGAAAGGAGGAGGGTTTGTGTTAGGTTGACAGCAGCAGTAAAAATTTGTCACATCTACCACATGAATTCTGATCTAAATACATTTTGTGCTAATGCTAGGGCGTCCCCTGAAATCGACGCGTTACATCGGAACCCGGATGGAATGATAAGTGAGCAAGGGCTAGCTAGGGCGTTCCCCGTAAGCGACGCGCCGCAATGGCGCCTGATTGTGGTGTCAAATAGGCAAGGGTTCCCGTGTGGGGTTGGACGTCCACGGGTAAAGAAGTTAGTCCAAAAACATAGGATCCGTCTAGCTACTTGGAGTATAGGAACTTTAACGAGTAAGGGTTTAGAATTGGTTAAGATAATGAAGGACATGAGGGTTAGCATAGCTTGCCTACAAGAAGCTAGGTGGAAAGGATATAAAGCTAAAGATATTGATGGATATACAATTTGGTATATGGGTAATAATAACTCTAGAAATGGTGTTGCTATAATAATAGATAAAAACTTAAAAGATAGAGTTGTAGAAGTTAATAGATTGGGGGATAGATTGATGTTAATTAAACTTATCTTAGGTGAGGATATTTTGAATATAATTAGTGCATATGCACCTCAAGTAGGATTAGAAGAGAGCATTAAAAAGTAATTTTGGGAGGCTATTGATAGTTTGATCCAAAATATCCCTAGTGAAGAGAGAATCATTATTGGAGGGGATCTTAACGGTCATGTGGGTAAAGATAATAGAGGTTATGAGATGATTCATGGAGGGTTTGATTTTGGCAATAGAAATGATATGGGTTATACTATTCTTGATTTTGCTATGGCCTATGATCTAGCAATTACTAATACATTCTTTAAGAAGAGGGACAGACACTTAATAACTTACAAGAGTGGAACACATATAAGTCAAATTGACTATTTTCTTATTAGGAAAGTCGATAGAGTTTTATGTAAAGATTGCAAAGTTATTCCTGGTGAGAGTCTAGCCCCTCAACATAGGTTGTTAGTAATGGATGTCTTTATCCCGAAATTCAAAAGACAGATCATTATAAATAATTGTTCTAAGATTAAATGGTGGAATTTAAAAAGTAAAAGTTTAGAAATATTTAAAAACCATATATTAAAGGAAAATATTTAGAATTTAGAACAAGAAACTAATGTAATGTGGAATAATGTTAAAAATTGTATAACGAGTATAGCAAAACAACTCTTAGCCGAATCTAAAGGTAAAAAGAATTTAGAAAAAGAGACTTGGTGGTGGAGTGAGGAAATCCAAAATACCATTAGAGTAAAAAAGGAGTACTTTAAAGTTTGGCAAACTAACAAAAATGATCAAACCCTAGAAGCTTATAAAATTGCTAAAAAGAGGGCTAAGAAAATAGTTAGCGAAGCTAAATCAAAGGCATTTGAAAATTTATATAATAAATTAGGAACTCGAGAGGGTGAAAAGGGCATATTTAAACTTGCTAAATTAAGAGAAAGGAAAACTAGAGATTTAGATCATGTTCATTGCATTAAAGGTGAAGATCAATGGGTTTTAACTAAGGATCTTGAGATTAAAGAGAGGTGGCACAGTTATTTTCAGAAATTACTTAATGGAGAGTGCGTCAATGATTTTTCTTCTGAAGGTACTCAAGAGTCCACAATATTTGATAAATATCAATATTTCAGGCGTATTAAGATGTCAGAAGTGGATGATGCTTTAAGGAAGATGAAAGTGGGCAAGGCCTTAGGACCAGATGGCATACCTATTGAAGTATGGAAAGGCCTAGGTGACATTGGTATTTAGTGGCTAACTAAACTTTTTAATAAAAATTTAAAGGAACGGAGAATGTCAGAAGTTTGGAGAAAAAGTGTTGTAGTTCCTTTCTATAAAAACAAAGGAGATATTCAAAGCTGCAATAATTATCGTGGAATTAAGTTTATGAGTCATACTATGAAACTTTGGGAATGAGTAATTGAAAAACGCCTCCGATGTATGACTATTGTATCGGAAAATCAGTTTGGTTTTATGCCAAGTAGATCTACTACATAAGCCATTTTCTTACTACGGGAGCTAATGGAGAAGTATAGAGAGATGGGAAAAGATTTGTATATGGTTTTTCTTAATTTAGAGAAGACGTATGATCGAGTACCGAGAGAATTGATTTGGTGGACATTAAGAAAGAAATGAATCTCTCAAGGATATGTTGAGTTGATTAAGGATATGTACGACAGTGCTATTACTAGTGTTCGAACTATTGTTGTGGAGACTGGTGAATTTTAAGTTTTTATAGATTTGCATCAAGGTTCTGCACTAAGTCCGTATCTCTTTGCCTTAGTTATGGATGAAGTAACAAAACAATTGCATGGGGATATCCCTTAGTGTATGCTATTTGCAGATGATATTATTTTAATTGATGAGAGTATTGATGCTTTAAATGCTAAGTTAGAGCGTTGGAGACTTGCTTTGGAGTCTAAAGGTTTTAAAATTAGTAGGAGCAAGTCAGAGTTTATGCATTGTAATTTTAGTAATAGGAGAGTGGTACAGGAAGATATAGTTCTAATTGATGGACATAACATTCCGAAGAGTAGTAGTTTTCGATACTTAGGGTCTATCATAGAAGAGAATGAGGAGATTTATGACGACGTTACACATAGGATTAAGGCAGACTGGTTAAGATGGAGAAGCGCATCAGGAGTCCTTTGTGATCGTCGTATGCCTGTGAAACTCAAAGGGAGGTTTTATAGAACGGCTGTGAGACCTGCTTTGTTATATGGTACCGAGTGTTGGGCAGTACGAAAGGAACACATTAACAAAATATGTGTAGCAGAGATGAGGATGTTGAGATGGATGCGTGATAAGATTAAGAAAGACAAGATTAGAAATAAGCGCATCCGTAAGGACTTTGGGATAACCCCAATTGATAGTAAAATGAGAGAACATAGACTCAGGTGATTTGGACATGTGTTTCGTCGCCCTAACTCAGCGCCGGTTAAAAGATGTACCGAATTTTAGTGGATGCTAGTAAAAGAGCTCGAGGAAAGCCTAAAATGAGATGGTGCGATGTTATTAGGAAGGACATTAATTTCTTGGGTTTAAATATGAATATAGCACTTGATAGAAACCTTTGGCGGAACATGATTCATGTAGCCGACCCCAAATAATTGGGATAAGGCTCTGATGATGATGATGATAATGATGATGATGATGATGATGATGCTCATCATATTCAGAGAAATTTGACATTATATTGTGCCTCTAATTTGGACAGCTGCAGATCAAACGGAGGCAAGGCCTCTCTCATCGCCTGGAGGGACTGACATGGTAGAAGGGTCACCCCGGGCACCTTTAGAGGAGTGGGGTGATGTTGACCATATGGCTGCCCCTGTTGAGTCTTCAGCTCCAGGTAGTCTTTTAACAAAAGCCGATATCATTTGTTTGATGAGTCTTCCTTTCTCTGTGACATTAACTATCACTCTGCACATTGATTCCTTTTTTAGCCATCCCCCCTCCTGGAGTCAGCGATGGAGGCCAACGTCGCCGTGGTTGAGGAGAATGCCATTGTAGAGATTGATATGCCCTTATCACCCCGAAGTCCTCATCTCTGTTGTTGGTGCAAATGAAATATTATGATCTTTATGTCTCATTTCACTTGTAGAGAGCTCGATTGCACCTGTACCACCTGTAGAGCTGGAGTCAGCCCCTGTTGACATTTCTCCTCCAATCTTGGAGGAGCAGTCTCCTTCCACAGCTGACCCGGCGTGTAGAGTTGCCTCCAGTAAGGCCATTATGACTTGCACTTTAGAGTTCTGCACATGCTGATTTTATTGTGATAGCATGCTCACCATCTCCCGCCTTTCTTTCTTAGATTTCGGGCTCGACAGAGGTGGCTCTAGAGGTGCCCCAGCACTTTCCCGCTCTTGGGTTAGACTGGCCTGACGGACCTCAGCTTGGCATAGCCTTAGTGGATGCTAACATGGGCACCCAACTCATTCAAAATCTTCGATCACTGCTATAGATCGACCCCCTCCCGACTATTGAGGTTATGAGGAGTCACTTAGAGTGTTGCACCAGAGGCTACCATGCATTTGGCCTCCCCCAGGACACCTGGATGGCTGAGGTTGTGGCCCTATGCCTGTGGGAGGAGTTCGCTTGTCTTCACGCTATTCAGGAGCGGAGACGGAGGACCCAGATGTAGATCCGGCAAGAGGAGCAGCTCTGTGGCCTACGAACGACTCAGGCGGAGGTCGAGGCTCGAGTTGTAGCCGTTCGAGAGTGCGATCGGACCGTCTCCTTGCGGGTGGAGGAGCTGCAGAGGGAGATGCAGGTTCTCTTGTAGCAGACACGAGAGGCTGAGGAGCGCAGTCGCCTGTAGGCTAAGGCAGAGACTCTCCGTTGTAGACTTGAGGGGCTCCAAGAAGAGGCTCTTCAG
This sequence comes from Amorphophallus konjac, assembly GCA_022559845.1. NCBI lineage: Eukaryota > Viridiplantae > Streptophyta > Magnoliopsida > Alismatales > Araceae > Amorphophallus > Amorphophallus konjac. The sequence continues at coordinate 472,731,355 of CM040118.1, forward strand.
AGTGAGACTCGTCTTGCTGCCCTGAGAAGGAGCGAGTCTGGTGTTTGATAGTTCTTGCCGCCTTTTTGTACTTGTACATAGGGCTTTTGTATCTTGCCCAGTCTTGTCTTTGGTTACCCCGAGGGTTTGTCTCGAGCTTCTTTCTTTTGATGATATTGATGAATAAAGGACAGAGCTCAGTAGCTTTGCTTCCATCCTCTTGCATGTATGCTCTCTTTTCGTTTCTTTTTTTTTTTCACTTTACCAGTCTTACTTCCCTTTTGGGTATTCGCTAGGACTGGCCCCCTTTATCTTTTTCCAGTGCGCCCTTACGGGTTTTCACACTGAGAGATACCCATTTTTGCCTAAGACTCTTTCGCGGGTTTTCACCTTAGCCGGGTTAAAGTCTTTTTACCCTTGATTGCTCTCTTAATGAGAACAACCAAGTCCGTTGGGGCCCCAATATTTTTAGCCCTATTTTTTTTTTTTAACCAAGAGTGCCAAGAGGCGAATGGGGTTGGCATCCTGGGAGGGACATGCGAGCCGAACCCGGTGGGATAAACAGATGAATTTGACAGTCCTAGTGGGACATAGTCAAATCCACAAGCCCCAGTATCCTCGGTGCCAACTTCCAAAGTTCAAGCATCCTGTTTTGTTACCATAGGATCTCTACCTACTTTTTTTGAGGCACCAAGGGGACCTGGCACGGGAGAATGCACCGCTGTCCAAGATAGGAAGTCAACAAAAGGATCAGACCAATATCTAAGCAAGGCAAAGAGTAACAATGGTTCATGACCAGATATACTCATGAATTGTGTGGGAAATCTGAGCCACCGCCAAGCTATGGGAGGCAACTTGGCATCCAGCTTCTTCCACTTGTGTCTTTGGCGCTGGATCCTCCTCTGCACAAATTTCAGAAAGTAGGGCTTTTGAATAATTGGCCACCATCTCCCCATTAGCAGGAAGACTGGCTGAAAATTCTGGTAAATCCCCATTCAGCCTGGAACCTAGAAGCGCAGTGAATTCCCCCACAGAAATGGCTAGATTCGGGTTTAGCAGAGCTGAAAACAAAAGAAATCCCAAGGTAATCTCCCATGTTAGAAGGGAAGAAGGAAGAAAAAACACCCCAACAAAAGCTCACCTAAAGAGTCCTGATCGCCATCTGGATCTGCCCCCTGTTCAGGAAATGTCATTGCACCTCCGGTCTTTTTTGGAAGAAAGGGGAAAATACACTTTCAGGGATCCATCAAGAACAATGCACATAATAGTGGGCATGGAAAATGAGGATACCAGCCAAGGCACTGCCAGTGGGCCCTTCACACGAGAAAGGTGGCGACGCACCCGAAACTGGATTATAGTCATCATTCATTAAATCCAAATCCTACAATTCGCTCTCTTTCTCAATTTCCCCCATTTCAAAAGAAGCATTTTCATCAATGGGAGGGAGATTCCCTATCCTCTTGGCAATGGAAGAGCCTGAAAGCAAAACAAAGCAAGTATATTATTTTACAGAAGCCGCTCTGACAGGATGAACAAGGGTATGCAAAATTACCTTGCGACTGTCCATGTGAAGTAGCCCCCCTGGTCCGAGGACGGGGATCCATGGTGTTAGGACCTTCATCTTCACTCGACCTCGGCCTTTTCAAAGAAGTGGGGCCTTTCTTTCCTTTGTTCAAAACACTTTTTGTGACAAAGCTCGCTGGGAAAGAAAAGGTAATGATGAGCAAAAATGAAGAAAAATGAAACAAATTCAGCGAATGAAGAAACACAAATGGAGAGAAGAAAAGTGGCTACATACCTTCCGGAGCCGACGAGAAAGTGGGCTGCTGCCCCACTTGCTCAGGTTGAAGGCCAACGACCTTTCCTATTTTTGTAACAACATCGTAGATGTCTTGCAAGGTTGTTCCATTCTCAATAAGTGAAATGTACCCAAATGTGCAAACTCGAACAATGGAGTTGATTAAGTGCCTCTCCCATTGCGACCACAAGCCATTGTTGAATCCTCCAGGGGCAAGCTCAGTGCTCTTTGCAGCATTGGGAGAAAGTCACAATCTGATAAGAAATGCTCCCACCAAGAATATACCTTTTGAACTACTGGGGCTTTACTTTGTCCTGAGGAAGTATCAACGGGGCGTCTCAAAGGCTTGATTGCCCCTGAATGAAGCCGCCAGTTTATGGTGATGGTCCCATTTTTAGCCTCCCATTGTGCCCGAAAATCTCTCACAGCCCTGACAATTTTTGGGAATTGGGCATCAAGAAAGGATTTTTCAATGGCAAGTGGTGGTAAATCAGTCCTCCCTAAGCGGACTTCCTCAGCCTCTCTCAGCTTCTGTGGAGGTTATCTAAAAACATTGCTATGCTTAAACCACCACCGGGCATAGTACATGTCAACCTGGTCGATCCGCCTCCTCTCTGGGAGGGTACACCTTTGGGTTGGCACACCTCTGAAGAAGAAATCCCACCAGCTGCCTACAACCAAGTGGGTGCCATGATTCTTGCATACTCTCCCTCCCAAGGCAAGGTCAACATTTGGAGGAATTGACTGATCGTAACCAAAATTCCACACGAAGTGGTGTGGAAAGTAATGCTCCAAGAAAGTGGTGTTTCCCTTTCTGAAGAAAAGGACGCTTGTCTTGATGCAGTAGAGCTAGTCCTCATAAAAAGAAACACTGGAGCAAATTTGTTTTTTCTCTCTCCTCCCGGTTTCCCCCCTTCCCGCTTCTGCTCCCGCGCAATCCCACCCCCCTGTGTTCTGATCTCTCTGCGGCTGCCTGTGCTCCGGTGATGGCCGGCAGTGGGGGGGAGGCTCTATGCCTCCCCCTCCCCTCTCTGGTTCGGCGTTCCCGCCGTTGCCCCCCTCGGCCGGCGGCTCTGCTGCCTTCCCCGCTGCCGCCCTCGCTCTGGGCTTGGTTCGCTCGGACGCGCCCCGCTCGGCCGCTATCCTGCCTGGTGAGGAGGTTTTGCCTCTCAAGGCCCCTGCGGTGGAGCTCCGCGCGTCTTCTCCTTCCTCCGTCGGCCCAGGTGGTGGCGCTTCGCTCGCCTCCTCCGCGTCTCTTGCTTGCGCCTCGCGACACGTTTTTCTCCCGTCTGGCACGTTACCCTTGACCGACCCTTCCCTTGACGGGATAGCCCCCGGATCCGGCACTCTGTTTTCGGTTGAAGGCTTTCGCGGGTCGCCACCCCCAGCTCCGGCTACGTGCTTAGCCGCCCTTCCCACGCTCCTCCGTGTGTGTCCTCGTCCTCCTTTGCCGTGGATGGCCCTTCGTCGGAGGCCTGCCTCCTTGGCTCGCATTCGCATCCTGCTGTGCTCCCTGCGGCAGGTGCTCTTTGCTCGCCACTTTTTGCCAACCACCTCCTCCCTGCCGGTTCGGAAGTCGCCCTCTGTGCCACATCCTTTGCTGGCCTGCTCCCTGTCATTGCCCCTTCGGTGGCTGTCTCTGCTGTGCCCAGCGCTTGCGTGGATGTCCCCCCCTTGCCTGCTGTGGGAGCTATTTCTCCTGGCGGTTCTCTCCCTGCCGCTGGGGTGGCACCTTCGAAGTTGGTGGATGCCTCGTCTCCGGCTGGTTGCTTCCTTGCCACTAGGGTGGCATCTGGCTCGGCCCCGCTGCCTGGCTCCCGTGGCACTCGCGCTGAGGCCCCCTCCCGTCCTCCTGCGGCGGGCGTCTCGTTGCTAGCCAGGTCCCCCTGGGCCTCCAATGCTTGCGCAGCTGCTGTTCCTGGTGGGGGAAGTTCCCGCTTTGCACTGGAGTCTCTCGCTCCTCCACTACCTTCTACGGTTGGGCCCTCTTTTGCCCAGGTGGCCCTTCGCTCGATCACCCCCCTTCTCTCCCTCTATCTGTCCACGCTCCCACCTTCACCGACTCCGGTGAACCTGCAGATTTCTTCACTCCTGAGGAGATCAAAATCTCATGCCAGCCGCTTGAGTTCGCGATCATCGCCCGGACCCCCAAAGGCCGACCACCGTTTCAAGAAATCAGAGCTCACTTAGCTCAACGATTCCTGCTCAAACAAGACTTCGTCCTCAGTGCTTTGGACAACCGACACCTTCTTCTGCGCTTTTAGAACTATGAAGACCACCTGCAGGTCTTGCTCAAAGAGACCCTCTACGTTAGGGGCATGCCCTTCTTCTTCTCCAAATGGTCTATCTCTTTTTCCACGGAAGAAGATTCGCCTCTGGTCCCCGTCTGGCTTGAGCTGCCAACCCTCCTTGCGAACTTCTACAACGAGGCCATGTTGCTCTCCATTGCCGGAACCGTTGGCCCTCCCCTGAAGGTCGACCGGAGCTTGCTCTGCCTCACACGGTCGCAAGCCGCTCGGGTTTGTATCCAATGGGATGTGTCCCAGAAGCCTCCCAATAGGGTCTGGATTGGTACCGGGGGCAGGGGCTTCTGGCAAAAGCTCCACTTCCCTACCCTACCTCTTTTCTGTTCTTCTTGTCGGTTGGGCCACCGTGCTCCCTTTTGCAAGCAAGCCTCCACTGGCACTGGTCACCCTGGGGTTGGGCCTCCTCCGCCTGTTCGGACCTCCCCGCCGGTCACGGTGCTGCCTGCTCCTGGTAGCGCCCATGCGGTCCCCCCAGCCTCCCCCAAGGACTCCACTCCAGCAGATGCTCTGGCTCTAGGCCCGGTTGGCTTTGTCCCTGCCTCCCCCCACCAGTCATCTTGCCGAACCCTGCAACCTCCGCTGCCTTCAACTCCCTACCGTTGGCATCGCCTGCGGCAACTTGTGAGGACGTGCATCCCCTGCCACCTTTGCTTCGCCCTCCACTGCATCCAACTGCTCCAGCTGACCTTCACTCGTCACCCTTGGGCCTCCCTCGCGCAAAGATGTCTGACCCTGTGGGGCCCCCTGCCCAGCCTTCGGTTCACCACCTTGAAGCTCCCCCCGCTGCCCACGGCTTGGCTTCGTCGCTTTAGGCTCCACCTGCAGTGCTTACCCAGGCTGAGGTATTGCTGCTGCATCTGTGCCTGCCCATGCATCGAGCCCTAGCGCTCCTCCTGTTCTTCCTCCACCGCCCGCTGGTGTGGCTAAAACTTCTCCTGCTTCAGAGTCTGCCCTGGTGGGCATCCCTATGGAGATCCCTTCTGCTGCTGCCTGTGCTGCTGCAACCGGGCCGTCTCCTTCCTCCCCCATTGCTGCTGTTGTCTCATGCCCTGGAGGGCAGCCTTCATCTGTTGGCCCCTTGTCTGCTGGCGCCTCGAAGCCCCTTGGCGTCGTGCTAGTCACTCCACTACCTTCTGCTGCAGCTGCGTGTGGTGGCGGCGTTGATCCGGCTGCTTCCCCCCCACCAGCCCCTGCTGGGCTGCCCGTCGAGCCACTGGTCCAGGTTCATCAAGTAGGGGGCGTCCTCCCCCCCATAGGGTCCACACTGAGCGCCCTGCTCAAGCATCAGTCTACCCTCGGACCGTCAATGCTGCGACCCCCCTGGCCCCGGTTCCGTCTCTGCATGCCTCGAAGCCTCATGACGTCGTCTTGCCCCTCGCAGCTGCCCCCCCGACGGCCCTCTGCTCCCTCCTGCTGGTGTTCCGGTGGCCACCGCCTCTCCCGGCGACGGCACTGGCTCCTCTGCTCAGGCTAAGGGACTTGCGGCCCGCTGGGGCGCTCAGGAGTGTCCGTGGAATTCCTGGGTGGGCGCCCGTCAGCCAGGCCCTATTTGGCTCTCTGGTGATGCTGCTCCTAAGCAGGCTTCTCCTGAAGAAACAGTTCGTTTTGCTGCGGCTAGCGGCGTGGCTCTTCATCCTCCTACGGGCCTCGTTCCGGGTCCACCGAACTCTGGCCACGACGATCTTGGAGAGCCCTCCTGCAGGCTAGACGGCGTCCCCGATGATCCTACTCCCTTCGAGACTTGCTCGTTTGCGGACCCCTCTGATGAGCAGGCCTTCGACTTCCATGATTCCAACGGCAGCCTCGACCGCAAGAACAACACTTTCTCTCCAACCGTCCTCGCAATTTGCGCTAGCATCTCCAAGTTCCACTTGTCTCCTTGGGACGTTAGTGGGCTCTCTGGGCCTCTTACTACGGAGTTGATGTTACTACTGGAGCACTACGATTGTAACTGGTTGCTTTTCCAAGCGCTTTTGGGTTGTATTCCCTGTTGCTCTTCGCCCCTATTGTCTCTGTATGCTAGGGTGCCTTCCCTTCCCCCCAACCCTTCTTGTACTTTCACTTTAGCTTAATGAAAAGTCCTTGCAGGGCGGACGGGATCGAGTATCTCCCTCGTCCCGCCCTGCAAGTACGCCTTATTGAAAAAAAAAAAACACTGGAGGACAAATGATGAGCAAGACCATAAGATATCCCACTTGGATCCTCAATGGTGAATGGCCGAAAATCATACGAGCTGTGAGTAAAAGTTACGCATTGACATAGTGATACCAGTAGTAAGCTAGCCCTGGCACTCGAATAATGGATGGCCATGAATACACTCCTGTCCCTGGGAGGACTGTGAGATGTCAAATTCCCCAGACCATGATAAATGTTACATAAAGCAGCAGGAGCAAGAGCCAATCTATGTCTGTCGGTGAGGAGGCAAGCCAGATATATAAGCTTAAGGCGCACCAAGCCCTCCTCTCCATATGGAACAACAAAAGTAGCTAGCCAGTAGACAAGATATGCAGCGAGATAAGTTTGGTCTGGCAGCTTCTGGGGATTCCAACCCTCATTCTCTGGCTCAGAGAGATATCACCTATTCTCTTGAGAATGCAGAATAAGTTGATAATATTGATTTAAGGGCTTATCATCCTCAGCAAATCGCTCGTGGAAACAAAATGGCCCATTGTAGAAATATCGCACCCATGCATTTAGGCTAACTCTCACAGCCCAAGTAGAAGTAGAAGGAGCCTTCTTCTTCCCAAAGCAAGCTAGGTCTTGCCAAACTTTCATTAGAAATCTGAAACTCAAAGGAAGCCCATACACTCCCGAGCCGGTGGAGTAATTCCTATGCAGATCATTAAGGGACACCTCATAGGGACGCCCAGAAATAGGGAGGTCAGAAATCTTATGAAAGCTCCATAAATCAACTGTTGTTTCTCCCTAGTAGTGGCAAAAGTGTTGAATCGACGATTGAACCATTCAGCCAAGACCTGTAGCAAACCACTATAACAAGGGTAGCGGTACAAAGCAGCTATCACAGCATGGCGTATGCCAACATGCTCAAGTAGTCTGCTGTAATGGTGACGCACACCCATGAGCCATTCTGTGACTCCTAAGTGAAATCTGTGTAAAGAAGCAACAGACCACTTGCCATACCAACTGGGTGTGGAGCCACTCATAATCTTATCGATAAGGCAGAGTTTTTCATATCCCTTAGAGGCGAACTGTGTACTTGAAGGAAGTAAAAACCAACCAGACGCTAAATCTGAGGCCGCCTTATGCTTGCCAGATAACTCCCATGAAGGTGAAGTAAAAGTTTTGGCCTTAGTGTAACAATCAGGATCAGTATTGAAGAACCCCAGCTAAGTGGAACATAGAAACTGAGGTTGGCGAGTGTTGACGCATAAAAAATGATAAAATAATAACTATATATACATATATATATAAATAATGTCAACATATTTTTCCTACTAAATCATCTTATATTCCTTATTTTCTAGGGATAAAGGAAGAGGCGGAGAGGCTACAAGGGCCCATTAAGCCCACAAAGGCACCCATACCATATCAAAGCTTAAAAGGACGTCGAAGCCCATACTGAAGAGAGGAGCGCGCCGAGAGTTCTGCTGCCGAGCGCGCCGACTGCGCACCACCCCAGGAAGGATCCGTGCCGAGAGAAGAGGGCCAGCCCTCTATATAACCCACGCCTTCGGCGTGTAAAAAGGACGGGTGATAAAAAAAGAAAGAGAAGAAGAGAGCCACCGAAGCATTCCGGAAGAGTTGCAGAAGGAGACTGAGAGAAGAAGAAGAGAGGAAAGTGAGCCGTCAGAGCATCTGCACAAGGTGGGTTGCCACCGGTCGGAGGCCCTTCGGGGCTACAATCTCCCCCTCCCCCTGCTTCCTTTCTCTTCTGTTTATACGTTCCTCTGCCGCTATATTTCTGCTGACGAGCTCTGTAATGCAATGGCCTCTTGAGGCTTCCTTCTGTCTGTACCCGGCGATGCCTGATTTTATATGAATGAAAGATATATTGATGCATCTGTTCATGATAAGAATTCCTTTTTTTTATAGATGTGTTTCCGTAACCAAATCCCTTTGATGTTCGCCCGTGCGCTCCCATCATTCTATCTCGAATTTCTGTAGCTCTGGTTTACGTTTCTTTCGTTTAACCCTGGGCGACGGCCTTATGACTACTACGACTTCGCAGAGACAGTGGGAGTATTATCTCATCTGTTAATGACATTCGCGAAGGCATTGCTACGCTCCGGGAATACTGAGTTCTGGTACTTACTCCCTGAGTTCTACCGCGAGTAGTCGAAGTATTTGCCTACGAGACGGGAGCCCGAGACAGCTTATCTCGTGAATTTCCTGTCCCCCAAATCATGAGGAAAAGTAATTTTGCCTGGCACCATTCTGGTGTTTGTGTTCTCCCGATGATTTTCTGTTCACTCAGAGGAGCTCAAACCGGCCGCTTCCGTGAAATCCTAAACCCCAAAACCCATTCTCAAAGCCTCGGCGCCAGCAGCTCTCGGCGCAGATCCCGCGCCGGTTACCTCCCGCGCCGAGGCCACGCTTCCTTTATTTCCGCGCCGAATGCATGCTTGCCACCGAGAAGCTGTCGCGTCGAGTCCTTTTCTTTTGCTGCCGAGCGCGTAAATTTTCCCGCCGTAGCCACTTTGCTTTCCCGCTGTTTCGTATGCATGCAAGTGTCATTAACTACTGAGCATGTCGTGGCCCACGTAACGACCTGTACCCATGAGAAGCATTGCTGTGTTTTCTTTGGCTAATAAATGCACGTGTGGTCCCCCCGTCAACCGGTGTACGTTGCCAGCCCACTCATCAACTTTACCAAATGCCCTATGCATATGTCTGTCAGCATTTTTTTTTTAATAAAACCATCCACCATCTATACCCTTTTCCACGTTGATGCGTGTTGTGTATAAAACAACTTTCCCATCACATTTGTATATATAAAGGCACATATATATATCTGACTTATATACATAGATAATTCAATTTTTAAAGCATGCAACTATCACGAGAGGGCCCTCTTAGCCCATCCATGTTTAAACATGCATAGTGAGTGTGTGCACTAATAAATCCCCAATTGGCCCTTTAATCATCATTCTTTATTTGACCATGCATATATTAATATATGCATTTTATTTTTGGTGAGTCAATTTTGTTGGGCCATTCATACCCAATTCTGTGGGAAGCGGAGGAGCTACACTAATGGGGTTTTACCCCTACATTTATTCTATTCTTTTGGATTTTTCGATTACCCCGCCGGGCCACGGAGTTCTGCCACTGCATGTTCTCCGCTAGTCCCTTTAGGGGAATATTAATGAGGCGCCACGACAAGTGGATATCGTCCCGCTGAATTCTGATCCTCTTGGATCTCGGGCTACGCCCATCTTTCTTTTGGCTTCCATCTCGGCACTCCGTGGATGGATGTCCTATACTCCCCTTTTGGCACAGTCCAAAATAAGGGGAGATGTTGTCGAAATTCATTCACGATCCTTGCTTTGTCATATCGTGTGATGTTTTCGTTAAACTGATGAATTAACCCCCTACTGTGTGGCAGGGACCTGAGACAGTCCATCTCATGGCCTTCTGTCCGCCGTGTAAAGGGAACATGATGATGATTATGAGATCTCCCTTTGACATAGTCACATGGTCTCCCTAGACCTTATGTGGATGAATTTATCCTCCCCTTTCAGCTTACCCAAACATCGTCGCCAGAGCCCATAAAGCCTTGATTAAACACAAGAGATCCCCTCAATAAAACCCACTAAAACCCCCAGCCTTAAAGCCCCAAATCCCCGGGTCTCCCTCATCGGCGCCTTCATTGGCCTCCCGGCGCGGTGCCCTCTCGGCGCTGGTTCCGCGCTGAGTAGCAGGCGCGCCGATGACCGCCTGCGCCGACCGCTTTCCCGCCAGTCTTCCTAGGCCGTTGCCCCCTTCTTATACTAAAGCCGTCGCGCCGAGATGAGCATGCCGAGACTCCATTGCGCCGGCCACCTCCTTTTCCTGTGCCGCGCCGGTTTGCCTTCGCGTCGGTTCCCATCCGTGCCGGTTCATCTCAGCGCCGACTACTATTCAAACACTCAACTTCCCAGCAACCTTAATGAGCCCTAAACTCAATCTAAACCCAATGTCCCAACCTCATTAGCCTTCATGCCAACCTTCATCATATCATGGGGAATCATTGTTCTTCATCCAAGTCTAAGGGAGATAAATTAATGGGGTTTTACCCCCACATTATACCGTTTGACCGCGATGTTTTCTTCTAACCCTGCTGACTCTTGGAATTCTGCCACTGCATGTCCTCCAATGGTTTCTTAAGGGGATATCAATAAATACCATGATAATGGACATTGTCCCGTTGCATCTAGATCCCCTTGGATCTTGGGCTACGCCCATCTTTCTTTTGGCATCCATCTCGGCACTCCGTGGATGGATGTCCTATATTCCCACTTGGCATAGACCAAGATAAGGGGATATGTTGTCGGATTTATTCCGTATGTTAATATCATATCTTGTTTCGCATGATCATCTGTATGCATCTTCTATCTTGCAAATGAATGAGCATACCTATCACATTGGTTTTGCCCCTGGGATTCTTCTACTTTGGCGATTAATCAAGGGTTGTCCTTCTTTGGAAGGGCGTAATTAACGTCATAGCATTTTTGGTATGACGGACTTCTGGTCCCGACTCGGACTTCACAATCGACTGACCAAGTCAGATCGAGCGCACAATAAAAGTGTCACTCCGGTGACTGGCACGCCTAACAAACTAACCAATAAATCAATAAATCAATAAATAAATACAAACAAAGAAATAATAATATAAATAATAAAAAAATCATTCCACAAAGTTGGCACGCCCGGTGGGACCGAGTCTCCCTTCATCTTTTCGCCAAAGTAGAAGGCCTGGAGGCCTTCCCCAAAATACTGATCGTTTGCTCATTCTGATTTGCAGAGATCTCAATGGCTTGCGGACTTACTGCACTTGCATTCGGCCCTCAAGTGGTCGCTACCCACGCGGAGCACGGGTACCCGGCGGTGCCCACTGCTTTCGGGACTCTGCCACCAGTGGTGGGGTTCCCTCTCGGAGTCGCCTTCATCGACTTGTTGAGGACCGAGGAAGAGGAAGCTGACAAGACTATTGCGGCCAAGGCCGTAGCCCCTGCAAAGGCGAGCTGTCCACGGAGAACCGCTCCGTCTCGCCATACTATCTCATGCTTTGTCCACCACGTGGACTACTATGCTGTCCCCGCCAGTGACAAGGCGTCCGGGGGGAAGAAGAAGAAGAATCAAAGAAGAAGAGTTGTTGCTGTTTCCCGACTCCCGAGGCCGACTCTTGGCTTCCGGGAAGTCTGTTCTAATTGGTGGCATTCGTGTTTATCTGAACGGTCGCCGTGCTGAAGCTTTGCCGGATCATATTATCCCGACAGTTCCCGTTCACAACCCCTTTCAGGTGCTAGCAAGTCGGGAGGCCAATTTGGACAAAGAAGTATGCGGGAAGTTGACCCCCAAGCTACCAAAATTCAAGCAAGTTTGGATTCTCAAAAGGACCCGGGGGCCGGCTTCGACCCCGCAAGATTCAACATCAACTGTCAAGGACCCCAAGAGTGGGGGCAATAAAGCTGCACCAAAGGAAGAAAAGGTCATGCCAATGGCCTCTCCGCCCGCTCATAGGGTCTGTGCCAGGCAGACCAATGTTCTCCGACGTTCGACAAGATCGAACGGAGCTATTAGACTATCGCGGCACTCCTACATGCCGTCGATGCAAGACCAACTGTTAATTTCTACCCTCTATCTAGGGCACAATCCAGAAGGAATGGCCCTGGTGGTCCGAAATTACTTCTATGGCTTGGAAAGTTCTTCCCTAAGTCGACAGAGGCTACTCCGCGCCATTAGCGCCGAAAGAAAAGAAGAAGGCAAAGAAAGAAGAAGAATGGTGTCATTCATGCACATCAATGAATATGAAGATGGCTTGCAAGCCAAGTACTCTGAAGCTTCTCCACAGCATGAAGAGAATAAAAGGATATCAATATTTGAAAAGTCAACCTTCCCTAGTCAAGTTAAGAAGACAGTCTGGGGGCAAAGAAAAAGAATCCAAGTCTTCACTTGCAACATGGCAGGGGTGGCTAGCAGATATGGGGCCCTACCCGAAGAGTCGGAAGAGTTGGCCAAGTTAGCTGAAAGGCCCGGGCTAATGACAAGAAGAGGCAAAGCTGCAAGAGAAATGCTCGAAGCAGTCAAAGAAAAGCAAGCTATCACTACTTCGACTGCCGACATGGTGACTTCTGAAGAAGAAGAGATTACTCTGCCAACCTTGTTTGAAGATGTTTCGGGCGAAGCATTCAAGGGTACCTCTGCTATGGCAGCGCAAGACCCAATTATCTTAATGATGATGCAAAATTACCAGCAAGAGATCGAAGCCTTGAAAAGGCAACTGAATGAAGGAAATTAACAAGCCCCTTTTCCCTGGCAACAGGACGTGCATGCTGAATCATCCCGGGAAGTTCCTAAACCGGTCAATGCTACACCGCAAACTACTTCTCGAGCAACAGGCTATGGCAAGGCCGCTATTCAGCCACATTCCCTACAGCCACCCTTGGTGCAACCAGCTCTTCCACCAGTGCGGCAGTTGCCACCAACGGAGCCGTTGGCACCTCATGTCGAAGCTCTACTCACTCCCTCTATAAAGCATCCTGCACATTGCCACCCGGTGCCGGTGGACCCAACCGTGGTAAATAAATCGATGGTGGAACAACTAATTGAAATGAAGCTGGCCGAGAGGACAGATGGTGATATCAGCACTTTTGATGTTTACAAGGTGCCATATCCGCCACAGTATGCCGCAAAGAGGCTCCCCGCCTGGCATCAACAAACCGCCCAAATTTGAAAAGTTTGGCGGGCAGGGCTCTCCTAAAGAGCATATTGCCTACTATATGACAGTAATGGGCGATCTGGCAACAGATGAAGCCTACCTGCTAAAATTCTTCGGGTCCTCACTGACAGGCCTAGCTTTTGAATGGTATTCCAATCTGTCGGCCGGCTCTATAAGCGACTGGGCAGCTATGCAACGGAAGTTTCGGGAGTGGTTCCATGTTGTTGAAAGAGAGGTCACACTGGCCGAGCTGTATGCCTCCAGGCAAAGACATGATGAGTCAGCCCTGGAGTACATCAAAAGATGGCGGAATCTCAGTATGAGATGCAAGCGGCCGCCACATCTAGAAGATGCGGTGCAAATATGCAAGCAGAGCCTGAGGCGAGAGATCCTCGGGAAGCTGATCGGAATTGAAATACGGTCTTTTGACCGGCTAAATAATGTGGTCGCGGAGATTGAAGCCTTCATCTCCAGCTCTCCCTCTACTCCAATTGCTACAAGCCAAAAGGGCAAGTCTATTGACAAGTGGCCATCGCCCAAGGAAGTTCATACAATTGATTTCAAAACATTCAACCAACAAGAAGAAAAGGAAAAAGGAGTGGCTAACCCTCCTCCCGCTAAGCTAGCTGAGCAGCAAGAAGTCCCGTCCTTGCGGGCCAAGATGAAAAAATTCTACTCTTTCCCCAAGGAGAGGACTCGAGTCCTCTTCGAATGGGCTGTCGCAAACAACATGGTTACTCTACCAGAGCCGAAGAGACCAGAAGATGCTAGAAAGAAGGATCATCCTCGCTACTGCCCATATCACCAGATGGTTGGGCACCCTATTGAAGATTACTATGTCTTTAAAGATGCTATTGAAAAGCTAGTCAGGAGAGGGGAGCTACAACTGGGTGACTATAAGGTGGACCCTCCTCGCCTGCATGAGCTACCTGCTATGGAAAGAGCAATCAATATAGTGTCTCTATGCCAGCTGTCGTCTCAAGAGACAACCAGAGTTCGCATCGCACACCAAGTGCCAACTACAAAAAGGCAAGAGAAGAATAAGCCAAGAGAGACAGAGGGAGCGACATTGTACTCTCCTGTAACACACTATCAGCCTTGCCCAGTGCGAGCCGAGCTACTGAAGAAGACGACAAAGAGATATACTACACGCCACTGAGGGGAGGTCGAGCTGCAGCACCTATCTCTCACCATCAACCCCAGGAAGGGTGGGGGCATCCTCCACCACCTGCTGAAGAAGCATGCTATTATACCCCTCCTCAACATGAGGGCATAGGGGCAAGAACATCCACTCATACAGGACCATACGTGTCCCGTGCCGACAATAAAATGCTGCTAGTCCCACCTGGAATCAGCACGAGAAATAGCACTCCCAGCTCCTACCAAGCTAACTCCGCTCTGATGATGGAGCTCTATCAGAAAATACAAGAAGTGGAGACACTAAGAAAAAGATTGACTGAGATGGGCTTACTCCCAGTCACACTCGGGCAGGCAGGACCCTCATCCGAAGTCCTACAAGGTGGCGCTAAATCATTTGAAGACTCACTGCAACCAGCTATGCCCCAGTCAACACAAGGCCACGACGGGAACACCCTCCCGCGGCAGCTATACCACGCGGCCCCCGCGTACCCCTCAGCTCTCCAGGCACGTCAGGGGACAGCTTCCACACCTCATGCAATGCCGCCTCTACAATCAGCTGGCTTGCTCCGGAATCTAGCGGCGACAGCCATAACAAACAAGCCAGTAATGGAACAGGCAACTGAGATAAAATCCGCTGAGGAAGAAGTCACCGAAGCAGAGTTATATATGATCCAACAAAAAGATGATGAGTCTACTTCGGACTACATTCAACGCTGGAAGAATCTCAGTGCGAGATGCAAACATCCGCCAAGCTATAGGGACGCTGTCCAGCTATGCAAGCGCAATCTGAGGAAAGAGATCCTGCAAAGGGTAATTGGCCTCGAAGTCAAATCCTTCGACCAATTAGAAGATGTGGCAATTGAAATTGAAGCATTTCTGGCCAAATACTATCCGGCTTCTGCTACCTCAATTCAGAAGAATAAGCCCGTTAAAGAGCAACCAGCACAAGAAGAAATAAACATTGCTGACTTTGAAGCCTTTGAGTGTCAACTGAAGAAATCAAAAGAGGCAGCTGGCCCTTCTGCTACCAAGACTGCTGAGCAGAAACCACCCTCGCTGAGAGCAAGAATGAAAAGACCATACTCCTTTCCGCAGGACAATACGCAAATTCTATTCAAGTGGGCCCTTAAGTACAACAAGGTCGCCCTCCCTGAGCTCAAAAGACCAAATGACATCGAAAGAAAAGATGACCCTCGGTTTTGCCCCTACCACCGGAAGAGGCGGCATCTCGTCGAGGATTGCTATGCATTTAAAGACATCATGGAGGATCTAATCTAAAGTGGTGAATTGCAGATTGGTGAATATAGGGTGGACCCACCTTGCCCTCACCAATTGCCCATCTTTAAGATGTCGGCCAGCACGACCTCTCAATATCAGCTAGAACAACATATCCTCTGAGGGGCACTGCGGGCTCCCTCCGCTGTGGTAAGAAGCCGAACAAAATGCAATTGTTGCACTGTCTCCGGGGCAACTGCTGAAGACCAAAACAAAAATAAACCCAAGAATAAAAGAAAAGATGCTGCTTTACCGCTCGATGTGCTGCCCTCTTTATTCAAGCCATCAGCTCAAGAATGGGGCCAACCCATGTCGGGGTCAAATGGAAAATGATGAAGATGTAGGGAAGAGTCTCTTCCCAAATGAAAAGACCGGCACGACGCAGCCCCTGCTTTGCACGCTCCAGCACACAGTTCGAGAAGCTCAACTCTCTCCGAGCAAGGGGGGGCAAGAATGAAAATATGCTCAGTTGCAATCAAGCTCTGAGGTGCCGCTGGGCACAACAAGACTCTATTCCCCGCTCGGGGCTGCCAACAAAAGAGAAGAGGGTGGAGTCCAACGGCCGGATTTCCCTGCTACCGTCTGCCTACACAACTGCTCGTGAAGTGAACAAGCTACCCAATGAAAAGACATGCTTTGAACAACTCGTCTTCAGCTATCCACCCCAGCTTGGGGGCATTAAAAGGGAGAATGAACTCTCCGACTACCCACCCCAGCATGGGGGCATCCAAAGCTAAAAGAAGAGAGAACGGGATTATTCAGGGCACACCAACATCCCACCGTGAACTGGACAACCCGCTGCAGGTGCTAACTGTTCGACAAGCTCGACTGCTAAAGATTTCGAGCTCCTCGCTTAGAGGACCCATTTGCTGCATTTCATTCAATGTCAGAACGAGATTCCTCCTTATCCTGCGAAATGCTTCCCATTAGTCCCACTGGGATTGACCCTATAACCCCAGTGTGAAACCCACATTCATAACCAATACATCCTTGCCATCCTTCGACATTCTACCGCAAACAGCTACACAAACACGCTAAGAGATACCAAACTTGCCCCACTGGGCTCATAAAGTCTGTCCCTTGGCCTTTGGCACTCCGCCCTTGCTGAGCTCTAGACGTTGCCCATCAGTTCCATTGGACCGGGCCCATAAAACCTTTCCCTTGGCTTGTGGCACTCCGCCCTCGCCGAGCTCTCATCGCCTTAGTTCCATTGGACCGGGCTCATAAAATATGTCCCTTGGCCTGTGGCACTCCGCCCTTGCTGAGCTCTAGACGTTGCCCATCAGTTCCATACTTCCATTGGACCGGGCCCATAAAATCTTTCCCTTGGCTTGTGGTACTCCGCCCTCGTCGAGCTCTCATCGCCTTAGTTCCATTGGACCGGGCTCATAAAATCTGTCCCTTGGCCTGTGGCACTCCGCCCTTACTGAGCTCTAGACGTTGCCCATCAGTTCCATTGGATCGGGCCCATAAAATCTTTCCCTTGGCTTGTGGTACTCCGCCCTCGTCGAGCTCTCATCGCCTTAGTTCCATTGGACCGGGCTCATAAAATCTGTCCCTTGGCATGTGGCACTCCGCCCTTGCTGAGCTCTAGACGTTGCCCATCAGTTCCATTGGATCGGGCCCATAAAATCTTTCCCTTGGCTTGTGGTACTCCGCCCTAGCCGAGCTCTCATCGCCTTAGTTCCATTGGACCGGGCTCATAAAATCTGTCCCTTGGCCTGTGGCACTTCGCCCTTGCTGAGCTCTAGACGTTGCCCATCAGTTCCATTGGACCGGGCCTATAAAACCTTTCCCTTGGCTTGTGGCACTCCGCCCTCGCCGAGCCCTCATCATCTTAGTTCCATTGGACCAGGCTCATAAAACCTGTCCCTTGGCCTGTGGCACTCCGCCCTCACCAAGCTCTAGACGTTGCCCATCAGTTCCATTGGACCAGGCCCATAAAACCTTTCCCTTGGCCTATGGCACTCCGCCCTCGCCGAGCTCTCATCTTCCTAGCCCCGTGGGGCTGCGCTCATAGAACTCATAGAACCTTTTTTCCCTTGGCCCGTGGCACTCCGCCCTCGCCGAGCTCTCAAACATTGCCTTAGTCCCGCCGACTGGGCCCATAAAACTCTTACCCTTGGCTTGAGGCACTCCGCCCTCGTCGAGCTCTGGGACTCTGCCCATCAAGTACCGCCGAGCTGAGTCCATAAGCTTTTTCCTCGGCACAAGGTACTCTGTCTGCGTCGAGCTCTTAAGTATTGCCACCAAGCTAGGCCCATAAACCTTTTCCCTCTGGCTCAAGGCACTCCGCCTTGGCCGAGCTCTCGGATGTTAATCCCTAGCCCCACCGGCGCTATAACAAAATAGTCAATTCCATCAATAGTCCCACCGGACAACCCAACCCGCACTAGGGGCTGGTCTGTATCAGGAGTACTTTTGGAGGGTACCATTCTTAGCCCTCGTCAGCCGGCTAGGTTTTACCCTTGGCTTAGACTCCACGTCTTCGCCGAGTTGCTTGATTTCGGCGATCTGTCGAGTCAATGCCCATTTATATATCCTGCCCTTGTTCCAGACACGTCGTCCGAGCAAGGTTTGTTGATTCCGACATCTCGTCGGGTCGACGTCTATATTCTGCCCTTGCCCCAGATACGTCGTCCGAGCAAGGTTTGTCGGTCCTGATATCTCGTCAGGTCGACGTCTACATTCTACCCTTGTCCCAGACCTACCATCTGAGCAAGGTTTGTCAGCTCCGACATATTGTCAGGTTGGCATCTAGATTCTACCTTTGACGCAGACCTCCCGTCTGGGTCAGATGCGTGGGTTGTCTTCGACAGTCCGTCGAGGCAACATCAATTCCAGATTGCTTCCAAGTCCGACATCCTACCAGGATCCGCTATCCTATCTTCTGGCCTTTGACGTCCAGTCGAAGCCAGCTATTCTTGTTTGCAAGCGCAACACCCTATCATATATTTCAAGTATTCCATTTTTCGGCTCGTCCACCTCGGCTGAAGCCCACTACCATATATCTCACAACTTCCAGCTATTTTATTCCCCGACTCAGCCATGACAGCCGAAGTCGCTATTATACATTTTCAACCATTCCATCATCCGGCTAAATCCGCTATCACAATTTGTTAATTGTCTCGTCCTCCGGCTCAGCCATCCCGGCCAAAGCCGCTATTACAATTCTTCAGCTATCTCCTTTTTCAGTTTAGCCATTCCGGCCAAAGCTGCTATCATAATTTGTCAGTTATCCCATCCTCCGACTTAGCCATCCCGGCCAAAGCCGATATTACAATTCTTCAGCTATCTCCTCTTTCGGTTTAGCCATTCTGGCCAAAACCGTTATCATAATTTTTGGCAATTCTATCTTTCGGCTTAGCCATTCCGGCCGAAGCTGCTATCATAATTTTCAGCTATTCTAGCTTTCGGCTTAACCATTCCGGCCAAAGCTGCTATCACGATTTTCAACTACTCTATCTGTCGGCTTAGCCATTCCGGCCGAAGCTGCTATCATAATTTTCGACCATTCTATCTTTCGGCTTAGCCATTCCGGCCAAAGCTGCTATCATAATTTTCAGCTATTCTAGCTTTCGGCTTAGCCATTTCGGCCAAAGCTGCTATCATGATTTTCAACTACTCTATCTGTCGGCTTAGTCATTCCAGCCAAAGCTGCTATCATGATTTCCAACTATTCTATCTGTCGGCTTAGCCATTCCGGCCGAAGCTGCTATCATAATTTTCGACCATTCTATCTTTCGGCTTAGCCATTCCGGCTGAAGCTGCTATTACAATTTCCAACTACTTCATCCATCGGCTTAGCCATTTTAGGCCAAAGCTTGCTATCAGGACTCATCCACCCGTCCCATTGCAATAATCAATGCAATGCAACGGCCTAGACTTGTCGTCGAAGCCCGCTTCCCTTGATTATGACTATTCAGTCCCTCTCTCCTCAATTTCAACTCACATTCCCTCCTCCTGGATGTCAGCTTGGAAGCCCGCTTCCCTACAGCATGTGACCACTATCCAATCTTTCAGCTTAGCCATTCCGGTCAAAGCTGTTACCTCAATTTTTAGCTATCTTATCTTCTGGCTTGGCCATTCCGGCTAAAGTCCGCTACAATCAACTCCAGCCATCTCACCTTTCGGTTTGGCCATGACGGTCAAAACCTGCTACCTTACACCTCAGCCATCTTATCTCTCGGCTTAGCCAAAGCCCGCTATCATGACTTTCAGCTATCTCATCCTTTAGCTTAGTCATTTCGGCTGAAGCTCTCTATCCCACGTTTTAGCTATCTTACATTCTGGCTTAGCCTCTTCGGCTAAGGCCCGCTATCATATAATTCGGCTAAACTACATTTCGGCTTTCACAAGCCCGATTCCTTACTGCTCTCTGGCTCTCATAGCCTCCTATATTTGGCTCTCATAGCTTGCTATCTCTGGCTCTCGTTGCCTGCCATCTTGACTCTTACAGTCTGCTATTCCTGGCTCTCATAGCTTGCTATCCGGGCTTTCGTAGCCTGCTATCTTTGGCTCTCATAGCCTTCTATCTCTGGCCATAGCCTACTATTCCTGGCTTCTACAGCCTGCTATTCTGACTCTTAAAGCTTGCTGTCCTAGCTCTTATGGCCTGCTGCCTCTGGCTCTCACAGCCTGCTATTCCTGGCTTCTACGGCCTGCTGTCCTGGCTCTTGTAGCCTGCTATCTCTGGCTCTCGTAGCCTGCTATTCCTAGCTTCTACAGCCTGCTATCTTGGCTCTTATAGCCTGCTGTGTTTGGCTCTCGTAGCCTGCTATTTCTGGCTTCTACAGCCTGCTGTCCTGGCTCTTATAGCCTGCTGTCTCTGGCTCTCGCAGCATGCTATTCCTGGCTTCTATAGCCTGCTATCCTGGCTCTTATAGCCTGTTGTCTCTGGCTCTCGTAGCCTACTATTCCTGGCTTCTACAGCCTGCTGTCCTGGCTCTCATAGCCTGCTGTCTCTGTCTCTCGTAGCTTGTTATTCCTGGCTTCTAAAGCCTCCTATCCTGGCTCTCATAGCCTGCTGTATCTGGCTCTCGTAGCCTACTATTCCTGGCTTCTACAGCCTGCTATCCTGGCTCTTATAGCATGCTGTCTTTGTCTCTCGTAGTCTGCTATTCCTGGCTTCTACAGCCTACTGTCCTGGCTCTTATAGCCTGCTGTCTCTGGCCCTCGTAGCCTGCTATCCTGGCTTCTACAGCCCGCTGTCCTGGCTCCTATAGTCTGCCGTCCCTAGCCCTCAAGGCCTGCTACCCTGGCTTTTACGGCCTACTATCCTGCTACCTTGGCTTGTACAGCCTACTATCTCACTATCTCCGGGTCCATGTGACCTACTAGCCTGGCATTTTTCAATATCCGTGCATCTCTCGGCCTTGACATACCGTCAAAAGCCCGCTGTCCCGCTACCCTTTTGGCTTAAGCTTACTTCAATAATGACCATCATGTCCCGCCGTGACTACAACTCGATGACTTGGGCTCCCCTTGAAGCCTGCTCTCCTGCTACCGCTAGGTCTGCATATCCTATTCTCCTATTATCCCCTGGCTTTTATAGCCTGCTTTCCATGTTACCTTTCGGCTGTCATAGCCCGCTTCCCTTGCCAATCGCTGGCTTCTGTAGTCCACTTTCTATATTCGGGTTGGACTCCCTGTCAAAACCCGCTGTCTGTTCCTGGCCAAGACACCCTGTTGAGGCCTACCACCCCATTTTAATCTAGGTTCATCATCTGAATAAAACGGCTCTCGTTGGCCAGTACCAACCCCCTTCGTCCCGCCAGGACTCGCTACATAAAGCCCTTTTCCATTATTTTGTTATCAATTCTGCTTGCTTTTGAATAACTAACCTGCAGGTATTCGCATCAGGCGCTTGAACAAATAAATGGATATGTAGTGACATATACATATACGCATACATATAAAATTAAAAAAAGAGAAAAAAAAGAAGAAAAAAGAGAAAAAAATTGCACGCTTTCAAATTTTGGGTGTTTGTTGGCCTTGCTTGCATGCTTGCTTATACTATAAGATAAGACACCTCCTTCAATTTCCTAGGACCACATCTCCTTGCTAAATAAGGCTGTCCGATTCTAAGCATGTATACGCCACGGCATACACTAAGGGATGAAAAGCCAATATTGGCTGAGTGCATGCGTCTAGTGGAAAAGTCATAGCTGTGTCGCTAACGCAACTCATGAGATACACCCAAAGCAAAACTCCTACACTTTGCACCACAATGTGTTCAGCGGTCTCTTATCATAGGGATGCTAGAAGGTTCTTCCTAACACTATATGTGTGCTTTAATTTCTTCACCCACATGAGGGGTAGTCATGAGGAAAAAGTTGCCTTCCCCCAAGTTTAAAAAAAAAAAGGAAGAAGAAGGACGATAGATAGGATGAATCCTAGTAGTCGGGAATCCCCATTGAGACACATGAGGAGACTCGCGCAGAACGGTAAAGTCCGTAATAAAATTGCTATAAAAGGATGAATCCTAGTGGCCGGGAATTCCCATTGAGATACATGAGGAGACTCGCGCCGAACGGTGAAGTTCGCAATAAAATCACTATAAAGGATGAATCTTAGTAGCCGGGAATCCCCATTGAGACACATGAGGAGACTCGCGCCGAACGGTGACGTCCGTAATAAAATTGCTATAAAGGATGAATCTTAGTAGCCGGGAATTCCCATTGAGACACATGAGGAGACTCGCGCCGAACGGTGAAGTCCGAAGCTGAAATTAAGCTAAGGGGGTTGTGCGAAGCTACCGAAAATCGAGAACCCCAGCTATGTGTGTAGACGCTAGAGCAATGCTCTAATGTTATCTAGAACATCTGCGTATCCCTACGTCGGAGACTCGCTGCTCGCATACTTGCACTATCACACTATAGAGAAGTAGCCTCAGGTGTAGATCCTGACTTACGCTATGCACATATTCTATGCGATGTCCTCTTTTGCGTATGCACATCTCCTTTAGTTGTGTCTCGTGAGTCGCACTCCGCCCAAGAGTCAGAGGCGCTGTCCTTATCCTATCCCCGATATGGGGAAGCTATTCTATATATCTAGCTTATGCTTGCTGTTGAATGCCCGCATGCTCGCATGAACAAAAAGACACGCTTTCAAACGGGCTGCACCCGTAGGCCCTGCTCGCTCGTCCTCGTTCGCGCTACCTACGGGTGGGGGGCATTTGTACGTATAAAAAATGATAAAATAATAACTATATATACATATATATATAAATAATGTCAACATATTTTTCCTACTAAATCATCTTATATTCCTTATTTTTTAGGGATAAAGGAAGAGGCGGAGAGGCTACAAGGGCCCATTACGCCCACAAAGGCACCCAGACCATATCAAAGCTTAAAAGGACGTCGAAGCCCATACTGAAGAGAGGAGCGCGCCGAGAGTTCTGCTGCTGAGCGCGCCGACTACGCACCACCCCAGGAAGGACCCGTGCCGAGAGAAGAGGGCCAGCCCTCTATATAACCCACGCCTTCGGCGTGTAAAAAGGACGGGTGATAAAAAAAGAAAGAGAAGAAGAGAGCCACCGAAGTATTCCGGAAGAGTTGCAGAAGGAGATTGAGAAAAGAAGAAGAGAGGAAAGTGAGCCGTCGGAGCATCTGCACAAGGTGGGTTGCCACCGGTCGGAGTCCCTTCGGGGCTACAATCTCCCCCTCCCCCTACTTCCTTTCTCTTCTGTTTATACGTTCCTCTGCCGCTATATTTCTGCTGGCGAGCTCTGTAATGCAATGGCCTCTTGAGGCTTCCTTCTGTCTGTACCCGGCGATGCCTGATTTTATATGAATGAAAGATATATTGATGCATCTGTTCATGATAAGAATTCCTTTTTTTTTATAGATGTGTTGCTGTAACCAAATCCCTTTGATGTTCGCCCGTACGCTCCCATCATTCTATCTCGAATTTCTGTAGCTCCGGTTTACGTTTCTTTCGTTTAATCCTGGGCGACGGCCTTATGGCTACTACGACTTCGCAGAGACAGTGGGAGTATTATCCCATCTGTCAATGACATTCGCGAAGGCATTGCTATGCTCCGGGAATACTGAGTTCTGGTGCTTACTCCCTGAGTTCTACCGCGAGTAGTCGAAGTATTTACCTCTGATAGGAGACGGGAGCCCGAGACAGCTTATCTCGTGGTTTTCCTGTCTCCCAAATCATGAGGAAAAGTAATTTTGCATGGCCCCATTCTGGTGTTTGTGTTCTCCCGATGATTTTCTATTCACTCAGAGGAGCTCAAACCCGGCCGCTTCCGTGAAATCCTAAACCCTAAAACCCATTCTCAAAGCCTTGGCGCCAACAGCTCTCGGCGCAGATCCCGCGCCGGTTACCTCCCGCGCCGGGGCCACGCTTCCTTTATTTCCGCGCCGAATGCATGCTTGCCACCGAGAAGCTGTCGCGTCGAGTCTTTTTCTTTTGCTGCCGAGTCCTTTTCTTTTGCTGCCGAGCGCGTAAATTTTCCCTCCGTAGCCACTTTGCTTTCCCGCTATTTCGTATGCATGCAAGTGTGATTAACTGCTGAGCATGTCGTGGCCCACGTAACGACCTGTACCCATGAGAAGCATTGCTGTGTTTTCTTTGGCTAATAAATGCACGTGTGGTCCCCCTGTCACCCCAACCAGGTGTACGTTGCCAGCCCACTCATCAACTTTACCAAATGCCCTATGCATATGTCTGTCAGCATTTTTTTTTAATAAAACCATCCACCATCTATACCCTTTTCCACGTTGATGCGTGTTGTGTATAAAACAACTTACCCATCACATTTGTATATATAAAGGCACATATATATATCTGACTTATATACATAGATAATTCAATTTTTAAAGCATGCAACTATCACGAGAGGGCCCTCTTAGCCCATCCATGTTTAAACATGCATAGTGAGTGTGTGCACTAATAAATCCCCAATTGGCCCTTTAATCATCATTCTTTATTTGACCATGCATATATTAATATATGCATTTTATTTTTGGTGAGTCAATTTTGTTGGGCCATTCATACCCAATTCTGTGGGAAGCGGAGGAGCTACACTAATAGGGTTTTACCCCTACATTTATTCTATTCTTTTGGATTTTTCGATTACCCCGCCGGGCCACGGAGTTCTGCCACTGCATGTTCTTCGCTAGTCCCTTTAGGGGAATATTAATGAGGCGCCACGACAAGTGGATATCATCCCGCTGAATTCTGATCCTCTTGGATCTCGAGCTACGCCCATCTTTCTTTTGGCTTCCATCTCGGCACTCCGTGGATGGATGTCCTATACTCCCCTTTTGGCACAGTCCAAAATAAGAGGAGATGTTGCCGAAATTCATTCACGATCCTTGCTTTGTCATATCGTGTGATGTTTTCGTTAAACTGATGAATTAACCCCCCCTTCTGTGTGGCAGAGACCTGAGGCAGTCCATCTCATGGCCCTCTGTCTGCCGTGTAAAGGGAACATGATGATGATTATGAGATCTCCCGTTGACATAGTCACATGGTCTCCCTAGACCTTCTGTGGATGAATTTATCCTCCCCTTTCAGCTTACCCAAACATCGTCGCCAGAGCCCATAAAGCCTTGATTAAACACAAGAGATCCCCTCAATAAAATCCACTAAAACCCCCAGCATTAAAGCCCCAAATCCTCGGGTCTCCCTCATCGGCGCCTTCACTGGCCTCCCGGTGCGGTGCCCTCTCGGCGCTGGTTCCGCGCCGAGTGGCAGGCGCGCCGATGACCGCCCGCGTCGACCGCTTTCCCGCCAGTCTTCCCAGGCCGATGCCCCCTTCTTATACTAAAGCCGTGGCGCTGAGATGAGCATGCCGAGACTCCATCGCGCCGGCCACCTCCTTTTCCCGTGCCGCGCCGGTTTACCTTCGCGCCGGTTCCCATCCGTGCCGGTTCATCTCAGCGCCGACTACTATTCAAACACTCAACTTCCCAGCAACCTTAATGAGCCCTAAACTCAGTCTAAACCCAATGTCCCAACCTCATTAGCCTTCATGCCAACCTTCATCATATCATGGGGAATCATAGTTCTTCATCCAAGTCTAAGGGAGATAAATTAATGGGGTTTTACCCCCACATTATACCGTTTGACCGCGATGTATTCTTCTAACCCTGCTGACTCTTGGAATTCTGTCACTGCATGTCCTCCAATGGTTTCTTAAGGGGATATCAATAAATACCATGATAATGGACATTTATCCGTTGCATCTAGATCCTCTTGGATCTCGGGCTACGCCCATCTTTCTTTTGGCATCCATCTCGGCACATCGTGGATGGATGTCCAATATTCCCACTTGGCATAGACCAAGATAAGGGGATATGCTGTCGGATTTATTCCGTATGTTAATATCATATCTTGTTTCGCATGATCATCTGTATGCATCTTTTATCCTGCAAATGAATGAGCATACCTATCACATTGGTTTTGCCCCTGGGATTCTTCTACTTTGGCGATTAATCAAAGGTTGTCCTTCTTTGGAAGGGCGTAATTAACGTCATAGCCTTTATGGTATGACGGACTTCTGGTCCCGACTCGGACTTCACAATCGACTGACCAAGTCAGATCGAGCGCACAATAAAAGTGTCACTCCGGTGACTGGCACGCCTAACAAACTAACCAATAAATCAATAAATCAATAAATAAATACAAACAAAGAAATAATAATATAAATAATAAAAAAAGCGTTCCACAGCGAGCGAAACCCAAAGGGAAGGCTGGAAAGGAAGTACCACAGCTACCTAGCATATTGTCACGCCCCACTAGGATGGCTCTCTCAAGCTGGCAACGCTCAGTTCTCAGGCAAGTATCGTCCTCATCCATATCCTCTGGGATGAAATTTTGGATAAAGGGAAATAGATACTCATCCAGTGGGAAATGCTTCGGATAGCCTTCGGGGAGCTCATATCTGTAAAACCCTCCACGCTTGACAATCAAAGATAAGTCAACTGCTCCACCACCAGACTCATCCTCAAGAAGTGGACTTGAAGCAATTATCCTTAATCCATGGTCAGGAGAAAATAAATTCTCCATGGTGATCCTCGGAGGACTGAATGGTGGCATCAACCTTTTTGAAGTAATAGGGGCAGTCTGACTGTCCTGCCCTTGCAACCTGCGGGTATGGCTTTCTCTTGCACGAGACATGTCGAACGACCTACAAGGAAAAGAAGATAGAGTTTGTCAAATGACAAATAAGGATGACAAGAGGAAGAACAACAAAGTTATGGGCCATGCAAGTGTTCGCAGGAGCCAATAAATTCTTTTCAAGGGACACGGGCCGCCCGACGTCACCTCCGGCTCCGACAGACCCCTCGTGGGGGGCATTTGTTGAACCCCAGAAATTTCACAAGTAATTTTTAGTATTTTTAGAAATTTTCAGAAGTGAAGAAATTATATGGACCATGTAACTGCCATAAAACGACATGGAATCGTCGTCCTTACATGGATGCCTTTAAGGGTCCCGCTAAATGGGGCTATTTTCAAATGTATATGTGCTGTTGTGCACGAAGAATTGTATCAAATAGTTGATACGCAGAGTAGATTGGCTCACTCGCGTGAAATCGACTATAAAAGAAGCTTCAAAGGCGTTTAGGGCGACTTCGGCGCATCGGGATATTGTTCCTCGTGTGATGGTGGTCCCGTAAAGCAAAAGTGGCCAAAAAGCAGACAAGGAGGAGTTCTCCACGTGCTGCAGCCTCAAGTCCAACAATAAAAAAATGAGTGAAAGGGACGGGAGGTCCCTTTTATAGCCACTCCAAGGTCGAGAGGATGGATCCCCCTCTACCCCTTTCTCTCTTCTCTCGCACGGTGCAGGAACCGGAGGGGGACCCCCTCCGGTTGGACAACACCAGAGGGGGGGCCCTCTGATGGTATTAAATCGGAGGGTCCCCCCCTTTGGTGACTGCCAAACTGGAGGGGGGGGCCTCTGATGGTGTTAAACTGGAGAGAAACCCCCTTCGATGGTCTACAGACTGGAGGGACCCCCTCCGGTCATTATAAATCGGAGGGGGACTCTCTCCAGTATGCTACAAATCGGAGGGACTCCCCTTTCGGTTACTGTGCAACCGGAGGGGACCCCCCCTCCGGTCCTCTTTGTTCTGCCCAAGGAAAAAGAGAAAAAAGAAAAAGAGAAAAAGAAGAGAAGAAGATAGAAGAAAAAGAAATATGCAAGGGGGAGAGGGGGTTCATATTTTGGCCCTTCACCTTCCATCGGAGGTACCTTTCAACCAGAGCCTTGATGCCTCCGTCCCTCCTTTTAGCACCTATAAAAGGGAGCCTCAAGTTCCAAGTGAAAGAGGAGAGTTCAAAGCTCAAGGAGAAGAAGAAGAGAGAACACTTGGAGCAGCAACCCAGCGTGCAGGGTGCAAGGGGTGGCCCTTTCTTGAGTGATCTTCTCTTGTTTAAACCCTATCATGTGTAAAAAACACTCACTTAAAGGAGAATTTTACCAAAATACCCCTATGTGAGTTTATGATGTCATCATCATCATCAGAGCCTTATCCCAATTATTTGGGGTCAATTACATGAATCATGTTCCGCCAAAGATTTCTATCAAGTGCAATATTCATATTTAAACCCAAGAAACTAATGTCCTTCCTAATAACATCACACCATCTCATTTTAGGCCTTCCTCGAGCTCTTTTACTAGCATCCACTAAGATTCGGTCACATCTTTTAATCGGCGCTGAGTTAGGGCGATGAAACACATGTCCAAACCACCTGAGTCTATTGTCTCTCATTTTACTATCAATTGGGACTATCCCTAAGTCCTTACGGATGCCCTCATTCCTAATCTTGTCCTTCTTAGTTTTACCACACATCCATCTCAACATCCTCATCTCTGCTACACTGAGTTTATGATGTATTTTTTGAAAATCAGTGAATTCAAGTTAAGGAATAGATCAGTTCTGATCATGCAAGCACTAATATTATTTTGTTCATGCTCAGGACCATGTGGGAGGACCCCAACATGCGTAAAATTACGTTTTTTTGGAAATTGCACAAATATCCTCAAGGAGCCACAAAAATTATGGAATGCAATCATCCCATGAAAATGCCATAAGTTTTTCCAAATGTCGCCAAAGTTGGTAAGATATCATGGTTGAATCATTAAAAATCCAAGAGTTTGCAATTATACTCTCAAAGTTCACAAAATTGTGTAAACGTATGGGAAATCTATGCAATACTCTTAAATTTCACAAAAGGGCTTGGTCCTCACATAAAAACCCTAATTCAATGGTAAATTGCATGAAAACCCTAATTCAAAGGTAGATTGCAAAAAAACCTTAATTCAAGAGTAAATTGCATAAAAATCTTAATTCAAGAGTAAATTGCATAAAAACTCTAATTTAAGGGTACATTGCATATAAACCTTAATTCAAGGGTACATTGCATGTGACCCCCCAAAAGGAAAAATTGCAAAGTAACCCTTCTGAAACGAAAAAATGTAAATAAGCCCCTCTAAAAGGAAAAATTGCAACTAAGCTCTCATGCGAAGGACAATTACAAAGATGCCCCTACCTTAAGGCAAGGAAAATTTTCCCTAGGGCTAAATTTTTCATCATAGTGGATGCCGTAAAGACGAAAGACATTTTAGCCAGTTAATCAAAGGTGTTCGGACTCAATCTGATGTAAATTAACATCTACTCCAGTCGGTGGGGAAAGGTCCCGTACATGAATCTTAAATCGTCTGATAAATCACGCGCGCGGAAATGATAATATGCAAGTTAAACAACCTAAGTTTATGTGCATATTTTTTTGAAATTATTTTATTTTTCCGCGTGTGTGTGTAAACAACTGTCAACTCCCTCACCTACTCTCCTATCATTTTTTTCACCACCTCCACCAACTCCCTTACTTCCTCTCTCTCCTAAGCATTTCTGTCTACTAGGTCCTCCCCATCAAGATGCAAGCTTGCTCCTCCTCCTGGTGTCTTCGGGATCACCTCATCATCCTCCATATTGACGGGTCCTAGCATGCGAGACGACTGTAAATCATCGTTGTCTTCTAGAGCCTGACCTGTATCACCTCCCATGGCTGACGCTGGTGGAGCAGCGCTCGACGATGTCCACTGCTTTTCCTCTTCGGTGGAGCCCAGTACCTGAGCAGTTGACAACGCGGTAGGGGAGTTAGGCCTCCATATGTCCGATAGAGGATTCGAAGCAAGGCGGACCAACACTGAGTCATTGTTGTCTTTTGCAGACCCTTCAATAGTGGTAGCCGAGGGAGGCAATTCACCAGCGACGCAGCCCCCAGGGGGGTGGCCCCTTGTTGGCCATGCCCAAAGAGGAGGGGGAGCTGCACAATGAGAGACTGTTGGAACATCTCTTGAAGAGCCCTTAAGTGTCGGCTATATCGGAGGGTTGGGGGTCACCAGATGCCTCTTCCCTACGCTCGCCACAGTAGGGGAGACCCCCACACGCCTCGCGACTGGCGATGGGGCCGCTATCGACGGCCGACGATTGGAATGGGAGTCGGATGCAAAGCTAGTGCAATCGATCGTCACCGCCTTGCGCTGCAAGGCAACGAAGCACGAACCATAGACGTTCGGGCGGCAAGGAAGAATAGAAGTGGTTCTAAGCAGCCCAATATGATGATCGGGTGTGGATTTGGGTAAGTTGTACCCACCCGCCGCACCTGCTTTCCCGGATTCGACTCCCAGGTCAACCTACTGGCACGGAAAGGCTTCGCACCTGTTCAAATCCCCACTCCCAATGCCCGTCGGATCCAAGCCTTTGAAATGCAAACTATTCACCACGAGGCCTCCATGTACCCCAAGGGCAGGGTCATCTCCCACCTTTGGAACTGGCGATGGTTGCCCTAACACCTATTCCTTTCTCCCACCCAGCCGTGCCGCCACTGCTATCATCTAACTTGGCTCTGGCAAGGTAGAGACTCGCATCGGGAAAATTTCTCAGACAAGCTCCACGTTGATGATGGCGAGGATCTCCTACAGAGCGCACACCCAGACGATGGCCTCCATCGCCGTAAGCTTCCCCCCGTCAGTCAAGCCCACTGACTCTGGCTCCAATCTACCGAACCCACGCACAAGTGTCGTCACCCTGACCTCATCGCAAAGCACGAGCAGTACCCCCACAAGCCAGATCCTAGCTTGTCTCAACCTGGGGTTGGGGAAGGTGCCCAATTGTTCGGCCACCACCGTAAAAAGAGCAGGGCTCCCTCCACCACCGCATAGCCTGTTGTTGTAACCGGAAAAATATACATGCAAGCACGGAGGCTTCATGCTGTCGGCGTCGGCTTAGTCCAACCCGTTCTACTCTATAGAAGCGAGAAGAACCCGTGATAAATCCACGGAGATTATTGCAATCATGTGGTGCCGGGTGAAATCAACAAAATCAAGCCCTAGAGGCAAGAGAACGTGCTATGCACACCTTTTTAATATCCCGACGGCGTGTATCACGTCTCGCGGGATCAA
This sequence comes from Amorphophallus konjac, assembly GCA_022559845.1. NCBI lineage: Eukaryota > Viridiplantae > Streptophyta > Magnoliopsida > Alismatales > Araceae > Amorphophallus > Amorphophallus konjac. The sequence goes on from CM040118.1 coordinate 472,762,164, forward strand.
AAATTCCTCCCCCGTCGGACAAACGATGCGTGGAAGACGACGAACAAAGCTTGGAAGGAAGTTTCCTCTCTTCCACGTGCCCGGACGGAGTCGAAGATGCGGAAAAGTCGCTGTCGAAGCCATACGGACGCTTTTAAATTGGAGATTGGACCACCCGAGGAGAGGGAACCCCGCCCAGGGTAAATCACCCCCGGGCGGTTCCCCGCGGCCGCGCGCGGACGGGGCAGACCCGCCCGGGGTGCTGCGCACCCGGGCGGACCTGCCCGGGGTCCCGCGCCCCCGGGCGGACCCGCCCGGGGTGCTGCCCACCGGGCGGACCCGCCCGGGGTGCTGCGCACCCGGGCGGACCTGCCCGGGGTCCCGCGCCCCCGGGCGGACCCGCCCGGGGCAGGACAGGCCCGTGACCTGTCCACATCAAAAAAAATTTGCAAAAAAGAAAAAAAAAAGAGGGAAGGAAAGGGAGAGTGACCTACCCGGGGTGGTCTTAACCCGCCCGGGTCCGACCCACCCCGGGCCGGTCCCCTACCTTCTATAAATAGCCCCTATGGGGTCCCATTTTGGGGGAGAGGAGGAGACTTAGAGTTCGGCAAGGAGAAATTGTTCGTTGTTTTTTGCCCACTTGGGGTATGTCACTTCCCCGGGGCTTATGTATACGCCCCTATGCGGGCGGTTGTAAGTTTGGTTGGCTTTTCCCGTTTATGCCCCTATGTGGACTCAACGGAAAAACCTATCTTATGTGTGAGTTGTATTTATGCCCCCATATGGGCTTTTTAACGTCGATCCTCCGGGTCTCGTTCTCCGTATGTCAAGAAAATGGATGGACATTTTATTAGTCATTAAAATGATATAATGACTAAAATGCCCCTCTTAAAGACATAGGGATCGAAGCATGCCCGTTTGAGTGTGACGGCTTCTTGTACAGTTGACGATTTGTCGACGCTCTTTTGTAATGTTACAAAGTTTCCTTATAATGCGGCCCCCGGTGCGTGCCAGCTTAACAAGTTACAAATAAACCCTCTTCAATGAAAAATTGTGTATATCCCCCTGTGGGGCATTTAGTCATGTATGGATGTTTATACAACCTTGGACATTCTTCCGGCTCCCTGACCTCTATGCCCTTCATGACGTCAACACCATTCAATTACCAAAGTACCCCTAGAGCCTGGATTAGCAGCTAAGCTCTAACGGTCAACTTTAGCCTGTTCAACCAGGTCTCCTACTGGCTTCCGCCTTCTCCACTTTGCAGTCACCCGCTGGGAGTTAAGAGCTTGACACGACATTTTAAGCAACATACGTCCTCTCTTTTTCTTTGAACCCATGGGGTAGATCTTTAAGCCTTCTTATTGTCAATTAAACAAAGGTGTTCGGACATTACGCCGATGTAAATCAACACTGACCACGGTCAGTGGGGAAAGGTCCAGTGCTCAAACCCATGTCGCCCGATACAATGCGCACCCCACAGGACGGATATCGGTCTTTCATGTAAGCTCTACATGTATACCCTCGCCTCCTCAGAGAGAATCCATCCCGTGATCACAGGAAACTTCTAAACCCTAAATGCATAAGATCGCTCGGGGTAATAAAAAAAAGGAGTATCCGTTCATAACAGAAAATGCCGTCCATCATAATCTCATAATACCGTGAGAGGGACGCGCTTTCGTCTCGATAAAACAGACTGGCACGCCCGGTGGGACCTTTCCCGCCTTTCTTCTCTTTGACAACAGAAGGCTTAAACCTCTTCGAGGTTCTTATTACTCTCTCTCTTACAGGACGAGGGAAGGACGATCTGCTTGTCAGTTTCAAGCACTTGAACATCGCAATCAAGGCAATGGCAGCGGTGACCTACGGACCGCAAGTAATTGCTAACCACGCCAGGTTCGGCTACCTGGCTACACCGGTCGCTTTTGGCGATTTTCCCCCGGTGGTCGGGTCCCCCTTCTTTTTAGGGGTGGTCCCGGTCGCTGAGAGCGACTTAGTTCCAGCTGCTGGTCGGACTGTTCCGGCCAAGAAGACCGCTGTGAAGGGTGTCAGGCCCTCTGTTCTTGCTGTCGGCCGGGCTCGCCCGGTCCATAAGATGTCAGCTGGGGGTGTTGGGCCCTCAACTACTGCTGCTGGCCGAGTCGGATCGGCCGTCTTGAAGACGGTGACTGGGGGTGTCAGGCCCTCTACGCCTATAACTGGCCGAGCCTGGTCGGCCAGACACGACAACACGACTGGGGGTGTCAGGCCCTCGACATCCATTATAGGCCTGAGTTGTCAGGCCATCAAGAAGCCTATGACTGGAGATGTCAGGTCTTCAGTCCATCCGGTCGGCCGAATGTTCTCGGTCAACCACATTGCTGTTGATGTCGCTCCTCCCCAACGGGGACAGCGCCGTCCACGTCGGCGAGGTAGCCGCACCGAAACGGCCGCCCCTGCTCAGCGGGGGCAACGCCAGGCAAGGAACAGAACTCGGCCCGCCGCGACGGCTTCGCGTAGCGGCAAGACTATCCTTGTTGGGGACATCCGTATTAGGCTCAACGGAGGCGAGCCGGTTATCCCTAGGGACAGACACGTCCCCACCATTCCGACCTCCAACAGGTTCGAGCTCCTCCAGAAGGTCCGGGAGGAGGGAGCAAAAGCGAAGAACTCCGCTGCGCTCCGACCCAAGGTGGCGGTTCCCAGAGTCAGGTCTGGGGGCAATCCAATTGAGGAGCGGCAGCTCCATATGAAGAAGATTTGGGTCACAAAAGAAGAGGCTCAGGCGATAAAGCGCGCTCGAGCGGAAGAAGGCCCTCACCGGGTTAAGTCACATTCGGGGCAAGGCTTTCCTATTCATGAGCAGGCCGAACCCTCCTCCCTTCATAAGACAAAGGTTCGCCGGCAGCCAAGGCAGTCCCGCACTCGGCCCAAACCGGTGCGCCCAACTTCCCCCTGGGCCAGCTCAGGAGATTCAAGAGGGGGGGATACCCAACAGCACCCTGTCCCCCGAGCGTCTGTTTTTGACAGACTGGGGGAGATGCCTACTCCGGCGCGACGCCCGCCGAGGAAGAGGCGAGTGACCCAAGCCACAGATGACACTGTCAGGGTGTTCACTTGCTACGTCTCCTCTACCGACAAGCAGCCGGAGACCCCTCAGGAAGACCTCACTCAGCCTTTGCAAACTATGAGGAGGTCGAGGCACGTCTCTCGGGTCGTGGCTCAGTTAGACCCGACCCTTTTGCCAGGAACGTCACAGCCTGACCATGTACAGCAGGAGGAGCGTCAGAATGGCGTCCACGGCGCTGGTCGAGATGTTGATTCCCCCCGTGAGGAGGGCCCGACTGACGAGATTCAAGCTCTCACCTTAGAGGAACTCCGGCGTGAGAACCAGGAGTTGAAAAATTTGTTACAAACACTCCTGCGTGATAAGGAGTCTCCTGCCCAGCCTGCCGCAGCACCTGCCAGTGTTGAGCCGCAACCGTCTCCGGCTCCAGTCATCATCAATGCATCTGCGATGGCGGCCAGGCCACCTGTGGCTCTGGAGGTCGAGGTGCCACAGCAGGAACCTAATGTGGGGTATTCCACTACTCCTGCTGACAGCTTGATGGCCCAGCGGCAAATGATTGAGCGAATTGTGGAGGCAAAGTTCGCTCAACATGGTGAAGGAGTGGCCACTGTAGATTTATACAGTGTGCCTTATCCCCTCCACCACCAGTTCAAGAAGCTTCCTCCAGACTGGCCTAAAGCCCCGAAATTGCAAAAGTTCAATGGGCAGGGTTCGCCTCATGAGCATCTGGCTTACTATGTGACCGCCATGGGCGAGTTGGCTTTGGAAGAATCCTATCTCCTGCGATATTTCGCCACTTCTCTGACGGGCACTGCTTTTCAATGGTACTCCCGGTTGAAGCCCAACTCGGTGACCGATTGGGCAGATATGCAGAAGAAGTTCGTGGACCGGTTCCAAACCGCTGAACGCAAAGTGTCCCTGGCGGAACTTTGCGCTTTGAAGCAAAAAAGAGGTGAGACAGCCCTGGACTTCGTTAAAAGATGGAGGGATGTTAGCATGCATTGTGATAACCCTCCCACGCCAGAGGATGCCATCACCATATGTCGCCGAGGCCTAGCGGCAGAAGTCAGTGAGAAGCTCTTGGGTTCCAACATCCGGGGCTTTGACCAACTCAATTCGGTGGTAGCGGAGATCGAAATGTTCTTCGCGGATCACCCGACACATCCTTCTGTTAAGGGTAAAGCACCCAAGGATCGCCCGGCTGGGGGGAAAGAAGTCAATGCAGTTGATTTCTCCCCGACAAATGGTGAGAAAGGAGGCACCAAGGCGAAAAGCAGTGGCAAGAAGTCGGATGCCAAACCTACCAGTAATGCCTTGGCGGAGAACATGAAGAAGCCATATTCCTTTAGAAAAGAACATACAAAGATGCTCTTTGATTTGTGCATGCAAGAGAAATTGCTCTCCTTGCCAGAGCCGCGGAAGCCGGAAGAGGTAGACAAAACGGATGACCCCAACTACTGCGTGTACCACTGGAGGTTGGGACATACCATTGCGGAGTGTTATGTCTTTAAAGACATAGCTGAAGACCTTATTCAGAAAGGTCTGATAAATATGCTTGGTCACGCGGTTGAGCCTCCGCAGCCGCATCACTGGAGTCGATCAACCCGATCGGCCAATGTGGTCTATATGGCGGCGCCGGTTTCAACTTCGCAGGCCGTCGAGGCTGGGTCATCAAGTCAGCGGCCTCGAGCCATTCTCGAATCGTCGCGTTGGCCGAGGACGGAATGCCTTGCTGTTAGAAGACTCCTTCGGAAGATCCGTCGAGAAGTTTATCAATTGAGACAGGAGCAGCGTGAACTAAATTCCTTCGTTATTTGGATAATCAATTGGCTGCTTTTCCCCAAGTCCGGGATGGACAACCCGCGAATCTCCGTGGAGCAGAGGCAAGTGCTCCTCCGCCGGTCCCGCAGAGGCCTGACTCGAACGGCTGGTTATCAGAAGACTCATGAAGCTCGTCAGAGGAGACAGAGTCCACAAAGTTGTATTCTTTTCACCGCGAGCAAACTTTGCAGATTTACTTTGCATGTTGCCGTGCTGAGCTGGTGACCTCTTCAACGGTGATTAATCATCAGCGGCCTGAAGCCCGATTTTATCAAGATTATTGTCCTTATCATGAGGCGGCGGGACATATCATCTTCAACTGTCGACCCTTTAAGGACCTTGCAGAAGACTTCATTAAGCGAGGGATAGTTGGTATGGGTGATGCCTTAGTACACCCTCCACAGCCACATACGCAGGGGGCAATGACCTTCTCCGTCAACGTCGTCCATACTCCTTTGGCATTCCGTCTGCCTGATTCCCCCACAGGGGAGGACGACTCTCAGCAGCCTGGGACTGAGGCTACGCTCTGGTACCCAGCCTGGCGGCCTTCCCATCAGTGTTCTTTTCCTAAAGGAGACACTGAGAGGATCTTCGACAAGCTTCTAGAAGATGGATGGGTGCTGACACATGATCCCCCGTCTTATTATAATGAGACGGCCAAGAGTCATCCCCGCTATTGCAAATACCATGCGAGGGTGTCTCATCCCACTCGGCATTGTGAGGATGTTAAGGACTTCATTGAAGCCCTCATCCGAAGAGGGGTCATTGATACCCAAGGGAATTTTATGGCGAGGTTACGTCTCGCAGAAGCCGCCAAGGAGACTCTCCAGCAGATTCGACGGGAAAATGAGGCCTCTGCCCGATTGGCCCGCCCAAGTGAGCCTGAGCAAGATGATGAGTTCCCGTTACTCACCAAAGACAGGACCACTCGTGAGAGGCCTAAGACCCAGAACCTGGGAGGCCATGTTATGGGACGAAGCTCCAAGGTTCAACCCAAGCCGAGCCAGCCCGGTGTTGTCATAAAAGAGAACCCTCGGCCAGCTGATAAAGGAAAGGCCAAGGTCCTGGATCTCCGGGATAAGCTCCCTACTAAATCAACCAAGTTACAGATCTTGGAGAAGCCCCGATCTGCGGAGATCATCAAAGGGCCGGCCAAAGCCCCTACCCAGTCCGGCTGTCGTGAGAAGATTGCCGCCAACCATCCACAGGTCAATGGCAAGGGTAAAGACAAAGTCGCAGGGGTCCCGCCTAAGGCTCAAATCTGCACCAAGCAGACAAGCTCCCAACTGTCGGCGAAAAAAGAATTGGCTATGCCACAAGACCCTTTGGGGTTCTATTTCGGCCAGATGGAATTTCAGGAATTGCCATCGGAAATAGTTGCTCAGGCGATTGATGCTACTTTCCAGCCTTCTCTTGAGGCAGGGGAGTGGACTCGAGTAGGCCCAAGAAAGAGCCGCGAAGGTCAAAATACCAAACGACCAGTACGACGCGGGAGTCAAAATATTGGCGGCAAACAACTTGGTTTTGCAAAGCCATCTCCCCCTTCTTTAGAGGAGGTCGCACGCCTCAGGAAGCAAGAAAAGAACCGGAGAAAAAATTTGAAGAGGAGGCTTAAAAAGCAGGCGGAACAGGTAGCTGCCATAGAGGCCTCCAAACAACTCACTCCCGTGCAGCGGTTGCAAAAGCTCATAGACCAGCTGGAGGAATATGTGCCGTCTTGCCCCACCGGGATGGTCACATTGGATAAATATATCCCCTGGGAGAAGCTTGGGCACAAGACCCGGCTCCTCAATTGGCTACGGGAGACTCTACATCGTCTTGAAGACGGCGAGAAGATTCCAATTCCGGAAGAGTTTTTGTTATTTTACAAGGACGAAGAGCTCACGGTGGAAGCCCTCGAACAAGCTATGCAGGAGTTGTCATGCAACATGGTGGCTATTCCACCTCCGGATAATATAAATGCCCCTGGTGAAGAAAATCATGCACCCATGGCTACATATCAACGCCGATCATGGAGGAGTCGGCGGGCTCGTGGTCGAGGCCGCGGTCGAGGGCGAGAAAGTCCTTTGACCCTCGACCGGGTTATAATGTTCAGAGGAGAAAAATCGGGCCCTGTTCCTGCGCCACGAGTACGGGGTGTTCCCTTCATCCCTACATCCTCGGAGAATGTTGATAAAACCCCGGAGAGCCGAAGGACAGGCGGCGTCCCTTTTATAATTCACTCCTCAGAGAGAGAAGAAGTCCCCGCAGGTGATTCTTCGTCAGCTCCGACTCAGGAACAGGCGGGTCCTTCCAACGATACTTCAGGAGAGGGTCCCTCAGGTCATTCTGACCAGGACGAGTCTCAGTCCGCAACGGACGAGTCGTTGGCGCCACTCTTTCAAGAAGGAGCAGAGATGCAAGATGAAGGCCAACGTCCGTTTAAGCGGGAGAAGCCCTACAGAGCTCCAAAGACTCTGGAGAAACTTATTCCCCCATTTGACAAAATCCGTGCTAGGGCGGACCGCAAGATCATACAGCACATGCATCGGTTCCCGACCAGCATTACTGTATGGGAAGCTATCGCCTGGAGTAAGGACCTCCGGGAGGCACTTGTGAAAGTGCTTCAGGACCCCGAAGCTTATGAGGCTCATGTGGCAGAATTACAAGCCCAAGCCTATGAGGCTCTTGCAGCCAATATTATTTTTACCGACAAGGATATGTTGTTAGCCTCCCCTTGTCATAATCGCCCTTTATACATGAAAGGGACGATTAATGGTCATGAAGTCAACCGAATCTTGGTAGATGCGGGTGCCGCGGTAAACATTATGTCGCTGAAGACGTTCAAGTCTCTTTATTTGGCACCTTACTTGCAGAAGATCAGCGCCGTCAAGATTTCGGGGTTTAATCAGGGCTCTGAGGAGGCCCTTGGTCGTGTCGAGGTGAAACTTGTCCTGGGCGACTTCACCACCAAGGCGACGTTTTATATTATCAATTCTGACACTTCTTATAAGGTGTTGCTGGGAAGACCCTGGTTGCATGAAAATTGGGTCGTACCGTCAACCCTGCATCAGTGTCTTAAATATTCCAAAGGGGGAAAGCAGTATACTGTCTTTGCAGACCAGGCTCCCTTTCACCCCAATGAATGCCATTTGGCGGATGCCTCCCTGTACTTCGGGGAGCCCACTATTTCAATCCCTGATAAAGTCCAAAATGAGGGGAAGCAGAAGGTGGAAGCTGAACCGGAGAAAGGTCAACTCTTCACGGTCAACCTTGAGATGCTGAAGCTCCATCAGTTGAGTCTCAAGCCAGCGTCGAAACCCACTCAAGCAGAAAGACGCAAGGTCGACTTCGAGGCCAACCTCATTAGTCAAGCTATTGACTATAGTGTTCCTCTGCCCCCAAAATGCATCCAACTTCCCTTTGTGAAGGAAGAGCATGGTGTGGAAGAGTTGAAGACATTTGTGGTTTCTTATAGACGCAAAGGTCGAAGTAAAGACGGCCAGCCGCCTCAGCCGATTGTCTTTTACAGAGGGGACTTAATACCGCCAAGCCCGCCGGAGGACGACTTCGGGTGGATGGCGCCAGCCAATGAAGCGCCGGAGCCTATCCAGGGAATGGCCTATATGCCTCCCCGACTTAAGCACATGTGCACGAAGCAGGGAGTTCCACAACTTCAAACCCATGCGCAGAAAACATATTTTTCCAATCTCTGGAATCCTCCTCAGGCCAGGGGGCAACCACCCTTCTCTCGTAAAGACACTCGAGGATTGGGTTATGAGCAGGAGCTGGAATTTCAAGTCCATTATGCAGTCAATGCAATAGGACTTCTACCATCCTCTGGTGAAGAGGCCCAGAAAGAACCTGCGATTGAAGAACTCTGCCATGAGGCTAAAGAAGCTATGACGTCTCCTCTGTCAGCGCCCATCAAAAATTTGCAGGCGGGGGAAACTTCCTCAACTTCCACCGGCGACTTGGCAAGACTGGAGGAGTTCGAGATCTGCGAAGTCAGCACTGACGAAGATGAAGACTTCGTCGACCTCCAGCCAGCTCCCCCGGAGCTAGAGGACGGGGGACAAGCAACCGTCGATGAGTTAGTCGAGGTCAATCTCGGCACTCAGGACGACTACAAGCCCACTTTCCTAAGTGCCCTCCTCAGCGGGGAAGAAAGACAGGCATACCAGCAACTCTTGAGTGAGTTCGGAGACTGTTTCGCCTGGACATACAAAGAGATGCCGGGCCTTGATTCCTCCGTGGCGGAACATGAACTGGCTATACTCCCTACAGCCAAGCCGGTTAAGCAAGCCCAGAGGCGCATGCGCCATGAGTTAGAAATCAAGGTGAATGCGGAAGTCGACAAAATGTTAGACGTGGACTTCATAGAGCCATGCATGTATCGTGTGTGGCTCGCCAATATAGTCCCCGTCAAAAAGAAGAATGGCCAAGTCCGGGTCTGCATCGACTTCCGGGACTTGAACAAAGCTTGTCCAAAAGATGACTTCCCTGTCCCGATCATCGAGACAATGGTGGATATGACCACCGGTCATGAGGCCCTGTCTTTTATGGACGGGTCGTCAGGTTACAACCAGATACATATGTTCATCAAAGACAAGGATCATACAGCTTTCAGGGCCTCGAAAGGCATCTTCAATTATAAGAGGATGCCATTTGGCTTGAAAAATGCCGGCGCCACATATCAAAGGGCAATGACCAAGATCTTTGACGAGATGTTGCATGATGTTGTTGAGTGCTATGTCGACGACTTGGTCGTTAAGTCAAGAAGGCGGGCTAATCACTTAGCTGATCTGCGTCGAGTCTTTGAGCGACTCCGACAATACCAGCTCAAGATGAACCCGATGAAATGCGCCTTTGGGGTCTCCAGTGGCAAGTTCCTCGGTTTCATCGTTAGATACCGGGGGATAGAGATAGATCCTGACAAAATCAGAGCTATTAAGGAACTTCCTCCACCCAGGAACATAACGGAGCTCAGATCTCTGCAGGGGAGGCTTGCTTATATCAGGCGGTTCATCTCTAATCTTTCAGGAAGGTGCATGCCCTTCGGCAAATTGATGAAGAAGGGGGCGCCCTTTATCTGGGACGAGAGTTGTCAAAAGGCTTTTGAGCAGCTCAAGGAATACCTTTTGACCCCACCAGTCCTGGGGGCACCTGTCAAAGGGAAGCCCCTCATTCTTTATATTGCAGCCATGGATGCTTCTCTTGGAGCTCTCCTAGCCCAGATTAATGAAGAGGGTAAAGAGCAGCCGCTCTATTATCTCAGCAGAAAACTGGTTGGCCCCGAGTGTCGCTACTCACCCATGGAAAAGATGTGCCTTGCTTTGGTATTTGCCGTCAAAAAGTTGCGGCACTATCTATTGGCGCATCGAGTGGAGCTCATTTCCAAATGGGACCCACTCAAATATCTGCTCAACCAACCTGTCCTCTCTGGGAGGTTAGGAAAGTGGGCTCTCATTTTGATGGAATTCGACATCACTTTCGTCCCGCGTAAAGCGATCAAGGGACAAGCAATGGCCGATTTTCTGGCAGCACATCCTGTGCCGGAGGAGTCCCCTCTCAACTTCGAGTTACCAGACGAGGAGAAGCTGGGGCGACCATCTGATGCAGAAGAGGGTGCAGAAATCTCGCCCCAGTCTAAACAAGATGTGTTGTCTCTGGACACACCATTCTGGGAGCTATATTTCGACGGTGCATCCAGAGCCGTCAAGAAAGCAGACGGTCTCACAGGCTCTGTAGCAGGCGCTGGCATAGTCTTTGTATCCCCTCAGGGGGGCATACTTCATAATTCTTGTGCCCTCATGAAGTCTTTGACTAATAATGAGGCAGAGTATGAAGCGCTGATCATTGGGCTGCAGTTAGCGCTGGAAATGGGGCTCAAATGTATCAAAGTATATGGGGATTCTCAGCTTGTTGTCCGTCAAGTCCTGGGTGATTATGATGTACGGAAGAGGGAGCTGATCCCTTACTATGAGGCCGTTATGAGGCTTAAAGAGAAGTTCTATCTCTTTGAAATAAGTCATGTGCCGAGAAGCAGCAACTCTCAGGCAGATGCGCTGGCAAAACTAGCGGCCGCATTGAAGCTCCCACCTGAGGGAGAATTGAACATAACGGTCAGGCACCGAAGGCTCATGCCCAGTGTGCTGGACCAAGAATCTGGCCTCACTATTTACGAAGTTCATAACCTCGAGGAAGGGAACATTCCCGAGGGAGAAGATTGGCGCGAGCCCCTTATACAAATCAAGAACGGGCGGCTTCCTCTGGAACGAGCTCGAAGGGTACAATTGCTTCGAAGAGCTGCATCATATCGATTGATTGACGGCACTCTTTTCAGGCTTGTCCAGGAGAAGGACCACCCAGTGCTTTTGCGATGTCTCTCGCCCAAAGAAGCTAAAGCCGTTATGCGGGAGGTCCACTCCGGGTTATGTGGAGCCCATCAGGCTGGGACAAAGATGAAGATGAATATCAAACTCAAGGGCTTCTACTGGCCTACTATGTACGAGGATTGTAACCAGTACGCTCGCACCTGTCATCAGTGCCAAGCCTTTGGGCCAATCCCTCGGAGGCCTCCAAATTCTTTACACCCGACAGCCCCTACATGGCCGTTCGCAGAATGGGGTATGGATATAGTGGGACCATTCCCCCCGTCCTCCCAGGGACATAAATTTATTTTGGCGGCCACAGACTATTTCTCCCGCTGGGCTGAGGCCATCCCTCTTCGAGAAGTTACAGGCGAAGCAGTGGCTCGCTTCGTAAGATATCATATTATATATAGATTTGGCGTCCCTAGCCGAATTATTTCAGACAACGGGACGCCCTTCAGGAACAGGACAGTGTATGCACTGGCAGCTAAATTCCATATTGATTGGAGGACCTCCTCGGTTTATAACCCCCAGGCTAATGGTTTAGCTGAGGCCTTTAACAAAACACTTTGCAAGTTGCTGGCGAAGATCATAAATGGTCGCAAAAGAGATTAGGGAGAGAAAGTCCACGAAGCCCTCTGGGCCTATCGGACTGTTTATAAGACCCCTACGGGGTGCTCCCCATTTTCTTTAGTATATGGTGCCGAGGCAATCACCCCCATAGAAATTGAGTTGGCCTCATATCGGGTGGCGGTTCAGGCAGGTTTGCCTGGCCAAGAGCAATCTGAAGTTGAAAGAAGGCTAGAGGAATTATCCTCGCTGGAAGGCAAGAGGCTTCAAGCCTACCAACATTTGCAAGTATACCAAGCTCGTATGGCACGCGCCTATGACAAGCTAGTCAAACACAGGGCGTTCAAGAAAGGCGACTTGGTCATGCTCAAGGAAAAGGAGGTCTTAGCTGGAAAATCTAGTGGGAAGCTCCAACCGAATTGGCGAGGGCCTTATATCATCCAGAAGGTATACGAAGGAGGGGCCTATACGGTAGTCGACTACAAAGGCAATAGTCCCTTCCCTCCTCTCAACGGCAAGCACATGAACTCTACTACGCGCCACAGCAAGAGTTTCCCCAGCAGTCCTCATACGACAATACCTCTCCTCAGTGAAGGTTTCAAAAAAAAAAAAAGGGGGGGGGGGTTAAAAACGTTGATGCCCCGGCGGACTCAATTGACTTTCGAAGGTCGATTGAGGGCAAAAAGGCCACAAACCCGGCTGAGGTGAAAACCCGAAAGGGCGCCTCAGGCAAAAATGGGTAACCCCTCGGTGTGAAAACCCGCAAGGGCGCATCGGAAAAAGCTAAAGGGGGCCAGCCTCGGCGAAAACCCGAAAGGGCGGTGAGGTTGGTAATGTGAAAAAAAAAAAAATTTCTCTCCTTATCTATTTTAAGGGTGGCTCTAAGTCAATGACTCCACCCCGTCTCGACCAAAACATCATATTGATGTCATGGCTACGCCTTATATGTCATTCTATGACACCTAGTCCCACCGACAATCTGAGGTTGTCATATTCTGCCCCATTGGGCTCAGCCAACCCATGCCCCTTTCGGGCTGCCAACCCACTATTGCCCTTTGTGTCCCTCTGGGCTCGGCCTCAGTATGCTCGCTTGGGCTGTCACCCCATTATGGTTTTCGGCTCATTTTTATCTCACCAGGTTTGGCCTCAGTATGTCCCCTTCGGGCCGCCAACCTATTCGCCTCTAGGCACATCCTGTCCCACTGGGACTGGCTTCAGTACACCCTTTCGGGTTGCCAACCTACCATGTCTATCGGCTTGCGGTTTTGACCTCCATATCCCATCAGGGCTGTCAGAATCTACCTTTGTCACATCGGGTTCGGTCTCAGTATGCTCTCTCGGGCTACCAATCCATTACATCTTTTGGTTTGTTTTGTCCCATCGGGCATGGTCTCAGTATGCTCTCTCGGGCTACCAATCCATTACACCTTTTGGTTTGTTTTGTCCCATCGGGCATGGCCTCAGTATGCTCTCTCGAGCTGCCAACCGATGTTATCTTTGGACTCTTTTGTGGCCCATCGAGCATGGCCTCAGTATGCTCTCTCGAGCTGCCAACCGATGTTGTTTTGTGACTCCTTTTGTCCCATCGAGCATGGCCTCAGTATGCTCTCACGAGCTGCCAACCGATGTTGCCTTTTGACTCCTTTTGTCCCACTGGGTGACACATGCGTCCCTAAGAGAGTGTCTAGTTCTCTGCCCTTGGGCATTATAGTTTAAAAAAAAAAGGGGGGGGGGTTAAAAAAAAATGATACCCCAGCAGACTTGATTAGTTACCTCCATTAGGGAGGGGCAATCAAGGGCAAAAAGGCTTCAACCCGGCTGAGTTGAAAACCCGAAAGGGCGCCTCAGACAAAAATGGGTAACCCCTCGGTGTGAAAACCCGCAAGGGCGCACTGGAAAAAGCTAAAGGGGGCCAGTCCTGGCGAAAACCCGAAAGGGCGGTAGGACTGGTAAAGTGAAAAAAGAAAGAAAGAGTGACAAAGTCTTCATGTCTGCAAAGGAATGGCAATTAAATCAACAAATGATGTTCTTTATTCACCAATGCCAATCAGAAAAGTCCCGAGACAAGCCCTCGGGAAAGCTATACATGGCCGGGGTCTAAATGCAGCCCCATTCAAAAAAAAAGAAGAGAGGAGACGAAAGCCGTCAAAGGGCGAGATCAGCCCGCAGGTCAGCAAGATGTGTCTCTCGCTGTGTCAACACCTCCTCGACTCCACTGAGCTCACGCTGGAAATCTATCACCTTCGCCCTCAGAAGGTCTCGAGCATTCTGAGCCTCTCGGGCTCGCTGCTGAAGAGTCTCCAACTCCCGTACTAGCTCATCAGCGTAAGATGAAGCAACCTGAAGCTGCTCCTGTGTTGCCGTCGCCTGGGCGGATATATGCTCCCGTCTGGTGCGGAGCTGAGATACTGCCTCCTCCTCTTGCTGAATTAAAGACTGCAACTGTCGCCGCCTCGTCTCAGCCACGTGGCGGCAGGCAAATTCAGCCCACAAGTGCTCCAACCGGGACATCCAGGTAGCTCAGGAGAACCCGAACGCATGATACCCCTTGGTATAGGTGGCTAAATGCTCTCTCATGGCTTCTACTGAGGGGAGCGGAGTCATCTGTAGAAGGAGTTGGAGGTTTTCAATGAGCCCCGCCTCTAGGAGCCACCAGGAATTGGGGTCACTCTGGCCACTCCACTCCCAAAGCTGGAAAGTCCGCTGGAACTGACGGAGTCTCCTCCCCAGCACCTGAGAAGATAGCGGAGGGAAAATAACATATCAGTCCTGGGCAATATAAAAGGAACAAGAAATGACTCAACAAGAAGACTACCCAAACATCAAACCTAAGGGAACCTCTGAGGCAACACATGTAGCGACCTCCGGCGCAACATGATTACTAGGCATGGGCGCGCCCTCTGCCCTCAGTGGCGCCTCACTTGCCGTGACTTTGGGTAGTTCTATCTCCTGGGAAGCTGCACTCAAGTCCTTAGAAACCGCCCCAAGGCTCTCTCCCTCTATCTGAGAAGCCAGGACGGTAGAACCTGCGTCTACCCGGCACAAAAGCAAGAGGATGGTTGATATGATATAATCACATGAGTAAAAGAGGAGCTGGAGCTTGTACATCAAGTAATACCGGATGGTACGATTGCAGCAGCATCTGCCCTCAATGGCTGATCAGCCCCTTCATGTGCAAGGGCCGGTGACCTCTCTCTAAGGGGAACTGTCTCTGGAGGGGGAAGATGAGTGGGTGAAGTCACTGAGACTTCAACTGCTGCTTAGACAAAAGCATGATTAGTTCTGTAAGTGAAACTAATCAAACAAACGGCAAATGCAGGGGGAAATAGGGGCACACCAGCGATGTCTCTCTCCTCTTCCTCGACCGGTCTGCCAACAGGAGGTAGTACACCAGCGATGTCTCTCTCCTCTTCCTCAGCTGGCCCGCCAACAGGAGGTAGCAAATCTGGGGCGAAACCGGGTACCCCGGTATGATAAACCCCGACTGTCGAGGATAGTACTCCTGGGGCCTCAACAGAAATTCCTAGGTCAACATCGTAGGCCGGAAGCTCAGGGGCAGTGCCGGAGGAAATCAATTTAGTCAGTTCTGCTGTGGAGGCGGCTAATTCAGTGGCTGCAGAGAACAATTATCAAAGGGTGGAGTAGTAAAAGCAGCGATCAACCGCAGAGGAGATCAAAAGTTTCGTGGTATACCAGAAACGGTGCCCATACCACCTCCTTCAGAAGAGCTCGACAAGGAGATGGAGGAGTCTGTCTCAGAGCTAGTGCTGGAGCTGCTACTGCCCGAGGAGGTACTGGAATCTGTAGATGTACCAACCTCTTCCCCCTCTCTGAAAGCCTGTTGCTCTCTTTGAGGCTCTGGTTAAAAGAAGGGTAGGGTCAGTTAAACAATGATTCCTCATTTGGCTCAACAAGCAAATAGTGAGGAATTGTGAGTTAAATTCACCAGATGTGAGAGAAGGTCTATCCTCTCCTTGCTGGGCAACTACATCGGCGGGAGGAAAGTCCCCTAGGGGTTGATCCAAGTCCTCTAAATCAAATCCCAGGTCGCATGACGTATCGGCCACTGGTACGTCTGTTGGAGAAATATTCGCAAGACCTGGTGAAAACTGCCCCTGTAGCCTCGTTTCAGGAGGAGCTGCACATAAAGCAATCCTCTTAGCAAACAGAGATATAGGTACAAAATGATACAAAAAAAGGGAGGGGGACTTATAGCCCCAACTCACTCGAGGGAGCCCCGTTCCTTGGAGGGGTCGTGTCCACCCGAAGGCGAGATGAAGGCTGGGCATCAATATCTAAGCCTCCGCTATGTCGCCGTTTTGCCGCCAGGCTAGCACTACCAGAAGAATGGTCAAGGGGAACCCCTTCCGGAAAAGGATGACCCGCAGCCTCAGCTGTCCCTACAATTGAAATACAGCAATCAGCAATCAACCACTCCAAAATACATATATGACAATGACAAGGGAAAAGCCGGAAAGGCCATACCTGTCGCTCCTGCATCAAGATGAAGCCGGGGAATCAATTGATTGGAGTCAATTCGGAGAGCTCGTGCTGTCTGCTCCACAGCATCTCTCAGTGCCTGAGGCGTGGAAGCAACCTCCAGGGCTGAAACATAGTCCAGCAAGCCGGCGCAGCCCACTGCATTAATCACATGGGCCTTCCAAGAAGCGAAAGCTGTGCCCGCCAGTGCTCCCTCAGGGACAGCCTCAGATAGCTGAGAATCGTGGGTCAAACCACAAGAGACCCTCAAGTCTCCCCACCAGGAGTAGCCAGAAGCAGAGCTGGAAGCGCCTCTACGGCGCGACCTCGGAGAGGAGGCCCCGTCAGACGCTGGCCTCAGGGGTCGTAACGCTCCTGTGTACTGACTCCGATCAACGGGCAATGAATGCCCCTGATCCCGCCATCGGGTCTCAATATCTCGAATCACTGAAGCCAAGCTGGAAAAGTGGGCCCTGACAAAACCGGGATCGAGAAAAAGAGGAGGCAGGTCCTCCTTCTTCAGGCGCTTCTCTTCTGCTGCTCTAATAATGTCTGCCCGCTCTCTGAAGATGTTGCTGGATTTAAACCACCAACGGGCATAATGGATGTCAAAGTGCCCCACACGGGCCTGGGCTGGAATAGGGATATGCTCCCTCACACCTCTGTAAAGAAAGTCCTGCCAACAAGCAGCTAGTAGATGCACGTCCTTTTGCTTGTACTGCCTCGAAGTTAGGGGAAAATCAACATTAGGTGGAATAGCCTGGTCATAACCAAAATTACGCGCAAATCGGTGCGGATAATATGGTTCAAGGACCGCCGTACACGAGCGCCGATAGACCAGCACACCGGGTCGTATACACACGACCCAATCTCCCAAGGCATGTGGGGAAATAATACCCTCAGAGGATACTTTGCAGACCACTGAGTCTCCTTGCCCCTCCAGAAATGGGCGATAGAAACGGGAGCTATGGTCAAACTCCAAGCTCTCGCCCCTTTTTGCGTGAAGGAAAGAAAGAGCCCGCAGAGCACCTGCAAGCTGAGCAACAACATCCTGATCCGGGTGTCCAGCGAATGCAAATATAAGCGGAGCCCTAGTATTGGGGATAGGAGACCGCTGAGATAGCTCTGGCAGAAACAGTCCAGCCCAAGAACTCAAATAATGAGTGGGCAGTAAAATCTTCTTGTCGCGGGGGCTGGAATGCGAGCTCAAGGCACCCAGAGAATGGTAAATATTGGCCAAAGCAGCCGGGGCCAAAGCCAGTCGACGTCCACATGCCAGTAAACATGCTGGATAAATCACCTCAGCTCGTAGCAGCTCTTCTTCCCCATGAGGGAAGACAAATGTGGACAGCCAATATGCTAAATAGGCAGCCAGGTATGTCAAAGTAGGCAGCCTCCTGGAATTCCAGCCCTGTTCCGGAGCTGGCAAATGACGAGGGTTAGACGCAAACTTTATAAGGACCTCCTTGCATTGGTCCCAAGTGGTGCCGAATGAAGGAAACTCTTCATAAAAACAATATGGCCCGCTGTAGAAATACATGATCCAGGCGTTAAGAGTAACTCTGGGTGTTCGGGCAGTCTTCTCTTTGCCCACCAGGGCCAAATCCCTCCAAGTCTTCATAAGATACCGGAAGCAATATGGCAAGAGATACTGGCCCTCTCCATCTGAAGCATATAGATGGGCGTCATCAAGGCATAGCTCCTCATAGGCCTGACCGCTGATCGGTAGGCCTGAGATGCGATGAAAGGACCACAGGTCCAAAGAAGTTTCTCCCTCAGCGGTGACGACGGTGTTCCAGCGTCTATTCCACCTCTCCACCATAGCCTGGAGCAAACCCGTATGATAGGGGTATGAGTACAGTGCTGCTGTAACGGCATGGCGAATCCCGGCTCTGTCCAAAGTAGCGTCGTGCACGGTCAATATCCCCCATAGCCATTCACCTGCACCTCTGCGGAAACAATGGGAGGGGACGACGGACCAACTCCCATACCAGCTAGGAACCTTCAATGAAAGGATTCCTTTCAGCATACAAAAGTGGTCATACCCATCGTGGACAAAACGAACCCCGGAGGGAGCTAAATATATCCCGTCGAGGACCACGTCGGCGGCTTTATGATGACCCGCCAAATGCCAAACTGCAGGAGAAGAAGGTGTCGATCTGACCACAGAAGCATCCAACTCCTTGAAAAATCCAAGGCACTTGCTGTCAGGAAATTGTGGCTGCCGTGTAAATCCCCCAGGGAAGCTGGGATATGAGTAAGAGCAGGTGCCTCTCATGCTGTCCCTGCCGGCTAGAATAGCCCCCTCCAGCCGCCGCCGCTGATCTAATAGGACTGGGTCGTCACTGTCTAGCCCTGGTGGAATGAAGCTTTGCACAAAAGCAATCAAATGACGGTCTACTGGGTAGTGAGATGGATACCCCCCAGAACGGTCATATGTATAGAGTCCACCCCGGCAGCTAATCCGGGGAATATCAACCACGCCTTCGCTGACAGGGACATCTTCCGTTGGGCCTTCAGCGACCCAAGAGGTGCCTCGATCAAATGCATCGGAGCTGTCATAAGCGACACGGCGAGGAGGCAAAGGCGGCATGGACTTGTCAGTCCGTTGCACATAATGTTCGTTAGGGCCGGTCGCTCTCGACCCCCGTGCGACACCTCGGCTCCGGCTTGAACGAGCCATACCTGTAACTTCTCAAAATAGAAGAAAATAGAAGAGCATTAGAGATTATGGTTCAAGCCATCTCGATGTAGGAGCTACGCTCCAGACACAAGTTCCTCAGTGGACATGTCACAATACATATGAAAATGCACGGGCCCTCCGCCCCTGCCTCCGGCTGTCCCGGATGTCCCGTGGGGGGCACTTGTTGTAACCGGAAAAATATACATGCAAGCACGGAGGCTTCATGCTGTCGGCGTCGGCGTCGGCTTAGTCCAACCCGTTCTACTCCATAGAAGCGAGAAGAACCCGTGATAAATCCACGGAGATTATTGCAATCATGTGGTGCCGGGTGAAATCAACAAAATCAAGCCCTAGAGGCAAGAGAACGTGCTATGCACACCTTTTTAATATCCCGACGGCGTGTATCACGTCTCGCGGGATCAAAAATTCCTCCCCTGTCGGACAAACGATGCGTGGAAGACGACGAACAAAGCTCGGAAGGAAGTTTCCTCTCTTCCACGTGCCCGGACGGAGTCGAAGATGCGGAAAAGTCGCTGTCGAAGCCGTACGGACGCTTTTAAATTGGAGATTGGACCACCCGAGGAGAGGGAACCCCGCCCGGGGTAAATCACCCTCGGGCGGTTCCCCGCGGCCCCGCGCGGACGGGGCAGACCCGCCCGGGCTGCTGCGCACCCGGGCGGACCTGCCCGGGGTCCCCCGCCCCCGGGCGGACCTGCCCGGGGTGCTGCGCACCCGGGCGGACCCGCTCGGGGTCCCGCGCACCCGGGCGGACCCGCCCGGGGTCTCGCGCACCCGGGCGACCCGCCCGGGGTGCCGCGCCCCCGGGCGGACCCGCCCGGGGCAGGACAGGCCCGGGACCTGTCCACATCAAAAAAAATTTGCAAAAAGAAAAAAAAAAGTGGGAAGGAAAGGGAGAGTGACCTGCCCGGGGTGGTCTTAACCCGCCCGGTTCCGACCCACCCCGGGCCGGTCGGACCTTCTATAAATAGCCCCTATGGGGTCCCATTTTGGGGGAGAGGAGGAGACTTAGAGTTCGGCAAGGAGAAATTGTTCGTTGTTTTTTTGCCCACTTGGGGTATGTCACTTCCCCGGGGCTTATGTATACGCCCCTATGCGGGCGGTTGTAAGTTTGGTTGGCTTTTCCCGTTTATGTCCCTATGTGGACTCAACGGAAAAACCTATCTTATGTGTGAGTTGTATTTATGCCCCCATATGGGCTTTTTAACGTCGATCCTCCGGGTCTCGTTCTCCGTATGTCAAGAAAATGGATGGACATTTTTTAGTCATTAAAATGATATAATGACTAAAATGCCCCTCTTAAAGACATCGGGATCGAAGCATGCCCGTTTGAGTGTGACGGCTTCTTGTACAGTTGACGATTTGTCGACGCTCTTTTGTAATGTTACAAAGTTTCCTTATAATGCGGCCCCCGGTGCGTGCCAGCTTAACAAGTTACAAATAAACCCTCTTCAATGAAAAATTGTGTATATCCCCCTGTGGGGCATTTAGTCATGTATGGATGTTTATACAACCTTGGACATTCTTCCGGCTCCCTGACCTCTATGCCCTTCATGACGTCAACACCATTCAATTACCAAAGTACCCCTAGAGCCTGGATTAGCAGCTAAGCTCTAACGGTCAACTTTAGCCTGTTCAACCAGGTCTCCTATTGGCTTCCGCCTTCTCCACTTTGCAGTCACCCGCTGGGAGTTAAGAGCTTGACACGACATTTTAAGCAACATACGTCCTCTCTTTTTCTTTGAACCCACGGGGTAGATCTTTAAGCCTTCTTATTGTCAATTAAATAAAGGTGTTCGGACATTACGCCGATGTAAATCAACACTGACCACGGTCAGTGGGGAAAGGTCCAGTGCTCAAACCCATGTCGCCCGATACAATGCGCACCCCACAGGACGGATATCGGTCTTTCATGTAAGCTCTACATGTATACCCTCGCCTCCTCAGAGAGAATCCATCCTGTGATCACAGGAAACTTCTAAACCCTAAATGCATAAGATCGCTCGGGGTAATAAAAAAAAAGGAGTATCCGTTCATAACAGAAAATGCCGTCCATCATAATCTCATAATACCGTGAGAGGGACGCGCTTTCGTCTCGATAAAACACCTGCCTTCGCCCACGTTGCAGTCTCCTCCTCCCTTCGACTCACCGTCAGGAAGTGCTGGATCCCCATCTACACCGCTGTCCGCCTGTCTTCGCTACTAGGCCCACCATCCAGGACCCCCTTAAGTCACGCCAGCCCAGCTGCCCCTTCCATCACATCCACCCTCAGACAACGCCTCCACCATTGGATCCTTCCTTGTACCCCCGGTGGCAAAGGATCCACCTCCACCCATGACCCACCACCCTTCACCAGCGGCGCACGCCTCGAGCTTCCCCTAATAGTATCCGCGAACGACCTATCGGGAAGGACACGACCCCCGCAGCTTGCCGCCGGTGCTGTACAGAAACTGAACAGGTGGACCGGATGCCCGCACTTGTAGCAACATCGGCCCTCGTGAGAAACTCTGATCCCCGAAGACCCCCTGACGAAGTCCAGCGGGTCGCACCGGAGACATGCCCAGGCGGCCACCTTGCGGCATGCCCTTCTTAGAGCTTCTCACTCTAGAGCCGAGCTATAGAGAGAGAGTTGATCCACACCCGCTCCCTAGTTTGACCCTTCTTGGCTTCAAACATGTGTATATTTTGACAATCTATAACTGAGCTTCTCCATTGAAAGTTCATCGCTATTCCTTCAAACTAAGTGACTGTAGTTTTTCATTCTAAAATTCTAAAGCTATGTTCCTTTGAGTGTTCTTGATCTTTCCAAAAATCCAACTTCATACCTTAGACTACAGAGGGCAGTGCCTCTTAGAGTAACGAAATGATAATGAAAAAATCATTACGGGTGGCTGGCTGGATTCAGCAGAGGACTTGGAATACAATATTACAATGTTCAACTTTGACAATTTTTTTCCAGCTAGATGTCAGCCAGGATACCACATGCAACAATTCACAGCTCCAAACATATCCATGCTGCGCATTTGACTGGGTTTAAAGTTGTCACTTGGGTCAGAGTTCCACACAGTTCACAATAGAGGTTTGTGACTAGTAGAAATGACAATGGTAGAACGGCAATCATTTGGAATGTATATTCATTACAGCAGCTGCTGTAGCCCATGCATTGGTTAAAAAGTGACAAACAGCCCATTTCTTCAGTAAGAAATAATATGTAACCAGGGGCAAGAGTTTGTATATAATCCAGAAAGGAAAAGAACTATAACCACGGAACTGAATGTTCTCATTTGCTATTCCATTCCTTTAGCAAAAGCTTCAACTGCTACCTTGAACCAAACTCCTTCACTGGCACTATGGACCTGCTATGTAGTTCAATCCCCTCATATTCATGAAAGCCAGTTGGCAGCTAAAGGAATGTTGCAGATTGAATTTTTTGGCCATGGTTTATTGGTCAATCTGTGTGTTAGCAGCTGTAACAGCAACCCATGATACTGGGAACATTAGTATAGAAAGAATATATGTAATAAAATAAAAAAGAATAGAAAAGACAAAAATAACTATAAAATAATTGACTCATTGAATAATCTAACATAGAATAGTTGACCTTTTGTATAATGTAATATAGAATAATTGACCTGTCTTCTATAATGACTTTTGACCTTCTAATTAAACCCGATCTTTATTATACTTAAACTCTTTTGTAGGATCATAGCTGCTGAAGGACCGGCTGGTTGCCCGTGTGTTCTAGGATTTGATGTTCCCCTTTAACAAAAACGATGATGATCTAAGAGCATACGGTTAATCAAATAATATGACTTTTAGAAACTATATCACCTTGGTGTTGGTAGCCCATTTGGGCCCATCTAAGTTCTTTGACCAGGTGTACCTCCTTGTAAATGATATGAGCATGCCTAGTTATTTTGCAGCAGAAAAGTCTGTTTCTGTGGATATATGCACCAATTATCATTATATGCTTTCAGGCGACTACAAAGAAGGGTATTATATTGGTGTTGAAGTTCCCGATGGTGACCCACAAGCAGAGAAGCCATTCTATGGGCCTAACTTATGGCCTTCTGAAGGTATTTATCACCAATTCTTCTTAACACTCCTCTCGGATAGACATTATTGAAACAACGTAAAGCTTTCTTGAATTCTTGGTTAGGATTGGGGGGAATAGTGATGTATACTACTGAGTTTCATGGTAGTTCAATCTACACAATTGTCTGAAAAGAAAAGTCAGTTTACTGGGCTTTGATTGTTGATGACTGTACTTAATTAAATAAATTGCAATTATCCTTTTTTAATTATCTCATCATCCTTTTGTTAACCTGGACAAGAACAACCTTGACGAAGGACTCTGAATATGTCTGTCTTACAGATGCATGTAGAGACCTGATGAGGAAATATGTGTTTGAAGCGGATCACAAGATGGAAGATTCAATATTTTTGTTACATGTTACCCAGAAACAAGATTAATGTGAAATGTGTCTGTACACAGTTTTTTGTAGGCCTATAGGTTTGAGGTGTCCCACCATTAAATTCACACAGCTAATTGAGGTTTATCTTAATCTCTGTAAAAAAGACAGAATGCTAGAATCTTCATTCTTGCCAAAGTGACTGAACTTCATAGATAAAATAAAAAAATCGCCATCACCATGGTTGCCTTCCCTTTGCCAGGAAAGGATATTGCATCTTCTAGGGCACAGGATACCTCAGTGGCAACTAGGCATTGGGAGAGTAGTGAGGCATCCTTCTACGAGATATAAAAAGGCCATTAGACCATAATCTGGATTGTGCCAAATCTTCACTAGGATGAAACATAAGCAATTGGTTCATAAATTCGTCCTCATCCTGAGGAGGCAGGCATGGCAGGATTATGTTCTCTTTAAACAGTTACGATTGGGGAGAAACCGTATTGAACATGCTGTGAACAATAAAACTAAAACCATAAGACATGGTGATCCTAACATAAATAATCTTCCTCATTTGTTTTCTTTGAACATAAATAACATTGGTAGACTATTGACAGAGTGTATTTGTGATGTCCAGTCTAGCAGAAGGGGGAATACAAAAATAGGCATGTATTATGTCCCCTCGAGTGGACTTTCTAACATGTTCCCTTTTCTTTCCTTTTGCTCCTGACAAGGAGTTTTTTTGGGGGTGGGGGGTGTCAGTGATGCAGGAATCGATTTCTGTCATCCCTCCTGTGGCTTTGTCAAAGGAGATTCTGGAGGCGCTGATATAGAAAGATTTTGGAATTCTATACCTTCACAGTTAATCTTCAACATTTGTGAAACAACATGTTTCCATGGAAGCAATGTGGCTAATCCCCCTACTAGATGTTTTTCGTGACCAGGTTGGATACTACATCCCGGATGGACACCTTCCATTTGTTTGACTCAAATTGTGATCATTTTGTCACCATCAATGACAATTTTAGAATTTGGAAGGAGACACATTCTCCTATGCTAGTCAGTTAGCTTTTTTTCTACTCTTTTGGGCCATATGGTTACAGAAGGATTGAGATCGTGGATACACGTGGGAATAGGATGACACATTATCTTTTCTTAGACCTCCATATAATTTATCTTAGATGGAGGCTTATATTCTCCCTAAGGAGTTTTGTTTGTTATTCCATTGCGAGGATTTTCACCTTTAATGAATTTTTTGAGATTGATAGACAAAGTTCCTTGAAGGCTTAAAAAATTTTCCCTTGAGGAAAAAAATAATAATGAAGTATTTAATTTTGGTTTTCTTTTCCTTTTTTTGTGATGGATCTCTTTAGCCATTTCTTATTTGCTTGAGTCTTTGCGGCATGATTGAGATCTGTTTGGAGCTCTATTCCTGTTATTGTGCTACCATGCTGTGGTAATATTTCTATCCCAAGTTACATCGCCTGTTGATTGAGAGAAGTTGCAGAGTTTGGCAAAGCTGAGAAGTTGTGGTGACCTGTGAGCAGGATATCTAAGATGGCGAAGGTCCAGATGGGGAGGTTTGTTTCTTTGGAAAATGGATAGTACCTTTGCTATTTCATCAATGTTATCATCATCATAAGCCTCATCCCATCGATCTGGGTTCTGTTAGATCTAACAAAGGTATCAAGGATACGACAGAGTTCTCCAGTAGAACACTACCTTAGTTTGCAACCCCTAATCTCATGCAGTGAAGGAGCAATGCTCAGCGGTTCTCCAAGACTTTGAGGGCCACTTTGATAACAGAATAAAGGAGAATAGGATGAGTTATTCTGTCTATTCACCCTTAACCTAGTTTGATAGCAGAGTTAAGTTATTTGGGATCAGTTAGGAATAAGGCTCTTATTCTAGGAATAACTCATTCTACCATTTCACATGGAATGAGTTATTCTCAGGGTAAGAATAAGTTATCAAACTCAAAAAAGACAAACCCAAGGAATAACTCATCCTGACCCACCTCATATAACTTATCCTAACCTGTTATCAAAGATGCCCTGAAAGAATCAAGACAAAGAGGGAAAGAGGAAAGTTTGATATTGTTCCTCACTGTTATAATATATTCTCTCATGTGCCTGTTGCTTTCCCAGGAGGCTGATGACACGTTGGATTTTATAAAAGAGAAAAGCCAAATATACTGAACACCAGATCTGAATGCACATAAAGGATTAGTCCTTATAGGTGTCTACGAAGGTCATAGAGCACTCATATACCCTGTCCCTCCATCTCTCTCAACTGGAGACTGCCTGTTGTTGAGAGTGCATCCTTCCTTTTTGACTGTCTGAGAACTTTCTTTTTTGCATATTTCATTATCCTTATATAGTTATTCCTTTCAGTCTTCCTTGAATAAAAATGTTATCTACCTGAAAATATGACGACATCTTGAAGATACGTTCTTGTTCTTGGCCTATTAAAGTTTTGGGTTATGAGTAGAGATGTCCTTATTCTACAATTTGTTTTTCTCTGGATCATCCTTACCTGAATGAAATCATGTTTGGGTATATTAGGGAATAGGTGGCTCATATTTGTTCACCTGATCATTGACCAACTTTGTGAATCTAGCATCTGCTTTTTTCCTTATGAACACATGTTATGTTATTTGCTAACTAATCGCTTATGCTATGTCTCTTAGATGCATATGAATGCTTTTATTTTCCAAGAATCATTCTCATCTGATGCCCTTCTGACTGATGACGTAAATCTAAAGTATATCTTTCAATGGCACTCGTCAGATTCCCTGTTTCATTCTCAGTCTTCACTTTGAACAATGTTTTTACTAATTTAGACCCCAAAGTATGTGCATCATAGTGTAGATTAGGTTATGGAATAGGGATCCTCGTTTGGAAAGATCTCAGTTTCTTTATTTCCCTTTTGTTTGTAGATGATGATCTATAAATCCCAAGCTCTGGTTTATTGTGCCCTCCATAGTTTTAAAACTTTTATCTATACTAATCTGTAAGATGCTAAGATCCCTGGTGAAATTTGCACACAAGCTGTTTCTGTGTCCCATGTTGTTTCATCTGAAAGAAAAATTTTATGGAGGTAAGTTACATCGTCTATAAAAGCTGTTCTTGTAACCGGTCAAAAAGACAAAAAATGCTATGCCTGTAAAAGTGATCTAACAATTTAAGTGCATTCACCTTTTGTGCTCATATATGAGTTGTTTATTGTTGTTTCTCCATATATTCTTAAATTAAATATATTGTGTCATACAATGATACACATTTCAGAAATGGCATTGTCTGACCCTCTGACCAGTGAAAACATGTTATCTGTGGTAGTTTTGTCTTATGATGTGAAATATATGCTTTTCTTGATTGTCTATTTGTTGGCACCATGGCCATTTTGAAATTCATTTTTATTTTTTGTCATAAGATGTCTTACCTGGATGGAGGCAGACCATGGAGCACTTTCACCAGGAAGCATTGTGAGTTATTTGAACTCTCCTTTCACATTATTCATTGTCAGATATTCTTCCAGGTGGTTCAAACATTGATTTTTTCGTCATGACAAATTTTTCTCCAATTATCTTAGATCCAAAACTTTAGTTACATATTACTATTGAATCACATGGCTTTTACATGAATCAGTTGAATGTTATGGCATTTAGTACTGCAGCTTGTGCCTCCTAGGGTGTATTAGTGGTTTCTGAAAATTTCATTGTTTGGGAAAAGAAAAATAGGTTCTTCTCAGACTAAGAAACATCCCTAGAAAAAATAAAACTTTTATGGTGAGCGGTCGTTTGGAAAAGTCAAATATTGTGTGGTTAATGCTAAATCTCAGGGGTTGTTAAGAGAGGCAGAAAGGAGTATAGGGAGAATAAGATATAAGCCTGTTTTTTCTCCCCAAAAGAATTTGGATTTTTTTTGCATATCATCATCATCATCATCATCAGAGCCTTATCCCAATTAATTGGGGTCGGCTACATGAATCCTGTTCTGCCAAATATTTCTATCAACTACAATATTCATATTTAAACCCAAGAAACTAATGTCCTTCCTAATAACATCGCACCATCTCATTTTAGGCCTACCTCGAGCTCTTTTACTAGCGTCCACTAAGATTTGGTCACATCTTTTAACC
Source organism: Amorphophallus konjac (assembly GCA_022559845.1). Lineage (NCBI taxonomy): Eukaryota > Viridiplantae > Streptophyta > Magnoliopsida > Alismatales > Araceae > Amorphophallus > Amorphophallus konjac. The sequence continues at coordinate 472,789,666 of CM040118.1, forward strand.
GGCGCTGAGGTAGGGCGACGACACACATGTCCAAACCACCTGAGCCTATTTTTTGCATATATACCCCTCTAAATATCGGTTATGTCAAATATACCCCTTATTTGAGCATATTATCAAGAATATCCTCCATTTAGCCTTAAATGTTGTGGTTATACCTCTGTGGTTTACTGCCGTCGATGGGAGGCAAATATTCTGTGGAATATGTCATCTACCATTGTTAGGTGTAGTGAAATACCTAAAATACCTTTATTCGGGGAGAGAGAGAGAGAGAGAGTCCTCCCTCCCCACACCCACTCCCCCTCCCACCTCCAGCGAGACCCCCTTCCTCCTCCTGCTCTGGTGAGGCCCCCCTCCCACCGTTGGCCAGCTCCTCTCTCTTTACAGAGATCCTCCACCCTCCCTCCCACCGCCGGACACCCTCCCTCTCCCATCTGCTCTGCCCCCCACCCCCCTCTAGTCCCCCCTCCGGCCAGCCCCCCCTCCCTTATGCTATGCCCCCAATCCCCCTCTCTCCCGCCTCCGCCCCCTCTGCCCCCTCGCCCCTCCGGCCAGCCTCCCACCTACGGCGATCCCCCCACTCTCCCTGTTGCTCCGGCGAGACGCCCCCTTCCACCTCTGGCCACCCCCCTCCCTGCTACTCCGGCCACCCACCCCCTCCATCTTTGGCCACCCCCCACCCCCTCACCACCGGCGGCCCCCTCCCCCCCACCTCACAGCCAACGACACTGCTCTCCCCCGCCCTCCTTGCTACTCCACCCCCACCCCCTCACCGCCGGCTCCCCCCCTCTCCCCCCCACCTCGTAGCTCTCCCATTAAGGTTTCCATTGGTTAGAGAGAGAGAGAGAGAGAGAGGGTAGGTTAATAATTTCACCCCTTAACCCACGCTTAACCCAACTTAAACCAACGAGGTTTACATCAGGGGTATAACTTCAACATTAAGACTAAATGGAGGTTATTCTTGATAATATGCTCAAATGAGAGGTATATTTGGCATAATTGATATTTAGAGGGGTATGCATGCAAAGAAACCCAAAGAATTTTTATAGGTCTAGAGGTAGGAAAAATTTTATTGTAATTTTTCCACCCAATGAATAAGAAGTTTTCCGTAACTGCATATTTTCCTAAATGTCTAACATTGGGAAAACAACTTTTTCCAAGAAGCAGATTTTACGTCCAATTTTTTTGAACCCCAATCCACCCTTAGAATGGTTATTTTCTTCGCATCTAAAGCCTCTCCAATCACAGACAATAACCTTTAGCCAATTTTATGGAAATACCTTGTATTGTAGCCTTAAAGGGTCGTTTGACTCCATACAGTATCATCAACTGCCCTATGACTCACAATTGATTGTTCTTCGCTCAAGTAGAGTATTCCATACCTCTGACATGTCCCCAAACAATAGGAAAATATATGTTCATATTTTGAATCTGAAGTCCAACTCCCAAAAAGAACACAGACACACACGCCAGATATCTTGATGGAAACCTTACTCACTAAGTCGGCTGCCATAGGATATAGGGTTGGGAGTTTCGGCCGAAACCGATACGATTTCGGACCTGCTCACTGTAGCAGGTCCGAAACTTTAAAAAATAGTTTTTTTTTAATTTTGGGTGAAACCGATACTATTTTCGGCCATTCCGGCTCGAAACTGGACGCGAAGCCCCCTCTTTAGGGGAGTTCAGTTCTGCCCTCCCCTCAGATTCTCGGATCTGAGGGATTTCAGGCTTGCAAGTGATCTGAAGGGTTTCAGGCTTGCAAGTGATTGAGGGGTTTCAGGCTTGCAAGTGCAGGAGTGTAGGTGAAGGAGCTTCCAGGTGGAGGGGCTTGCTGATCGCTGCTGCCGCCGTCGTCGTCGTCGCCATTTCTTGCTGTTTATAGCATGTAGCCGCAGCCGCTGCCGTTTCTTATTGTGTTGAGTGCGTAGATTCTTCAAAGATTTTGTAAGTTTTTATGTTTTTTCTTGGTTTGATACTTTTTTTGTTGTAGGTAAGGTTCTCTTCAATATATTAATTGTCATATGTTAAATATGTTAGATCTTCAAATTAGGGCCTAATTAGCAATTTAAATTTGGGGCTTTTGTCTAATTAGGTAAGTTTAGCATGAATTAAAGCTTAATTAAACTTCGTTGAATATTTTTGTGCGGGAGCATGCTGCTAATTATATTAGACGTCAGGTAATTAGAGTAAATCCTCAAATTAGGGCCTAATTAACGGTTTTTATTTGGGGTTTTTGTCTAATTAGGTTAATTTAGCGTCAATTGAAGCTCAATTAAGTTTCATTGAATATTTTAGGGTGAGAGCATACTGCTAATTATATTACATGCCGAGTAATTAAGGTAATTCTCCAAATTAAGGTCTAATTAGGTATTTAAATTTGGGGCTTTTTTTAGATTAGGTTAATTTAGTGTCAATTGAAGCTCAACTAAGCTTCATTGAATATGTTAGGGCGGGAGCATGCTACTAATTGCATTAATGAAGGGTGATTAGGGTAAATCTCCAAATTAAGGCCTAATTAGCTATTTAAATTTGGGGTTTTTGTTAGATTAGGTTACGTTAGGGTCAATTGAAGCTCAATTAAGCTTCATTGAATAATTTAGGGTGAGAGTATGCTGCTAATTGCATTTAATGAAGGGTGATTAGGCTAAATACCCAAAGTTGACCTTAGTCAGCAGTTAAAAATTGGGGGCTTTTAGCTAATTATCTCAATTCAGCATAATTTGAAGCTCAATTATGCTTCATTGCATTTTTTTCATTGTACTTGCAACTATTTGTCTTTGATTATCTTAATGCAGCGTCATGCCTAGACGTGAACAAGGTCAGGAGTAGCATGGGCAGGACGATCCGAGGTGGGCCCACCTCTCCTTAGTTGATGTTGGAAGAAGAAAAGTGAAATGTAATTATTATGGTAAGGAGATACATGGCGGAATTACTAGAGGAAAGCAACATTTGGTAGGGATAAGAGGAGAGATTAAACAATGCGACAGATGTCCCCAAGAGGTCCGAGAAGAAATGCGCTAGTGTCTTCTGGGCAAAAAAGAGAGGATGCAACAAAGGGCTGAAGATCAGGCTGAAGTTGCTGAGGAGATTTTGGGCAGAAGGGGAAGGAGGGATGATGATGATTAGGAAGACATTGAAGATTCAGATCCAGAGCTGATTGAAACAACAGAGCGTGAACAAGTCACTCGAAGGAAAGGAAAAGCATTGATAGGTTCAGGGACATACTCTAGTACAACTGGTGTAGCACGAGCTGCACGACGTCTTGACATTGGTGCAGCCCCGCAGAGAGTACGCCCCATGGACAACTATCTGCACAGAAGGCAAACTGCTACACAACCAAAAATCAAGGAAGCATTGATAGAGGTCAAAAATCAGCTGAAGTTACAGAGCATACATTAAAAGTATTTGCAAATGATTTTTCCATGCAGGTGTGCCTGCACATGCAGTTGAATCAGAATATTTCCAACATATACTAGATGCCATAGTAGATGTTGGCCCTGGCTTGAAGGCCTCGTCACGTCGAGACATATACAGACGTGGCCTTGAGGGAGAGGTCGAGGAGCTCCATCAATGTGTTGAAAGCTTCAAGCATATCTGGATGGAGAGAAGATGCACCATTATGTGTGATGGCTGGATTGGTACCACGAAGAAGTCCATGATCAACTTTCTAGTTTATTGCATCGAAGGTACAATATTTGTGGAATCAATTGATGCATCAAATTATGAAAAGAATGTAAAATATTTGTTTCATTTGATGGATAGGGTGGTAGACCAAATTGGAGAGGATAATGTTGTGCAAATAGTCACTGATAATGAAGTCAGTTATAAGGCTGCAGGGAAGAAGTTGATGCAGAGCGCAGTCATTTATATTGGCTCCCATGTGCAACACATTGTCTGGATTTGATACTTGAGGACATTGGGAAGGAAAATAATGTGAAGAAGACAATTGAGACGGCACAAAAAATCACGTAGTATATTCATGACCATCCTAGGATATTGAACATGTTCAGAGAGCATGCAAGTGGGGGGAGAGATATCATTTGTGCAGGGCCAATCAGATTTGCTTCAAATTTCTTATCTTTGGAGTCTTTGCACATGTATAAGAATGAGCTTAATTCTTTCTACTTTATCCTTACAGATATCATCCGTATTTGATTTGAATTTCATTTCTTTGGAGTCTTTGCACAGGTTTAAGAATGAGCTCAAAGTTTTTATGTATCACAATGCCTTGTGGGAATACATAGACAAATCTAATACTGATGCTCAGATGGATTATTTGGATGTTTGCCACATCGTGGAAGATAACAAATTCTGGGCCAGGGTCTCACGGTACATGAAAGTAGTCACACCTCTCGTGAAGATCCTAAGAATGGTGGATGGCCATGAGAAGCATGATATGCAATATCTATATGAGGCCATAGACCGTGCCGAATTAGACTTGCATAAATCCCTTCCCAAAGAATATGAAAAGTGGTGGAAAATTATTGACCACAGATGGGACAACACATTACACCATGACTTGCATGCAGTTGGTGAGTGATTAGTTGTATTGATACAAAGTTCATTATTCTTTAGGTTAATTTACATTTAACATTTAGTTAACTATACACAAATGCAAGTTATTTTCTCAACCCTCGATTTATGTACAATGCCAATGCAAATATTGATGGCGAGGTACTTCAAGGCAATTTAAAAGTCATTGGTCGTTTATCGAGGACACCAGAAAAAAGACTTTAGGCCGAAATAAAGGTTAGCCTTTTTTGATTTTATCAATAAGACGTAAAGAATTTACTTAAGTAGTTATGTTAATCTATTACTTTATCCTTATAGATGAATAATTTTAGAATGAGGATTGGGACTATTCTGACTCCCAATTGCAATACGCTGTGGGAAGAGTGAGCCCAGTTTTACTAAATCTTTGTGCTTAAATTGACTCAATATGTGTTAGTACATCATGGAGAATTGATCTTTATTTACATTTTACATTTATTTGTTTATGGTTGGTGGAACAGCTGACTGGTGGATAATGGTGAACAACCGAGTTTTGGGCAGTAATGCATTGGCTTTCATTGCAATCATGGTGCTCAGTCAAACAACATCAACAATTCAATGTGAAAGAAATTAGAGCACGTTCAACCCTTTACACTCAAAGGTTCGCAATCGGCTAAAGGCTGAACGGTTAGAAAAATTAGTTTACTGCCACTATAACATGAGACTGAGAATAAAGAATATGAAGTTAAGACAACAGCTGCTGGACAAATGCGTCGTAGAGGATACAACTACAGAAATTGATGTGGAGGCATTATTTGATGATGACAATCCCTTGCAGTCTTGGGTTGAGGTACGAGAGCAGGTTGATGAGCCCGTTTTTGATGCTGACAGAACATGGCAGTAGGCATATTAGATGAAGATGAGCCAAAGGATCCAGAATTCAGAAGACCAACAAAGAGGGTGCTGGGATCGTTTGTTCTACCAGGGGTATTTTATTATGTTTGTTTGGTTTATTTACGCGTCGATCAATCAATTAACTAACCGGTAATTAACTGACTGATTGACAACGCAGGCGTGCCAGCCACGTACGTGACGAGTTTATTGTGCGCTCATTCTGACCCATGTCGGGCGAGAGTGAGATTCGGTCGGGACCAGCAGTCCGCCATACCATAAAGGCTATGGCGTTAATTACATCCCCCACGAGGAGGGAAAATCTTTGATTAATTGCCGAGATAATGGACCGTCGAGGCCGACATAAAGGATGCAAATGATGCAGATGATCATGCAAGATATTATAGTCTATCATGCACAGTTTATTAGGATGAAACCCTCAATACTTGGCGGAGGACTCAGGCCCGGAGACCATCATCTCGCATGACGAGAGTTTCCGTCGGGCGTTGCCCGGCTTTCCACTAATGCCATTTGATATACCGAGGGCTCGCACATTCAAGCACACCTTGATGCGATGCGAATGCTTAAACTCAGTCATGATAATGAGGCTATGAAGCCAATTAATTCCGGTTTAGACAAACCAACTTATTTGGCTTATTGATTACAGGGTTCATTTAATTCTGTTATTAGCGTCGGGGATCACCTAGGAGATGAGGAGGGTATCGGGACGGCACGACACGATTCGGAGCGAAACCGGCACGGTACGCGTGGGTGTGGAGCTTAAAACGGCGCGCGAAGCGTAGGTAAAAGCCTAAAACGGCGCCGTTAAAACGTGGGTATAAGGAATAGTTAAAAACGGCGCGACGTTTATTTGGATGTTAAAACGGCGCGGTGGTTTGTTGAGCTTAAACGGCGCGCTGGCAGAGAGGGAGCTGAATACGGCGCGCCCTGGGCGCGCCAGATAGAGGCCCAAGAAGTTGAGAGAACTTATGAGTCTAACTTTAAAACGGCGCGGGGGGGGGGGGGGGGGGGGCGGATTCGAGCCGCGCCGGATTTGAGGGGTTTTAGTGCTATTCAAGTCAGATTGAAACTTGTGCATGTTTATTGAAATCTTGGTGATATTTTTTTTGAAGATTGGAAGATTTATTTGGCCCCAGTAGCACTGTAATCGAGGCAGTCATGGACTTATGCGAGGTTATTACTCAAGCATAGTCGTTAACCGATTATATCATAGCAAATCAAATGCAAATTGATCTAAGTTGTCAGTCCAAATTTTGGCAGCACCTCCCCATGACTGGGGGGTTTGCAGGGGCGAAGCGGAGAGTCCCACCAGTTAGAGGTACGCTCCTTCAAGGCCGGGAATGCCAAGCGGTGACCGGCGGACTTCATCGGAGAGGAAGGACCCCGAGGACTAGCCTGCCAGAGGTATCCAACTCCGCGAGTCGAAACAGTTGAGGGACGGCCAAGATGAGACATCATCTCGAGGGCCAACCTACGAGAGGTGATATTCTCACAGCCACCACCCCTCCCTCGTGAAGAAGGTGGATTTGATGTTGGATTGGGGTCAACCCTATTGATGTTCATTATATGGGACACAGAGTGCATACCATAGGGGGATATGACTCTGTGCCTCGGCAATGATTGAAGATGATGGGGATGTCCCCCTCCCCGGGCAGTGAATCCCTCGAAAGGACAAATCACTAAGGAACATTATGATTGGAATGCATTTAATTGGGGAACGAACATTAGATGACTATATGCATACGCGTTCGTTGAAGGGGCAGGATGAAAGCGGAACCAACAAACTGGACCTGAGACCCGGAGGTCGGCCAGCAGACTGAGCTCCTGGAAGAGGCACAAGGTCGAATGGCTCGACGACATCTCCATTACGCACAGCTATATGATAAGAACGGCGGAGATGTTCATTCTCCCAACCCTGAATCGTGATCAGGGACGGACTGAGGGGCCATCCCCAAGGGCGAAGGATGATGCCATGGTAGGCATCCCTCCGGCCAGGGGGGAACATCTGAGCACATCGGCTCATTCAAATCACCTATTCGACAGCGGAAGAAAGAAACCCCAGGAAGGGGGATTATTCATATGGCCTCCAAGCTCTGAGGCGTATCTGGCGATGGAGAACTCAAATAAAAGACAAACTAAAAGATAGCAGCAACACCCCTTTCATTGATTCAATCGTATAACGAAAACGCTACAACATGTTCGGCTCGGCGTTGTCGCCTGAGGCCGATTTCACATCCGAAAAGCGGGAAGAACATAAAGCAGGGGGAAACCAGAGAGAGGGGGAATTCGAGGAACACCCCGGGCTCGTATCATCGCCCTTCGGGGTGAACTAGCAGAGGAAGAAAGGAAAACAGTCGAGGGAGACGTCGCCGGGATCCTCCGACCAACCTTGAAGCTTCACAGCAGCTCGCCGGAGGAAGAACAGAGTATCGGAACGGGCGCTGGCACTCTGCTCCTCTTTCTTCTTCTCCAAGCCTTTTTCTCTTCCCCCTCTTCTTCTTCTTCTTCTTCTATGTGAACCCGCTCTCCTTCTTCTTCTCGAACACGAGGCCCCTTATATAGGAAACCCTTCGAACGAGCTTAATCCGGCGCAAGATTTAGTGCGCCGGTTTACAAACATTTGGCGCGCCGGATTAGAACCAAACGATGCGCGCAGGTTTAGAGGCTACCCAAAGCCAAGGGGCGCGCCGGATTTGAGTGGGCGCGCCGGATTTGAAGGGGACGTGTCGGTTTAGCAAGAGCGCGCCGGATTTGAACCGTTTGATCGCTTTAACCTGACACGGGTCCAATAACGGGCTTTGAACTGGCCTCAAGGGTTGCTGCGACCTTTCATCTCTTCTTAGTCTTGCCGGGACATAGGAGAGACTATAGACGAGGCTTTCGGGCCGCCAAATAGTTGCTTTTGGAGCTCGTGTACCTTAAGCTCGAACACATGGGCTTTCTGCTGACACGGCTCTCGGCATCACGGCTTGTATTGCCAGCTCGTCTCAACTTGCATTGGTAGCTCCTACGGGTGGTGATAGGCCGCCCGGGATATTTCCGCCTTGACCGGGCGATCATCTGGCCGCCGATGGGCCCAATGTGCTGAAAAGCCGTACCCGCGCTGGGTAACCGGGGTCTTCTGCTGACAGAACCTTCAGCCCTTGCTTTGAGGGGCTGAGGGCGTTCCTCCTCCTCAGGAGAGTCTTCATTGAGGTGGCGAGCCACCAGTTAGACCGTCGTCCTTGGTCGGGCGACAGGTGTGGGGTAGCGGCATGACGGAGTCGATGCCGGATCATTAGGTAGGCTTGATCGCGCTGCCGGTTGGTTGTGGATTCATCTCGACTCTCTGAGGTGAAGTCCCCGGCGTTCATTCCAGATGACTCGAGGCTCTGACAGCTTGAGAAGTCTTCAATATGTTAATCTTCATCTGCCTCTATGTTTCAGTGGGCCATATCTTTATCTCTGCGGCTTGATCACCGTTGATCATATTTTGCGTGCCAACAAATGCCCCCCAGCCACGGGTGCTGCGAGCGAGGAACGAAAGAAGCGGGGCCCTTGGATGAGCTCCGTTTGGCTTGGCATGGTCTTGAAATGGCCTTTTAATACGGCGCGGCCTTGGGGCTTGTTTTAAAACGGCGTGCGTTTGCACATATAGGCCTAATCCGGCGCGCTCATTGGAGAGGGGGCCTAATTCGGCGCGCCCTTTGGCATTTGGGAATAAGCTTAATACGGCGCGCCCTTTTTTGGTTTTTGAAGAGGGCCTAATTTGGCGCGCTATTTTGCGCGCCGGATTAGGTTGAGTCTGTGGATTTTGAAAGGTTGAAGGAGGGAAAAGCTAATCCGGCGCGCCCTTAGCGCGCCAGATTAGGGCGACTGAGCCCTTCCCTATAAATCCCTCTCCTCTCTCTTTCTTCCTCATTCCAATCCTCATTTGCATCTTTAGCTTCTCTCTCCTCCCTTCCTCTCCAGAGCGTGACGGTGAGAGCAGACGGTAAGTAGAGGCGTTTTTTGGGGTTCAACCCCTTGTTTTCTCGGGCCCCGGGAGGCTCCTTGTAGGCTCGTCCTCAGAGCTATCCCCCTGGGTGTCCTGTTTGGCCCCGGCGTGACGCCTACGGCCTTTTGTAGGGATCGTCACTCAATGGACGAGTTCCCGCTTCGCCCTGGCAATCTCCCGAGCTGGGGAGACTCTGCCGAATTTTTGTCAGGAGGGACTTCCTCTTGAACAGGCTTTTTGACTTTGTTTGCCTTCTTTGTGGCTGCCTTTTGTGCAGATGGCATCTGGATCTTCTTCCTCCCGTGCTATAGTGACGTGGAGGGATGTTCACTCCTTGGACAGGGGTCATGGCAAGCTGGCCATCGTAGCTGAATCTTCTGACTCCGAGACTGAGACAGTGGATACCGACCGCCTGTTGATCATTGGAAGTGATTCCTTCAAGTATGAACTCCCCGATGGCTCCCGGGTGGACCATCCTAAGGACAAGCACCTGATGTCCTTTCTGAAACGGTTCAACCTCCAAGGGAAGTGGGACCTAATCCTTGTTCGCAGAGTCGAGCTAGCACTGCTCGAGGGACGAGACAGTCTCAATGACTGCGTCGCAAGAGGGAGACCCATTTATCTACCCGGTGAACCGAGGAAGTGGGGTCCTGTACTCGGGCTGCAGGAGCTGTCTCTGCAGGATGGGCGGTTGACCAGAGCCCCTGAATTCGTTCCGACTAGGTGGAACGAGACTACAGGTCGGGTAGACCGGGAGAAGCCGTCTTTTGGTTTATTCCTGGCTCCGATCAAGTATAGAGACGAGCCTTTCTTGCTGGACTGCCTGGCGGTCCGGTTCAAGCACCAGATCTCCGTGGGGTGGTTTGCCGACCTGAAGGCCACCGACGCTCATGCTTTTAGGCCGGGAGTAGTTGAGTTCACCGACTTTGTCTTGCGGCAGTATGCACCCATTCTAATCAGGGCGGGTGTATATCATAGTGTATACACCTCCAGATACCGCTACCCCATCTCGAAGGGTCTTTGTTGCGGCATGATCGAGGTGTTTTACCCGGAGTACAACACCTTCTATACTTCGGAAGGAGAGATGTCCTTAGACCTCTGGAGCCTCTCGCAGCTGAGCGGCCTCCCGAGAGACGGCGAGCCGTATGAAGAAGTATGCTGGCCAGACTGGTTGAAGGACCAGACAGACGGAGAAGGGTGATATCTGACGGGTTTCGCCTACCGCTACTTGATGAAGGCGTACCGCAACCTCTGCCGTTCCTCTCATGAAGCAAAGGGGGCGAGAAAGCCCGGAGAGAAGAGGCGTGTGCGGATGGGCACATGGCTTCAGTATTTCTTCAGGGGAGAGCATAAATATACAGATTTCCCCTCTGTGGTGCCGGCTCCAGTTCAGCGGAAGAAAAGGGTCCGGCGGCAGACCGCTTACCCTTCGACTTCGAGGGGAGGTCAACCCGGAGGCCCCAACCCCAGGGGTGTAGACGCAGTCACTCATTGTGCCGCTTTTCTTACTTATTGGATTTGTTCTTTCGCTCTGCCGCAAGGTGACGAGAGCGTGATTAGGGCGGAGGCTATTTATCCCTCCTGTTTGATGGCTTGGGGCATGAAGCTCTTGCTTTGCCCCGTTGCACTGTGCCTGATATACAAGTTGCTGGGAGACCTGCACCGATCGCGTCTTCCCAGGAGTCTTCGGAGGGTCGGCCCACTGCATTTCTTCAACGCCTGGGTCTGCACCCTATTTCCAGAGGCTGCTCCTCGGTCTCTTCAGTCTGCACAGCTGGTCCCCAGAATGATAGAGTTCGCCAGTGTTGAGCCGACACGAGTAGCGGACTAGCTTTTCGCTATACGTGGAAAGCTCACCAAGGTTCCACTGGATTCCCCGGGAGTCCTGCACTTTTGGAGTTTGGCGGCTCATTCTAGCCCCCTAGTGAACAGGATGAGGGAGTGCTGCATGCACGAGGTGGAAGAATATGTCCACCCTATTTCTGATGCCAAGTGTACAAGGCCGATCTTGGAGTCAGAGTTGATAGATTGGGCGTTGTCTATAAGACCGAGCATCCTGATTTTTCGCAAGAGCGGACTCTTGTGGCTGGAGCCTTACTATCCTTTCCGATTCAGTCGGAACTTTGGCTATGATCAGCATATCCCAGCTACTTCCACCCAGTTTGCGCTGTCGAACAGGGCTCGAGCCGGCCAGGTATCGAATGACGAGGCCCGCATTTGGTGGGATTACTTTCACCGTCGAGAGGCGGTTTCGTTCAGAGTTTCAGTCCCTGCACGCTTTCCCCGTGTGACCCCGGAGTACATTAAGTGGTGGAATGCGCGCACAGGCTTTTACAGGAACTCGAGGAGAGAGTGCCGGGCTGTTGCAGAATGTAAATTTCTGGATTCCCAACCAGTGCCGACTCTGGACATTGACCCGGCTTATTTGAAGCGGTTGAAATCCCGGACGAACGCTTCGGTATCGAACTACCTGGAGGCGAGGAAGGCTGCCAGACAGGGTACGTCCAAGGTCGAGCCACAGCTGCCGGAGATCAGCAAAGACGGCTTTTTGAAGACGCTCCAAGGCCTATGCTGTGTGAGCAACGAACGACTGGTCCTCCAACAAATCCCTTTGCCAGTGGAGGAGCCGACGCCTTCTACAGCTTCTTGGCGCCTTGAGAGCGATCGGCTTTATCCATACAGAACCTTTATCAGGAAAGAGGACCGAAGGCCAGAGCTTTACGATGGTACCCCTTGGTTGTTCGCGCTGTTGCGCTCCCATGGAATTTCAGTGGGTGGCCCCAGTGAAGGCATACTGGGCCAACCCGTTCTTTTGTCTTTCAAGTATGCAGATGGGTGGGGGCTGGGCCACCTTAGCTTATACTACCATCTATCTTCACGCGGCCATGAGGACCTTGGGTTGCTGGTTGACCAGTGTGAAACAATAGGGGACATATGTTGGCTAGTCTGCGAAGCTGCCTCTAGGGACAAAGAGCCCTCACTATTTTATTGGCCGCTTTCCCCTTTTTATACGGGACCGGCAGGTATATTTCTCCCCTTTCTTTTCTTCAGCTTCAGGCTTTCCTTTTCCGCTGCTGTGCATGTCATTTCTCCTTGCCTGTGTGTAGTGCGGCTTTCTTCTGAAGAGACCAAGCATCTCCGGGAGCTGCTGATAAAGGCTAAGAAGCCGGCACACTTCGGGGTCCCGGAAGCTCCCCCGACCACGACGCCACTTCCCCCAGGTGATTCCCGGAAGCGGACGAGGTCCTCGGTTCGGGAGGCCGTCACCCGAGCGAAGCGGGCTCGTCGGAAGAAGACTGCGGAGGCAGCACCTGTGGTTGCTCTTCCAAGAGTGATCTCGTTTGAGGAATTTGAGGCCTCTCGTCCTTCAGCTCGCGTGACCCGAGGTATGCCTCTTATCCTGCGTCCAGTCGTCACCTCGGCCACATAGATCAGTTCTCATTCTCGCAAATGCAGCTGCTTCATCTGTAATGGCTGCGCAAGCGGCTGTCGCCTCAGCTGGAGCCGGAGAGAGAGAAGATGCTGTACAGACAGACCTGCCTTCTCTGACGCCCAGTCATGAAATAGAGGGTAATTGATGGCCCATCTAGTTGCATACTTCATAGTCTGTTGTCCCTTGTGCTTACATGGGCGCTTCATTTTCTTCAGCTTCTGTCGAGATTCGACCACCCTCTCCCCCTGTCATGGAGTCTACTGAGGGAATCTCCTAGCACCACTCATGGAGTCCATTGAGGGAATCTCCGCAGCACCAGGAGGATGTTGAGAGAGTCGGCTAGGACACGAAGTCTTGTGCCGAAAGAGAGGGTTTATTCGTTAGCAAGAAGGTAATGCCAACGCAAGGGGTAGATTTGTGCCGATTCAGGCGTAAAGCTCTCAATGGCAATGCTGTATAAGGGTCGGCTAGGACACGAAGTCTTGTGCCGAGGACAGAGGGTTTATTCGTCAACAAGAAAGTAATGCTGACGCAAAGGATAGATTCGAGCCGATTCGGACGTAAGGCCCGTAATGGCAAGGATGTATACAGGTTGGCTAGGACACGAAGTCTTGCGCCGGAAACGGGGTTTATTCGTTGGCAAGAAGGTAATGCTAACGCAAAGGATGGATTCGTGCCGGTTCGAGTGTAAGGCCCGTAATGGCAATGTTGTATGAAGGTCGGCTAGGACACAAAGTCTTGCGCCGAGAAAAGGGTTTATTCGTCAGCAAGGAGACAATGCTAACGCAAAGGATGGATTTGTGCCGATTCGGGCGTAAGGCCCATAATGGCAAAGATGTATAAAGGTTGGCTAGGACACGAAGTCTTGCGCCGAAAAATGGGTTTATTCGTTAGCAAGAAGGTATTACTAACGCAAAGGATGAATTTGTGCCGATTTGGGCGTAAGGCCCGCAATGGCAATATTGTAGGTATTATGCGAGTTTGGCTAGGGCAGAGTACCACTAGACCGAGGTGTGGGTAGCTCGATCAGGGCGGAGTGCCACTAGACCAAGGTAAGGGTAGCTTGGCCAGGGCAGAGCGCCACTAGACCAAGGTAAGGTAGCTCGGCCAGGGCGGAGTGCCACTAGACCAAGGCGAAGGTAGCTCGATCCGGGCGGAGTGCCACTAGACCAAGGTATGGGTAGCTCGGCCAGGGCGGAGTGCCACTAGACCAGGGTGAAGGTAGCTCGATCAGGGCGGAGTGCCACTAGACCAAGGTGAAGGTAGCTCGATCAGGGCGGAGTGTCACCAGACCAAGGTAAGGGTAGCTTGGTCAGGGCGGAGTGTCGCTAGACCAAGGTATGGGTAGCTTGGCCAGGGCGGAGTGCCATTAGACCAAGGTAATGGTAGCTTGGTCAGGGTGGAGTGCCACTAGACCAAGGTATGGGTAGCTCGATCAGGGCGGAGTGCCACTAGACCAAGGTAAGCATTCCGATCACTCAGGGGATGTCGGTTGCGCCGTGTAATATAGCTTTATATGCTTTCCATTGAGGGGAGAGAACTGGACGACTCCTTTGTGGTCTACCAGGATGTAGGCACCCCCTTCGTATACTCGGCGGACTACGTATGGTCCGACCCAGTTCTCAACCAACTTCCCTTTGGGGTTGGAGGCCATCACTTCTCTTCTTTTGACCATTACCACGTCTCCTTTCTTGAATTCTCGACCTTTGACCAGCTTATCGAAAGCACGGGCCATGCGAGCTTGGTAGAGTTGAATGTTTTGTTGCGCACGGAGGCGCTTTCTGTCGAGCTCGGCGAGCTCTTCCAATCTTCTTTCTGCATTAGTTTGTTCACCGCTGACTAGTCCATGCTGGATGGCGACTCGCAGCGAGGGAACTTTTAATTCAATGGGCACCACAGCCTCTGACCCATACACGAGGGAGAATGGCGAGCAGCCGGTTGGGGTTTTATAGACGGTACGATAGGCCCAAAGCGCTTCGTACATCTTTTCTTCCCAATCCTTCTTATTAGACTTGACGGTCTTTACCAGCAACGTGCATAGTGTCTTGTTGAAGGCTTCTGCAAGTCCATTGGCTTGGGGGTTGTAGGGGGACGATGTCCTCCAGTCAATCTTGTATTTGTCAGCTAGCCGGTAAACCTTCTGGTTTCTGAAATGGCTACCGTTGTCAGAGATGATTCGGCTGGGAATCCCGAACCGGAATATTATGTTCTGCCGGAAGAATCTTGCAACCAGTTCTCCCGTCACATCTCTTAACGCAACTGCTTCTGCCCATCTGGAGAAATAGTCTGTAGCTGCTAAGATGTATTTGCACCCTGACGCAGATGCTGCCAGTGGCCCTACCACGTCCGTGCCCCATTGAGCAAACGGCCAGCTCGGTAAGGTAGGATGTAGTGGCACTGGTGGTCTTCTTGACACATTGGCGTGCTCTTGACACTTCTGACAAGCCTTGGCGAACTTGCAGCAGTCATCAAATATAGTGGGCCAATAGTAGCCCAATTTCTTTATCTCAATTTTCATCTTTGGGCCGGCCTGATGCACTCCAGCTGAACCCGCATGAACTTCCTGCATCACCTGCCTAGCTTCTGCTGGTGACAAGCAACGAAGTAGAACTTTTCTTCGGGCATCTGCCATTATCCGGAACAGGGTTCCGTTTCTCATCTCGTAAGAGTCTTTGACCCTCAGGAGTTTCATTCTTTGTTCTCTCTCTTTGGGAGCTGCTGGTGCTGAAACCATCGTAGGAGATGTTATCGCCAATCGGGCTGTTGAACCTCTTCGACGGCTGCCACCTCACTCTCTTGTTCGTCGGCCGAGACCTCTGTCACACTGGGGACTTGCCGGCGGTTGATCACTGTTATGTTCAGGCTTGTGTCTGGCGGGACTGCCAAAGAAGTAGCCAATTTAGCGAGGGCGTCTGCCTGAGCATTTTGGCCTCGGTTGACATGTTTGATGTTGATGAAGTAGAATCTTGACATCAGGCGGGTTGCCAGCTGATGGTAAGGGAGGAGCTCTTGCTTTTGCACATCAAACTCTCCTTCCAGTTGTTTTATAACTAGCATGGAGTCTCCGAATGCTTCCAGCATCTGAATTCCCATGGACAGTGCAATCTGCAATCCGATTATCAGGGCTTCATACTTTGCTTCATTATTTGTGCACGGCTTGTTTATTGAACAAGATGTGTGCACGACCTTCCCTTCTGGGGACTTCAGGACTATGCCTGCTCCTGCTCTGACCCTGGTTGACCCAGTGGCCAAGGTGTCAATTCTGGAAGCGCCATCGAAATATAGATGCCACAAGGAGGGCTGCACCTGAGCGGCTTCTAGAGTTTCATCTTCAGGAAGCTCCGGTTCCAGCGGACGGTCTTCTGGCACCGGGTGCTCGGCGAAGAAGTCTGCAATAGCTTGGCCTTTGACAGCCTTTCGCGGTACATAGGAGATATCAAACTCCATAAGGATGACCGTCCACTTGCCTAAGCGACCTTTGAGTGCTGGCCGGGACATAATATATTTCAGCAGGTCCTCCTTGGATACCAGGCTGATTTCATGCGACAACATATAGTGTCGAAGCTTCTTGACTGTGAAAACTAGTGCCAGACAGGTCTTCTCAATATAAGTATATTTCTCCTCAGTCCTGACCAGTCTCCGACTGAGGTAGTAGAGGGCTTGTTCTTTCCCTTCTTGATTATTTTGGGCCAGCATTGCCCCCAGAGAGTTGTGTGTGGCTGCTATATATAATATCAGCGGCCGTCCTTTCACCGGTGCGCCCAGCACTGGAGGAGTCTTCAGATAGTCTTTCAGCTTGTCAAAGGCTGTCTGGCAATCTTCATCCCAGTAAAAGGGAACATCCTTCATCATCAATTTGTGGAAAGGTTGGCATCGCCCTGACAAATTGGAAATGAACCGCCGGATATAAGCCAAGCGGCCCTGCAGTGATCTCAGCTCAGAGAGGTTCCTTGGTGCAGGTAGCTCTCGGATCGCTTTGATCTTTGCAGGGTCTATCTCGATTCCCCGATATCTGACAATGAAACCCAAGAACTTTCCGCTCGACACTCCGAACGCGCATTTCATAGGGTTCATCTTCAATTCATGCTGCCTCAGCCTCTGAAAAATGATCCGGAGGTTCTGCAGATGGTCTTCTTTTCTTCTGGTCTTGACCACCAGATCATCTATGTAGCATTCAACCTTGTGGTAGAGCAACTCATCAAATATTCTGGTCATTGCATGCTGATAAGTTGCGCCAGTATTCTTTTGTCCGAACGGCATCCTCTTATAGTGATAGATGCCTTTAGGGGTTCGGAAGGCAGTGTGGACCCGGTCATGCTCCGCGATCCATATCTGGTTGTAGCCGGACGACCCATCCATGAATGACAGGGCCTCATAGCCGGTTGTAGCATCAATCATGACTTCTGTTATTGGCACCGGAAAGTCATCCTTGGGACAAGCTTTATTCAGATCTCGGAAGTCAACACATATCCGGATCTGTCCATTCTTCTTCTTCACGGGGACGATATTCGCCAGCCATGTGGTGTACTGATTCTCTTCGACAAATCCCACGTCAATGAGTTTGTCGACTTCTGTACAAATCTGAGTGATGAGCTCCGGCCTCATGCGCCGTGGTGGTTGCTTCACCGGCTCGGCTTCAGGGCTGATCGCCAGCTCATGTTACGAAACTGCAGGACTCAATCCCGGCATTTCTTTGTAAGTCCAGGCGAAGCAATCCCGGTATTCTTGCAGCAGCTGGGTATACAGCTCTCGTTCTTCTGGGGATAACTGGGCGCTGAGGAAGGTAGGCCTAGGGTCTTCCTCACTTCCCAAGTTGACTTCTATCAGCTCGTCGACTGTAGCTTGGCCTCCGTCTTCTATCTCCGGAGGTGCCGGTTGGAGGTCAACGAAATCTGGAACACCATCCTCGGGGTCGAGGACCTCAACTTCCTCGTTTGACATCATCAGAGCCTCTCGGGGGTCCTCTGCTTCATTTAATAGCGGCCGTGCAGATCGTTCTCTCAGCATATCCGTTGCCGTTATAGTTTCCAAGGGCGAGAGAGCAGCTTCAGCCCTTGTAGTTGGGGTTGCAGCCGTGACCGACTGGTGGTTGCTTATTGTTGGGCTGGAACAGTATCCCAGCCTTGTAGCAGAGGGTGAGGAAGTCTCGCCTTCTGGGGGAGTTGCATCTTCTATAGAGGTGGCATTCCCTTCCTTGGCTGCACATACCTCTCGGTCGGAGTCGGCTGAGGCTTCCCCGATTGGCATGAGAGGTGCCGAAGTCGTCATCAGTAGGACTTTACTGGGGGGAGAGGTCCCAGTTTCTTCGACACCTTCGGCTTCGCTGCTGCTAGCCGTATCAAATTCGGCTTGAAGGGCCGCCTCTTCGGGATAGACCTGCTCCCAACATCGGCAAGGAATCACGGTCTCCGCTTCTTGATTTCCGGGCTGGTCCGGGTCAGCATGTTCAGCTTCCGCTGGGTATTCATCAAAAGTTGCCCCCAGTGGGCTGTCTTCAGCAGGGTAGAAGGCGGAGATGGTGTCCACCTCGTATCGCCCACTGTGATAATATTCTTCCAGGGTGAAGCCCAACCCTGGGTGTTGAGAAATGCGTCTCATTTCCTTATCCAGACTTGCGGGATACCACATCTTCTGGAAAGCTTCCTTGCTTTTCTGAGGCTGATCGGAGGGGATGTGCTGCTTTTGAAACATCCTGGCCATCCGACTGGTTGTGAATGCCAGACCCTTGACGGGGACTGACGGATTGCTTATATCTTCGGGGAGGCAGCAGTCTGTGTCTTCCCGAGTAGGGTGCTCCTCAGTCGTATAGAACGAGCTATTGGGTCCATCTACCTGTGTCACCTCCCAAGTTTTGAAAGGCTCGACAGTGGGGTCATCGAGGCCGGGAATCGGCTTGGTGAGGCCGTCTGGGACTCCGATGTAACTGCGCTGCCGATCGACCTGCACTTCATTAGCTTCAGGGTATAAAGCTGGGGGTGTTATTCTGGCCACGTCCTCGGATGCTGTGATATGAGAGACCACCTTGGGCTTGACGTATCCGCGCGGCGGTGGTGGATACCAATTGTCGCCGGATGCGCCCCTCGATGCCCCCGCAGGGGTCTTAGCTTCAGAAGTCTTCTGGGGAGGCCTCGTATATAGGTTGGCGTCCGCCAAATGACATTCAAATACCTCAAACGGGTGAAGGTCAGCAAATATTATCTCCTCCTTCCCTTGAAGACTGTATTTGATACATTGGTGGAGCGTAGAGGGCACCACCATATTTTCATGCAGCCATGGGCGGCCGAGTAGTGCTTTGTACGAGGTGCGGGAGTCGATGACATGGAACTGCACCGTCATAGTGAAATCTGCCAGGGTAAGTGTGAACTCTGCCACCCCCATCGACACTTCACATTTTTGATTGAAGTCGGCGATACGCATATCCCCGACTTTCTCGAGATGCACGTTGAAGTGGTGCCTCTCGTATATTCTATAGGGCAAAATATTGACAGCTGCACCGGGATCGACCAGAATTCTGTTCAGCTCCCTCCCGTTCAGGTGCCCTCTCATGTACAGCGGCCTGTTGTGGCTGATGGTGGGTAGCAGCATATCCTCTGGAGTGAAGGTCATGCTGGCTTCCGGCATTGTTTCAGCCAAGCAGGTCTCAAAATGAGCAGGCGTCTGCAGAGTAGCGATGATCGCCTGTCGAGTCTCTTCACTCAAAGAGAGGATCTCCCAGATTGTAAATCTAGCAGGGAGCTTCTTGAGTAGCTTCATTATGTGGCTCCCAGCTCGGACATTGGAAAGGTTCATCTCTTCAGCCCACCTGGGCTTTGGAGAGTCCTGAATTGCGGCCCCTGACGGACCTGCTTCATCTACCTCGGACTCGGCGCCTTTCTGGTTAGCACCGGATCCTTGATGTTCTTCATTAGCTACTGCGGGGCAAGCTCCATCTGTATTTGAAGCTTCGGCAGATTGTGCTGGTTGCGGGTGAACATTCCCGGGTGCAGGGTTAGCCTCCTGGCAAGGCTGCTTCCCCTTAGACATCTTCATGAATTCAAGAAATGAAGGGACTGCCTTGCCCCCATTCTTGCTATATAGGCCTGGCGGAGGAGGGATCTGGACTCCCTTGACCTACGGGGGAGGTGTCTTGTAGGGCTGCTCTCCTCTGAATATGATATTGTGGTTGGGTGGCGGCTGGCGCCCCCATTTCCGGCCTGACCGGGTTGCATGTGCAGCGGTTGCGGCCTCGGCCTTGCCTCCCCCAGCAAGGGGTGTGAAGCAGATTTCCTCTTCTTCCTCCTCTCCGGGCAGGTTGAAGAGTGCTGATAGAGTATTACAAGAGACAACCTGCACTTTATCGGCCTTAGCGGCCTTTCTTTCCTTCTTCTTTTGTTTCTTCCTCTTCCTTGCTTCAGCAGGCGCCTGCCCCCAGAACAGACTGCCCTCCTTATCGGATGCTGCTTCAGCTTCCTCCTTTTGCTCGAGTGAGAGTTGCTCCAGTTCTTGCCATGGGACATGGTCCCGCACCAGCAAAGGCGGACCCCAGGATTGGTTTCCTTGAATCACCGGCAGCAGAGTTTGTCTCCTCCGATTGTGTGTAGGTATCCTGATGGCTGCAGGTGGAGTGGTCTATGCAGGTGCTGTCACCGGCGGAGCGGGTCGTGGTGTAACACCACGGATATGTGCCCTCACTTTCGGGCGGGGTGCTTTCTTCCTTTTGTGCTTCGCAGGGGCCCGTTGCCATCCCTGCTGTTCCTTCGCGGGCTCCAAGAAATGAGTTTCATAGGTGCTCCGCGTACTTGCTTCAGAGATCTCCTCGGGCAATGCCTGATATAGGGAGTTCATGTTAACTCCTGCTCTTCTAAGAGGGGCTTCATGTGGCTGAGGAGGGTCCACTTTGTACTCCCCCAATTCTATTTCATTCTTCTTCACCATCCCTTCGATGATGTCCTTGAAAACGTAGCAGTCCTCGATTGGATGCCCCAGCATCTGGTGGTAGGCGCAGAATCTTGGACTGTCCTTCTTTTTCAGGTCCTCCGGCCTCTTTGGCTCTGGCAGGGTGACCACGCCATACTCCGTTACCCAGTCGAACAGAATCCGAGTCTTGTCCTTCGGAAAGGAGTAGGCTTTCCTCATCTTGTCCCGTAGCGAGGGACCTTCTTTACCATCAGGGGCCTTTGCAGGCTGTGGGGCGACCGCCTTCTTGCCTTTATCTTTCTGTTGCTCGAACGCTTTGATGTCAAGGGCGTTCGCTTCCTTAGGCGCCTGGCGCCGTTCCACTGCCTTGCCTTTCTGGGTTGTGCTGGCAGTTGATGTATGGACAGGTCTGGCCAAAAAGGCTTCCACCTCGGCCACGACATTGTTTAATCGGTCAAACGACCGTATCTCCATTCCAATCACCTTTTCCAGAACCTCCCTCCTGAGATTCTGTTTGCATATTTGTACAGCGTCCTCCTGATGCGGGGGTCGCTTGCACCTCATCCCGAGGTTCCTCCACCTCTTAATATAGTCGAGAGCTGTCTCATCTGCCCTTTGCTTTGTTGAGTAGAGTTCGGCCACTGTGACCTCCCTCTCTGTAACATGGAATCTTTCTCTGAACTTCTTTTGCATATCCGACCAGTCGCTGATCGACCCAGCCGGGAGGCTGGAGTACCATTCAAAGGCGAGTCCCGTCAGCGAGGACCCGAAAAACTTTAGCAAGTATGACTCGTCGGTGGCCAGATCACCAATGACAGTCATATAATATGCAATATGTTCCTTCGGGGATCCCTTCCCGTTGAACTTGTCAAACTTGGGCGGCTTGTTGATCCCTGGGGGAAGCCGCTTGGCAGCATGATGTTGCGGGTATGGCACCCGATAGGCATCAAATGCGACATAGTCGCCTTCACTCCTTTCTGCGAGCTTCAACTCGATCATCCATTCCACCATCATCCGGTTCATGACCGCGGGGTCAACTGGCTCTGGATAGAAGTGTGCTGGCTGCAGGTACGGGGTGACCAGGGTGGTCGCCTGTGGCGGGCACAGCAGTGGGGGTGTTTGGTGCACTTGAGGGAGCACTGGTGGCATCAGCGGCTGTAACTGTGGTGGCCGCTGCTGAGCCGTCGCCATACTCGGCTCTGACGACTGAGGCATGGTGTAGAGCGGCGGAGGGTCGATATGACGAACCGCTCCCCGGGATGATTCACCCTGGACTTCGAACGGCTTGGAAGCTGATGACTGTCCAGTCTTCTCCATGAGCTGTTTCTTCAGCAAGTCTATCTCTTGCTGGTATCTTTGAAGTAGCATTAGGACCGACGAATCCATAGTTGCAATGCTGGGGATAGCCTCTGTTGTTTCCCCGGACGTGCCCTCGGGCAAGATGTCGAGGAGGACGTCATCTTCTTCTTCCGCCGTCACTACATTGGCGGTTAGAATAGCAGCTTCATCATTCCACCGGTGGTAGACCGGGGGTTGTTCTCCTTTAGTTGCCGCCAGGAGCTCCCTTGCAGCTTCCGTTCTTCGAGTGTTCGGCCCTGGCCTTGCGGCCAATCGAGCTAGCTCCCGAGGGTCTTCGAGAAGTCCCCCATATTGACTGAACGTGCCAGCCATATTGCAGGTGAAGACCTGCATCCTTCGTCTCTGCCGATGGACCCTTCTCTCAGCCCGATGCGGGAAGGTCAACCTCTCGAACACAGAAGTCCTTGTTTCTTCCCGCCTAGGGGTGGCTTCATCGGCTCCGATCTCGAAGCCGTCATCATAGCCATTGTCGTCAACTGACGACACCATCATCCTTTCTCTTTCATCTTCTTCAATTGCCATTGATGGGCAGTAGTCTTCACTGACTGCGGCTGCCTGCATTAACCGCTGTTGTCCAAGCGAGGGGTTGCCCAGCCCTCGGAAATAGTTCTTGACCAAATTGGTCATCTATTCTCGACCCCGTTCTTGATACAGCACAGGGGATAGTTGTCGACCTCCCGCAGGAGGGATATAAGCTAGCCGAGCTCTGTCGGCAAGTTGCTGGAATCTCCGTCCCACAGCAGGGACGTGGGCTTGGCGGGCGCAGGCCCGGAAGCGTTCGCGGCGCGGAGGGTCCGCGACCACTTCTTCTTTCGGGGCCAGGCCCCCTTCTCTCTTTCCTTCCGCTCCGTCGGGAACAAGGCGGCGGCGGACAGGTGCAGCTTGATGGACAGTTGGACCCTTTTGGGGACCCATACCTGTTTAAATTTCTTTGGCCTGGGGGCCAACCTCTCTTGGCCGCAGTGGCCGGCTTCTTCTCTTTCCGCCCTCCTTCCAGCGAGGGCTTGGTATGAGTTGTAGATGGGGACGACGGGGACAACCCGGTCCGAGACTATCCGTGCGTTGCGCCCGTCGAGGAAGACGCGTACGCCACCGACCATCATGGATTTACCGGATTGCGACATAGATTCGGTAACCATGGCGGTACCTCTCCGGAGTTGTTTGCGCTGACGTCCTCTAGAGTTCTTGTTGACGGCATCGGGGCGGACCCCACGGACAGCATGGTGCACCAGGCAGCTGGCGACCGGGGTTGGACTCTTGGATGAGTCGTTGCAGCATCGAGCCTTCAGAGGCTCCACCTTCTCTGCAGCTCCCTTGACGGGCTCCGAGGGTTCCACCTCCAGCATGTCTACGAAGGCTAACCCCAAGAAGTTGGGGAAGCCGACAGCGGCAGGGAAGTTGTCGAACACCGTGGGCACCGCCAGGTACCCTTGCTCGTGACCCGCAACGATCGACGGGCCGAAACCAACGCCAGTCAATCCAGTGGTTGTCGTCATTGTTTGCCTGAAAAGACCAACAAACCGACGATCAGTAGCCTTTGGGAAGACCTCGAACCCCAAGTATCTCGGCAAAAAGATGAAAGGTGACACTGGTCCCACCGGGCGTGCCAGACTTGTTGGGATCGTTTGTTCTACCAGGGGTATTTTATTATGTTTGTTTGGTTTATTTACGCGTCGATCAATCAATTAACATACCGGTAATTAACTGACTGATTGACTACGCAGGCGTGCCAGTCACGTACGTGACGAGTTTATTGTGCGCTTATTCTGACCCATGTCGGGCGAGAGTGAGATTCGGTCGGGACCAGCAGTCCGCCATACCATAAAGGCTATGGCGTTAATTACATCCCCCACGAGGAGGGAAAACCTTTGATTAATTGCCGAGATAATGGGCCGTCGAGGCCGACATAAAGGATGCAAATGATGCAGATAATCATGCAAGATATTATAGTCTATCATGCACAGTTTATTAGGATGAAACCCTCAATCCTTGGCGGAGGACTCAGGCCCGGAGACCATCATCTCGCATGACGAGAGTTTCCCGTCGGGCGTTGCCCGGCTTTCCACTAATGCCATTTGATATACCGAGGGCTCGCACATTCAAGCACACCTTGATGCGATGCGAATTCTTAAACTCAGTCATGATAATGAGGCTATGAAGCCAATTAATTCCGGTTTAGACAAACCAACTTATTTGGCTTATTGATTACAGGGTTCATTTAATTCTGTTATTAGCGTCGGGGATCACCTAGGAGATGAGGAGGGTATCGGGACGGCACGACATGATTCAGAGCGAAACCGGCACGGTACGCGTGGGTGTGGAGCTTAAAACGGCGCGCGAAGCGTAGGTAAAAGCCTAAAACGGCGCCGTTAAAACGTAGGTATAAGGAATAGTTAAAAACGGCGCGACGTTTATTTGGATGTTAAAACGGCGCGGTGGTTTGTTGAGCTTAAAACGGCACGCTGGCAGAGAGGGAGCTGAATACGGCGCGCCCTGGGCTCGCCGGATAGAGGCCCAAGAATTTGAGAGAACTTATGAGTCTAACTTTAAAACGGCGTGGGGGGGGGGCGCCGGAAATTGGCGCGCCGGATTCGAGCCGCGCCGGATTTGAGGGGTTTTAGTGCTATTCAAGTCAGATTGAAACTTGTGCATGTTTATTGAAATCTTGTTGATATTTTTTTTGAAGATTGGAAGATTTATTTGGCCCCAGTAGCACTGTAATCGAGGCAGTCATGGACTTATGCGAGGTTATTACTCAAGCATAGTCGTTAACCGATTATATCATAGCAAATCAAATGCAAATTGATCTAAGTTGTCAGTCCAAATTTTGGCAGCACCTCCCCATGACTGGGGGGTTTGCAGGGGCGAAGCGGAGAGTCCCACCAGTTAGAGGTACGCTCCTTCAAGGCCGGGAATGCCAAGCAGTGACCGGCGGACTTCATCGGAGAGGAAGGACTCCGAGGACTAGCCTGCCAGAGGTATCCAACTCCGCGAGTCGAAACAGTTGAGGGACGGCCAAGATGAGACATCACCTCGAGGGCCAGCCTACGAGAGGTGATATTCTCACAGCCACCACCCCTCCCTCGTGAAGAAGGTGGATTTGATGTTGGATTGGGGTCAACCCTATTGGATTGGGACACAGAGTGCATACCATAGGGGGATATGACTCCGTGCCTCGGCAATGATTGAAGATGATGGGGATGTCCCCCTCCCCGGGCAGTGAATCCCTCGAAAGGACAAATCACTAAGGAACATTATGATTGGAATGCATTTAATTGGGGAACGAACATTAGATGACTATATGCATACGCGTTCGTTGAAGGGGTAGGATGAAAGCGGAACCAACAAACTGGACCTGAGACCTGGAGGTCGGCCAGCAGACTGAGCTCCTGGAAGAGGCACAAGGTCGAATGGCTCGACGGCATCTCCATTACGCACAGCTATATGATAAGAACGGCGGAGATGTTCATTCTCCCAACCCTGAATCGTGATCAGGGACGGACTGAGGGGCCATCCCCAAGGGCGAAGGATGATGCCATGGTAGGCATCCCTCCGGCCAGGGGGGAACATCTGAGCACATCGGCTCATTCAAATCACCTATTCGACAGCGGAAGAAAGAAACCCCAGGGAGGGGGATTATTCATATTGCCTCCAAGCTCTGAGGCGTATCTGGCGATGGAGACCTCAAATAAAAGACAGACTAAAAGATAGCAGCAACACCCC
Organism: Amorphophallus konjac; assembly: GCA_022559845.1. Lineage (NCBI taxonomy): Eukaryota > Viridiplantae > Streptophyta > Magnoliopsida > Alismatales > Araceae > Amorphophallus > Amorphophallus konjac. The sequence goes on from CM040118.1 coordinate 472,815,453, forward strand.
TTTCATTGATTCAATCGTATAACGAAAACGCTACAACATGTTCGGCTCGGCGTTGTCGCCTGAGGCCGATTTCACATCCAAAAAACGGGAAGAACATAAAGCAGGGGGAAACCAGAGAGGGGGAATTCGAGGAACACCCCGGGCTCGTATCATCGCCCTTCGGGGTGATGCTCCGTGGAGCTACACTAGCAGAGGAAGAAAGGAAAACAGCCGAGGGAGACGTCGCCGGGATCCTCCGACCAACCTTGAAGCTTCACAGCAGCTCGCCGGAGGAAGAACAGAGTATCGGAACGGGCGCTGGCACTCTGCTCCTCTTTCTTCTTCTCCAAGCCTTTTTCTCTTCCCCCTCTTCTTCTTCTTCTTCTATGTGAACCCGCTCTCCTTCTTCTTCTCGAACACGAGGCCCTTTATATAGGAAACCCTTCGAACGAGCTTAATCCGGTGCAAGATTTAGCGTGCCGGTTTACAAACATTTGGCGCGCCGGATTAGAACCAAACGATGCACGCAGGTTTAGAGGCTACCCAAAGCCAAGGGGCGCGTCGGATTTGAGTGGGCGCGCCAGATTTGAAGGGGACGCGCCGGTTTAGCAAGAGCGCACCGGATTTGAACCGTTTGATCGCTTTAACCCGACACGGGTCCGATAACGGGCTTTGAACTAGCCTCAGGGGTTGCTGCGACCTTTCATCTCTTCTTAGTCTTGCCGGGACATAGGAGAGACTATAGACGAGACTTTCGGGCCGCCAAATAGTTGCTTTTGGAGCTCGTGTTCCTTAAGCTCGAACACACGGGCTTTCTGCTGACACGGCTCTCGGCATCACGGCTTGTTTTGCCAACTCGTCTCAACTTGCATTGGTAGCTCCTACGGGTTGTGATAGGCCGCCCGGGATATTTCCGCCTTGACCGGGCGATCATCTAGCCGCCGATGGGCCCAATGTGCTGAAAAGCCGTATCCGCGCTGGGTAACCGGGGTCTTCTGCTGACAGAACCTTCAGCCCTTGCTTTGAGGGGCTGAGGGCGTTCCTCCTCCTCAGGAGAGTCTTCATTGAGGTGGCGAGCCACCAGTTAGACCGTCGTCCTTGGTCGGGCGATAGGTGTGGGTAGCGGCATGACGGAGTCGATGCCGGATCATTAGGCAGGCTTGATCGCGCTGCTGGTTGGTTGTGGATTCATCTCGACTCTCCTGAGGTGAAGTCCCCGGCGTTCATTCCAGATGACTCGAGGCTCTGACAGCTTGAGAAGGCTTCAATATGTTGATCTTCATCACCCTCTATGCTTCAGTGGGCCATATCTTTATCTCTGCGGCTTGATCATTGTTGATCATATTTTGCGTGCCAACAGAGGGCCAGAGAGACTCATGTGCAGCAGAGAGCGCCGGTGCCTTTATTTGTTGACGACACCGAGCAGCAGCCTGAGTTTGAGCCAGCTAGACACTCAGAATCAGATAGCAGGCCAGCGACTCCTAGAATGGTTAAGTTACCTCCATCCTTAAGAAGAAGTACATCAGTGCATGAGATAACTGAGAGGACTAGTGCTGCTGCTCGAGAGGACCCCGACAATTGAGCAGTTGAAACAAATTTATGTAAGGTACACGCCAAGGGGAAAATGACTCCTTTCAAAGATGAATAAAATTATCACACCAAAAGAGAAACAAACAGAGCCAAAAGGTTAGAAGACGCTTGGTTTCTTATGGTTCCGATGATGATGATGGTGATGCTGATGATGATTCATCAAGTGATGATCCCAGTGTAGCTGCAGGTGCTACTACTGGCGGTGGCACATATGCACCTACTTCCTCCTTCCACGCTGACACGGGCAGAGGATACAATCATAGTGAAGGAGGATATGATTCACAGAGTCAATATGGACATCCAACAGATTATGGAGGTGGCCAACAAGAAGCAGGCATGTATGGGTGGGGTCATCAACCAGAATTTCAATTCCATCCAGTTCCCCCCAGTAGCAATTATGGGTCAACATCCTCTTCTCATCCTCAAGGTTCTACTTCTTATGTTGATTCTGGATTCCAATCAAGCCAACAACCTTATACTCCAAGAGGGATCTAAAGAGGGATGCAGGACTTGGCTACATCATTATTTGGTTACAGTGAATATACAAAATATATGCAGCATTTTTATGGGTATCAACATCAGAAGCCAGACAATGAGAGAGAAGGGTCTTCTAGCTATTATCCATATTAGGGCATCATCATTTGGGTAAGGATCATTTAATTTTTGTAACCTTTACTGTCTTTGTAATGTTTATTGTATTGCTTGAACTTCATGCTTAATATGTACTCAAAAATATTAGTTTAACATGTCCAATGTCTACTTTATGTTTATTGTACTAAGTCCAATTTCTTTATAGTCAAATGCATGTCTAATGAATTTTTCTATTTTTATCTAATTTTTTATATATTTTTTAATTTTTTCAGATTTTTCTTGATTTTTTTGAATGTTTTGAATGGGTTTCGTCCGAAACCGAAATTGAGTCGTTTCGGTTTCGGACTCAGCCGAAACCGACATCGCCATCCTTGTTAGGATTCCCCAATCAAACCCCCCCCCCCAATCAAAAAAAGGGGGGGGGGAGGTCACTGGATTTCTATGGATAAATACCCCAGTGTTTGAAAAGTAAATTGATATGTAGATGTTTAACTCACAGAAGAAGAAAAAGATGCACATTAGTGGTTATTTGAGTAGTGGGTGTATTATTATTTCTGCGAATTTAGATTTATCAGATGATTTGGGTTCGGGTACGGGATATTTTCCCATCGACCGTAGTCGCTGTTTATTTACATCAGCATAAAGTACGAATACCCTTAATTAACTATCAAAGAAATGTCTTTTGACCTCTAAAATATCTGCTATGATCTTGGGGGTTTTACCTAACAGGTTTAATGAAATAGATCACCTATTAGAGATACACATTTGTAGGAGAAAACTAAATATTTCATTCTTTGGATTCATCTTTACAAAATACATGAAATCTTGATTATATAGTCGGGTCATTTGATTTACATGTGACCATCATTCCATCATCAGAGCATACCGTTAAATTTGAGTTTCATAGAGATCAAACTCCTTTTTTTGATGTATATGCAATTTCTGACCCTTTTAGGGGTATTTATGTAATTTTGGACCCCTCTTGGGCATTTATGTAGTTTTGGACCCTTTGTGGGTATTTCTATAGTTTTGAACCCTTCCTAGGTATTTTTGCAGTTTTTGACCCTCACGGGGTATTTCTACAATTTTGGACCTTTTTTGGGTTAATTTGCTATTTTCCCTTGAATAGGGGATTTGCTTGCAACTTCTAGAAATGTTTAGGGGTATTTGTGTAGTTTGTCCGGACCAGGGATATTTTTGTAACATCTAGACTGAATAGAGGTTTTCGTGTAATCTTGACATGAGGCACAAGTTCCTCTTTGGTGGAGGCGCACTGGCCAAAAACCCTTGAGAGATTGCTTCTCTTTCTCGAGTTCTCATGGGTTGGGATCCAACTTCATGCGTCCATCAGCGCAACACCGGGGATCGACCTGCCCAGTCATGTCGCAGGGGTCAAGAGGACAATGCCCCCTTGCGGGGGGTTTCCGAAGGGCGGACCCCCCTGGAAGAAAAAATTCTTATAACCCCTCTCCAAGGAGTGGCACAATCGACATAACCACAAGAGTACCTATGCAGGCCCTTTTTTGTAAAAGTTGGGGTGCTTATGGGATTCTTGATTGTATTATTTTTCTCAAAACATTTACAAAGAGATTACATTAATCATATCATAACATAAGGACATGCGTGCGGACTCAAGGAGGGACATCTTTATAACATACCCTCACTGTGTGCACAAGTACAAGCACAAACCTCTGCACTCTCTCCTCTCTATGTTCTGTGTATGTGTCCTTCCCTGGGTCCCACTGGGAGGTATTTATAGAGTCCAGGGGTGGTTACATGTTGATCTAGTCCAACCATGGCCCTCTAGGGCTCTTAACCAGTCCAAGTATCCCACTTGAGAGCTTTAACCGGGCCAAATACCCCACTTGGGGGTTTTAACTAGACCAAATCAGCCAAATGAGGGATTTGGGTGGTGGATCCGGTGCAAACCCCCCCTCCCATGGTGGGTGGATCCGGTGCAAACCCCCCAATTGGGTGTTGGCTCCAGTGCAAACCCCCCAATTGAGGGAGTGGGGGTGGCCGGCCTCTATTTATTATTTTTTGTGTCATTTTTCTCTCTCCTTTTTTCATCATTTTTTTGGCTTCAATAGTAGATCTACAAGTTTGGAAAATGAAAAGACAGAGAGTTAAAAGCGAGAAGAAATGGCGAAATGGAGGGGAAAAACAACTGCCAAATGATAAATGAAACAAACAAAGAAAAGAACAAGAAGTACAGAAATATACTACGAGTATCATAATGAACAATGGCATAAGAATGGGGAAGAAAAAATCAATTATATAAAAATGCAAAAAATCAACATGCAGAGGAAGGGATAAAGAGTAGTTGAATAATGACGAGGAAGGCTAAGGGAGAAAAAGACTACAGGCCCATAAGGTCTATATGTATCAAAGAGAAAAAAAACATAAAACATACTATCAAATTGAGTTTTACAACATAGTAAGTGCTTGAATCCAAAGTACTCACTTAAGAAACATCTGACCTATGCCCATTTGTTTGATTATACCAGTGCCTGGACTGCTTCTGGGAACATCAGTGTTGGTCACACGCTGCCTAGGCTCCCGGCCTAGGCAACAAGTCATCTGCTTTGACACGTTGATGCCCCTCTTGTCTTGTCATATAGTAGCTTTCTTCTATATTTGTCACTTCATGCCTAATGGCTCTGAATCATGAAAAGATTGGCATTGGTCAAGCTGAGTATTAATATTCTTCTTCTAGGAGGGTTGCAAAAGCGGTTGCTAGAATTATAGCTCTTGCACTTGACCTGAAGGATGACTTTTTTGATAAGCCAGAAATGCTGGGTGAACCTATTGCAACTTTACGACTTCTGCATTATGAAGGTATCAGGCAGAATCTCTAGTCGTGTTTTTCAATTTAAGCTTCTGGAAGTCCATGTTGAATGTGGCAAGCATGATGGGCCTGCTTCTTCTTGTATCTAGGTAAGGTTTCTGATCCCAGAAAGGGAATCTATGGAGCTGGAGCACATACTGATTATGGTTTGATTACCCTCTTGGCCACAGATGATGTCCCCGGCCTCCAAGTGAGACAGAAGCTGATATTATTAACTTCCATATCATGTGCTACATTAAGTTCTACATTTTGGTTACTGGAGTGGATACTGAGAATTGCTTTATACTATGTAGATATGCAAGGATAAGGATGCTCAACCTCAGATATGGGAAGATGTAGCTCCAATAAAAGGGTTAGTAACTTGAGAATTTTTATTCTTTCTCATGGTTGTCAAATCAGCCAATCCCCTTCTGAATCAGGATTGGCCAATGGTGATCTGATTTCAAGGAGGGAATTTTACCCTCTTTTAATTTAAAATGAAATACGAATTCTGATCTGCTTGAATAGACTGGAATTGATATGGAATCTGCCAATCCTGAGCTGATCCTGATTACAATCCAGATCAGATCAGGCCTGGCTGATCCTAGGACCTGATCTGATTTTATTTTATTTTTTATTAAAAAAATCTAGTGCTTTCTCTATCCAGCTAGATTTATTTTGCTTTCTTATTTCCCTAAGACATACATGTGTTAGGCGCCATGGATTTTCAACACTACCGTGAAATTTCCTCTCTTGAATTTCAAGAGTCATTTGTTTCTACCTCGTCAAGCTGATCGCAAGGGAATTTGATCTTACATAGTTCAACTTGAAGTGATGGAAGGATTAAAGTGGTGTAATCTACCTCTACAAGCAAGTTAATATCTTTATATAAGATCCAAATATATTTTGATATTACAATGCTTTTGCATTCAACTTAGTCATGCTTTATCTACGTACACTGCTTTGTTGGAACCAAAAATTTTGATGAAAGAAGAAAGAAGAGATAACAGAGAAAAAGGAGATAAAAAGGGGCCGGTCCCTCCCTTCCCTCAAAATGGGGGTTTGGACTGGATAAACCCCCCAAGTGGGGGGTTTGTACCAAATAAACCCCCACTTGAGGGGGTAAACCCCCAAATGAAGGGTTTGGACTAGGTAAACCACCAAATAGGGGGTTTTGACCAGATAAACCCTCCCCTTGGGGGTTTGGACCAGTTAAACCCCCAAATTGGGGGGGGGGGGGTTGAACTAGATAAACCCCAAGGGGGGGAGTTTGGTCCGGTTAAACCCCACCAAGGGGGTTTATCCCGGTTAAAACCCTCACTATGGAGGTTTAGCTCGGTTAAACTCCCCCGACTTGGGGATTTGGACCGGTTAAAGCCCTCATTGGGCACCTTCAGACGGGATAAACCTTATAACTTCCCCTTGCAGCCTATAAATACCCCCAGTGGGGCTCCACATAGAACACACATGGAGGAGATGTGGCTTGGAGCTACGAAGACTTGTGCTTGTGTTTTTGAAGGCTCGTCCTTTGGAGGGCGTGCTTGTGCTTTAAGTGCTCAGGGTGAGGGTATGTTATAAAACTGTCCCTCCTTGAGTCCGCACACATGTCCTTGTGTTGTGATTAATGTAATCTCCTTGTAAATATTTTGGAGAAAATAATGTGATTCTCTGAAATAATCAGGAACCTCATAAGCATCCCAACTTTTACAAAAAGGGTCTGGGTAGGTCTCAAATGGCGTAATTGCCTCCTAAAATCTATAAATAGGCCCCGCGGGTTTGCACCTATCAAGGGTATGTTGCACATATACCCTTGAGTTTGCATATATGTCCCTGTGGTTGTGCCTTATGTACTTCCTTGATTTGCGTAGATGCTCTTGTGACTATACCTCTTGTGCCACTCCATGGAGAGGGATTATAAGAGATTTTTCTTATAAGAAAATTTTCATCCAGGGGGCGGGGTCACCTGGAAACCCCCCTGTTGGCAACATTTTTTGCCCACTACATACGAGGTGAACTACTACTTAAGCTCACCACTGCAGAAAGGGGTGACTAGAACTCCCCGAGGTGGACTGCAGCAACTTTAGACCTGCCCGGGGTGGCCATGACCCGCCCGGGGTGGACATCAACAGACCCGCCCGGGGCGGACAGCAACAAACCTGCCCGGGGTGGCCAAGACCCCCCGGGGTGGACAGCAGGGACCCGCCCGGGGCCAGCCACCCCCGGGCAGGTCCCCCCGCGGCTGCACGGGCGGGAGGAACCCGCCCGGGGTCGGCTGACCCCGGGCAGGCCCGCCTGGGGTTGGCCCACCCCGGGCAGACCTGCCCGGGGTCCCACGACCCTGGGGAGGCCTGCCCGGGGTGGCTCCTCCCCGGGCGGGACCTGCCCGGGACCCCTCGACCCCGGGCAGGTCCCGCGGACCCGCCCGGGGCGGGGCTGTCCCGGGCCGGTCCCGGGGTCTCCGTCTGCCCATCATAAAAAAAAAAAGAAAAGAGGGGGGGAACCTGCCCGGGGTGGCTTTGACCCGCCCGGGTTCGGCCCACCCCGGGCCGGTCCCTCACCTTCTATAAATACCCCCTACGGGGCTCATTTGAGGGGGACTTTTTCCGGAGAGGGAGGACGACTTGTGAAGAGAAGAAATCTCTTGTTCGTTGTTCTTAGCCTATTTGGGGGATGTAACACCCCGGGCTTTTATTTATGTCCCTACGTGGGCTTCGTCTTTGTGCCCTACGAGGGTCTTGTATTTATGCCCCTACGTGGGCTTCGTCGTCATGCCCCTATGTGGGTCTTGTATCTATGCACCTACGTGGGCTTTGTCATTATGCCCCTACGTGGGCTTTGTCATTATGCCCCTACGTGGGTCTTGTATTTTTGTCCCTACGTGGGTTTTGTCGTTATGCCCCTACGTGGGCGTGGTTGTTAAGGACCCTTTGGAGGAGGCAACGAAGAAGGAGAGAGAGAAGACACAAGTGACAACCTACGGAAGACACTTGAAGCCTTTGTTCGTTTGTTTCGGCCCGCGTGGGGTAAGTCCCCAGGCCTTGTACTTATGGCCCTACGGGGTATATTTACGTTTATGCCCCTCAGCGGGCTTTGTTGGTAATTACGCCCCTCTGCGGGCCATGTTTGTAAGTCTTTACGTCCCGGGGCGACTAAGTCTTGTATTTCTGCCTCTATAATGGCGAAATTACAAAAATATCCTTCCCGGGACTGTAAAAGACCAAAGTCCTGTAATTTGCAGTTATACCCTGCAACTTTTTGTAATTGAGACTAAGTCCCTATCTCCCGCTCCAAAGCGGACGTTTGTACAGTCGACAATTCGTCGACAACCCTTGTACTCATATGGAATTATAAAAGCACTCAGCATGCTCCATGTGTAACCTCAAGGGAGAATTGCATGAAAACCCTTGGCTTTCCAAAATTGCACATATACCCCTCCTTCGGCCAAATTGACAGATGTGTGCCTTCTATGAAGCCCCTTGTCATTCCTTCGGTCCGGAAGTGTTGTCAGCTCAGTCCAGCACTCGGGTATCATCTCAAACCTAGGTAGGGTCTGGTAAAATTACCAAAATACCCCTGTGACCTAAAAACGGCCTCAGAGCCCTTGAAACCCTCCAGAAACGGCTTCCATGCCTTGGGGAGTCAGGAATCCAGCCCTACCTCCATTCCAGCCCAGAAATCTCAGCAATGTCCCTGGCCTGGGAAAATTACCAAAATACCCCTGGGTTGGTAAAATTACCAAAATACCCTCGGGGTCCAGAAAACTTCTCTCTACTTCAAAAACGCCTACGGCTTCCGCATATTTGCGTCTTTATTCCAAAATCTTAGGGTTTTGTTCAGACTTAGCCGTAACTCTATTAATGTGTTGGTGGTAAATGAGTGGTCATGGAGAGTCTCTCGAGTGAGCTTGCCCTCCATATCAGAACCTCTATAGAAGACTTTGGAACTTCTTTGACAGTCAAACAAAGGTGTTCGGACATTAAGCCGATGTAAATCAACGCCGACTCCGGTCGGCGGGGAGAGGTCCAGCACTCGAACCTATATCGTCTGATACGACGCGCACCCACGGAACCCTCTCTACGCAGAGGAGTGTTTCTTTTCAAAAAGAACGAAAATCTACCCTTTATCTACGATAAAGGCCGGCCTTTGCGGCCTTTAGATTTTTTCCGTGTCTCACAGACTGGCACGCCCGGTGGGACTTTTCCCGCCTTTCTTCTTTCTGTCAAAGAAAGTCTCTAAACCTTCTTCAAGGTTCCGATTGCCCCTCTTCCTCTTACAGGCCGGGAAGAGGAGGGCACATCTCTCTGTTCAATTGAGAGTTCTTTGTGCATCTGCACACCACTCCGTTCGTGCTACGCACCACCACCAACACCAGCAACAGCGATGGCTGCCGTTACTTACGGCCCTGAGATCGTCGCCAACCACGCCAGGCTCGGATTCCTGGCGACACCACTGGTCTTCGGCGACTTCCCACCTGTCGTCGGCTCGCCCTTCTTCTTGGGCGTGGTACCGGTGGCTGAAGCCAGTTCAGCCATGCCTGCAACAACTGTCGGGGGCGTCAGGCCCTCGGCCCCATCAACTGGCCGAGTCTGCCCGGTCAAGAAGGCAGTCACTGAGGGTGCCAGGCCCTCTACTGCAGCGACTGGCCGGGTTCATTCGGTCAAGAAGACTACTGGGGGTGTTAGACCCTCGGCTCCATTAACTGGCTGGGTTTGTTCGGCCAAGAAGACTTCTGAGGGCGTCAGGCCTTCTGCTTCAGCTGATCGGGTCCGCCCGGTCAACAAGACAACTGTCGGGGGCGTCAGGCCCTCGGCCCCATCAGCTGGCCAGGTCAGTCCGATCCACAAGCCAACTATTGAGGGCGGCAAGCCCTCCGCAACAGCCGGCAGGGTCAGTCCGGTCGACAAGCCAGCCGTCGGGGGTGTCAGGCCCTCGACTCCTTCAACTGGCCAGGTCCGCCCGGTCAAGAAGACAACTATCGGAGGCGTCAGGCCTTCGACTCCAGCAACTTGCCGGGTTAGTCTGGTCAACAAGGTCGTCTCTGAGGGTGTTGGGCCCTCTACCTCATCAACTGGCCGGGTCCATCCGGTCAATTCTTCAACTGTTAAGGGTGTCAAGCCCTTCATCCCAACAACCAGCCGAGTTCCCTTGGCTGCTACGTCAATGGCCGGAGGAGTCAGGCCTTCTGCCTCAGCTGTTGGCCGGGTCTTCCCGGTCAATCATGTCACTACTGGCGTCGCTCATGTTCAACGGGGGCAACGCCGCCGCCGCAATGGCGCCAAACCTACTGCGGCCACCCTCAGAGGTGCTGCCCCTGCTCAACGGGGGCAACGCCGTCATCGTCAGGATGACGCCACGCCTATGGCAGGCGCCACCACAGCCACCCCTGCTCAACGGGGGCAACGCCGTAGCCGCAAGGGTGCAAAGCCCGAAGCGGCTGTCTCTCGCTCCGGCAAGACTGTAATTGTCGGAGACATCCGCATCCAACTCGATGGAGGAGAGCCAATCGTGCCACGGGATCGTCATGTCCCGACCATTCCTACCTCCAACCGCTTCGAGCTCCTCCGGGAAGTTCGGGAGGACGGAGCGAAGAAGAAGAAGCCTGCCGTACCGGCGGCAACTCAGGGTCCCTTACGGCGACCCAAGCCTCGAGCTCCCCGGTCTAAGATAGGGGGTAACCCAGTGGAGGAGCGCCACCTCCAGTTGAAGAAAATTTGGGTCACCAAGGAGGAGGCCCAGATTATGAGGTGCACGAGGGCGGAGGAGCCCTTCCATATGTCAGAGCTTCAGCGGATGCGGAGTCCGCCAAGCACTGAGGCTTCGACGTCTGCGAGATTTACATCTCAACCCCTACGGGGGCAAAAGCGCCGAGGAGCCGGCAAGAAAGTGCGACCGACCTCCCCATAAGCTAGCTCCACGCACGGAGGAGTCTTCACTTCTCCGTCAATGTCATTCATGCCTCATCAACTTTTCAATTCCCCGAGCCGCAGGAGGAGGGAGTCAGTTCCCAGGGAGCCGGTTCCCAATCACCCAAGCCCACACTATGGTATCCTGGGTGGCGACCATCTCATCAGTGTTCTTTTCCTAAGGAAGACACTGAGAAGATTTTTGATAAACTTCTAGAGGATGGCTGGGTGCTGACACATGACCCACCGTCTTATTACAATGAGACGGCCAAGAGTCACCCCCGCTATTGCAAGTATCATGCAAGGGTGTCTTACCCCACTCGACAATGTTCAGAGGTCTAAGACTTCGTTGAAGCCCTCATCCAGAGAGGGGTTGTCGATACTCAGGGGAACTCCATGACGAGGTTGCGTCTTGCAGAGGCCGCCAGGGAAACTCTTCAGCAGGCCCGGCGAGAAACTGAAGCTTTCTCCCGATTGGCCCGACCAAGTGAGCCTGTGGAAAACGATGAATTCCCATTGCTCTCTAAAGGCAAGGCCACCTACAAAGGGCCTAAGGTCCAGAATCTAGGAAGCCAAGCTGCGGAAGAGAGTTCCAAGGCCCGTCCCGGGTCCAATCAGTCTGGCATTGTTATAAGAGAGAACTCTCGGCCAGACAATAAAGGTAAAGCCAAGGCGTCAGAGCCTTCAGCCAAAGCTCCTGCCCAGTCAGCAAGGCTGTTAGTCGTGGAAAGGACTCGACCTCTTGAGCCCGCGAAGGCCCTAGTGAAAGCTTCTGTCAAGCTGGCGCAGCCACCAATTGTAGAAAGGCCTCAGCACCTCAAGCAAGCCAACCCACCTGCCCGAGCAAAGTCGGTGGAACTACAAAGCCCCCAGAGGCCCCACTGTAGACTGGCAGAGTTCCAGGAGTTACCTCCTGAAATAATTGCTCAGGCAATCAATGCCGCTTTCCAGCCTCAGCCGGAGGAGGCCCAGTGGACCAAGGTTGTCCCCAGAAAGAGCCGTGGCACTAAAGCTCCTAAGGAGCCAGCCCGGAGCAGAAAGCAAAATTCTGGGGGCAAGCGAGTCCCACTGCCGAAGCAAACTTCTCTCTCTTCTCAAGAGGCAGCCCGCCAAAAGAAGCAGGAGAAGAATCGCAGGAAGAATTTGAAGAGGAGGTTAAAGAAGCAAGCCGAGCAAGCCGCTGCTATGGAGGCTCCTAAGGAGCCAACTCCTCTACAAAGACTTCAAAAGCTCATAGATGAGCTGGAGGAGTACACTCCCCCTCATCCCACCAGGGTCGTCACTCTAGACGAATATATTCCCTAGGACAAGCTTGGGCGCAAAGCCCGTCTTCTGCAATGGCTCTGAGAAATGGTTCACCGTCTTGAAGAAGGTGAAGACTTCCCAATCCCGGAGGAGCTCTCCTTATTCTACAAAGATGAGGAGCTCACTATTGAGATGCTCGAGGAAATGTTGCAAGAGCTCTCCTGCAATATGGTGGCGATCCCGCCACCCGACAATATTTATTGTCCCACGGCTGATAGCACTGGAGGCAAGACTCCTATGGCAACATATCAGCGCCACTCGGCAAGAAATGGCCGAGGACGCGGCCGGGGTCGTGGCCGAGGACGTGGACGTGAAGGTCCCCTGACTCTTGACCGGGTCATAATGTTCAGAGGGGAGAAGCCGGGTCCTGTCCCAGAAACTCAAGTTCGGGGGATCCCTTTCATCCTCAACCCCTCAGAGGGTTCGGGCCCCATCTCAACGGCTAAGCCGGGTGGCGTCCCTTTTACAATCACATCCTCTGATGAAGAAGAGGAGTCAACCAAGTCGCCAAAGTGCGAGAAGGCGTCAGAGCAGGCCGGCCCCTCCAACAGGGCCGAGACCATAAGCCCAGCAGGTCCTTCTAATGAAGACCAGCCTGGTGAGCCTTTGCCACCTCCAGAGGAATCCTTGGCACCGCTGTTCCAAGAAGATGCGGAAGGACAGAATACGGAGGAGTGCCCTTCTAAGCGGGAGAAGCCTCGTCAGGCGCCGAAGACCCTGGCGGAGATCATCCCGCCATTTGATAAGACCCGTGCTCGGGTCGACCGCAAAATCATTCATCATATGAAGCGGTTCCCAACAAATGTCACTATTTGGGAAGCCATTGCATGGAGCAAAGACCTCAGAGAGGCTCTCGTCAAGATACTGCAAGAGCCAGACGCATATGAAGCCCATGTTGCAGAGTTGCAAGCTCAGGCATATGAAGCACTCACAGCCAACATCTCCTTCACGGACAAAGACATGTTGCTGTCCTCTCCGTGTCATAATCGCCCCTTATATATGAAGGGGACGATTAATGGACATGATGTGAATCGCATCCTAGTGGACGCCGGCGCAGCCGTCAACATCATGCCTTTGAAGACGTTCAAGTCTCTATACTTGGCACCTTATTTGCAAAAGGTGACTGATGTCAAGATCCCGAGATTCAATCAGGGTTCCGAGGAAGCGCTTGGTCGGGTTGTAGTCAAGCTTACCTTGGGCGATTTTATCACCCAAGCGACATTCTATATCATCAACTCCGACACATCTTACAAGATGCTGCTTGGAAGACCTTGGCTTCATGAGAATTGGGTCGTTCCATCAACGTCGCACCAGTGCATTAAACATGCCAAGGAAGGGGAACAACATACGGTCTTCGCAGACCAAGCTCCGTTCCACCCCAAAGAGTGCCATCTGGCCGATGCCTCACTATATTTTGGGAAGCCCGCTTTAACAATCCCCGAGTCTTTAAAAGACAAAGGGAAGCAAAAGGTGGGCCCTGAAGTTGAAGAAGGGCAGCTCTTCACTGTTAACCAAGACATGGTAAAGCTGCACAAGCTGAGCCTCCGTGCCACCTCCAAGTCAACTCAACCAGCAAGGCGGAGTGTTGACTTTGAAGCCAACCTCATCAGCCGGGTCATTGACGAGAGTATCTCCTTACCACCGAAGTGCCTCCAGCTCTCATCCCAACGGGAAGAATATGAGGTGGAGCAGTTGAAGACCTTCATAGTCTCCTATCAACGGAGAAGGAGACGTAACAAGAGCAAGAGGGACAAGCCGATCATCTTTTACAAAGGTGATTTAGTCCCACCGTGCCCTCCTGAAGATCATTTCGGCTGGGATACTCCCGCAGATGTGGTGCCAGAGCCAGTCCAGGAGATGGACGATATGCCGAAATACATCAGGGAGATGTGTAAAAAGCAGCACATCCCTCAAACTTTGGACCCAGCGCGAGCGGCGTACTTCCACCAGTTATGGAGCCCTCCGCAAGTCCGCGGGCAACCTCCCTTCTCCCGTAAAGATACAAGGGGCCTTGTCTATGACCAGGAGACGGACTTCGAGGTCCACTTTGCAGTCAACACCATAGGACTGCTACCTCTCCATCACGGGCAAGCAGAAGCTGAGCCCAAGGTTGATGACTCTGTAAGGGAGTCCGGTGACGTGTCCTTGACACCCTCACCTTCATCAGGAGCTGACAATGGTCACCCTTTAGAGGAAAAAACAGCCCAGCCTGCTAATCATCCGCAAAACAAAGCAAGCTCTTCGGCTTCAAGCCACGAGCAAGGGTGCTTCGAAGAATTTGAAGTCTATGAAGCAAACACTGATGATGAGGGAGACTTCGTCGACCTCCAACCAGCTCCACCAGAGCTCGAAGACGGTGGTCAAGCGACTGTGGACGAGTTGATTGAAATCAATCTCGGAAGCAAAAATGACTACCGTCCCACCTTCATAAGTGCGCTCCTCAGCGAGGAAGAAAGGCAGTCGTATCGACAGCTTTTAGAAGAGTTCAGGGATTGTTTCGCCTGGACTTATAAAGAAATGCCCGGACTCGACCCTTCTGTGGCTGAACATGAGCTGGCAATACTTTCAACAGTCAAGCTAGCCAAGCAAGCTCAAAGGTGTATGCGCCACGAGCTGGAGCTGAAGGTCAATGCGGAGGTTGACAAAATGCTCAATGTGGACTTCATAGAGCCTTGCATGTATCCCGTGTGGCTCGCCAATATAGTCCCTGTCAAGAAGAAGAACGGCCAAGTCCGAGTCTGCATCGACTTCAGGGATTTGAATAAGGCATGCCCAAAGGACGACTTTCTTGTCCCAATCACTGAGACAATGGTTGATATGACCACTGGTCATGAAGCCTTGTCTTTCATGGATGGATCGTCGGGCTATAATCAAATCCGCATGGCCGTCAAAGACAAAGATCATACGGCTTTCCGGTCTCCTAAGGGGATTTTCAACTACAAAAGGATGCCGTTCGGTCTGAAGAATGCCGGCGCAACCTACCAAAGGGCAATGACCAAGATCTTCGACGAGATGCTACATGACCTTGTCGAATGCTATGTCGATGATCTGGTCGTCAAGACAAAGAAGCGGGGGGATCACTTAGCTGACCTGCGTCGAGTCTTTGAAAGGCTTCGACAATTTCAACTCAAGATGAATCCGATGAAGTGCGCCTTTGGCGTCTCCAGCGGCAAGTTCCTTGGCTTTCATTGTCAGGTATCGAGGTATAGAAATCGACCCCGACAAAATCAAGGCTATAAGAGGACTACCTCCGCCCAAGAACTTGACAGAGCTCAGATCTCTTCAGGGGAGACTCGCCTATATTAGGCGGTTTATTTCTAACCTCTCAGGAAGATGCCTACCTTTCGGCAAATTGATGAAGAAAGGAGCACCCTTCATATGGGACGAGGACTGTCAGAAGGCCTTCGAGCAAATCAAGGAGCATCTACTGACTCCTCCTGTCTTAGGGGCACCTGTCAGAGGGAAGCCCCTTATCTTATATATTGCTGCCATGGATGCCTCTTTGGGGGCTCTCCTAGCCCAGGTCAATGAAGAGGGCAAGGAGCAGCCGCTATACTACCTCAGCCGTAAGTTGATTGGGCCTGAGCATCGGTACGCTCCCATGGAAAAGGCGTGCCTAGCTCTGGTGTTTACTGTCAAGAAGCTGAGGCACTACCTTCTAGCCCACCGGTTGGAGCTCATCTCAAAATGTAACCCACTCAAGTTTCTGCTCAGCCAGCCTGTCCTTTCGGGTAGGCTTGGTAAATGGGCACTTATCCTCATGGAGTTCGACATCACCTTCGTCCCACGCAAGGCGATCAAAGGACAAGGAATGGCGGAGTTCTTAGCAGCGCACCCTGTGCCAGAAGATTCGCCACTCAACTTTGAGCTACCCGACGAAGAGGTGTTAGTGCCTTCTCAAGCTACTGGGGAACATTATGAAAAAGTCCCACCACAGATGGAGCCGGGTGTCCTCACCCTTAATCTCCCACATTGGGAGTTATATTTTGATGGTGCCTCTCGGACAATCAAAAGGGCCGGCGGTCTTACAGACTATGTCTCAGGTGCGGGGGTAGTCTTTGTGTCTTCACAAGGCGGCATCCTCCACAATTCCCGTGCACTCATGAAGTCCCTGACTAATAATGAGGCAGAGTATGAAGCGTTAATCATTGGGCTTCAACTGGCACTGGAGATGGACATCAAGTGCATCAAAGTGTACGGGGATTCTCAGCTCGTCATCCGACAAGTATTGGGCGTCTACGACGTCCGGAAGAAGGAGCTCGTCCCCTACCATGCAGCCGTCATAAGGCTCAAAGAAAATTTTTACCTATTTGAAATAGGCCATGTCCCCAGAGGCAGCAACTCACAGGCCGATGCTCTTGCAAAGTTGGCAGCAGCCCTAAAACTCCCGCCTGAGGGAGAATTGAATATTGTAGTCAGATACCGAAGGCTCATGCCATGTGTGCTCGATGAAGAATCCGGCCTCACTGTTTATGAGGTCGACAACATTCAAGAGGAGGTTGCTCCCGAAGAGGAAGATTGGCGTGAGCCAATTATAAAAATAAAGAACGGTTGGCTCCCTCCTGATCGGGCTCAGAGGGTGCAACTGCTACGCAGGGCGACATCCTACCAGCTGATTGACGGTCTACTCCTTAGGCTTGTCCATGAAAAAGACCGATCGGTCCTTCTACGGTGCATTTCGTCCAAGGAAGCGAAGACCGTCATGCACGAGGTCCACTCCGGATTGTGGGAAGCTCACCAGGCAGGAGCTAAGATGAAAAATAGCATCAAGCTCAAAGGATTCTACTGGCCCACCATGTACGAAGATTGCAATCAATATGCTCGTACATGTCATCAATGCCAAGCATTTGGCCCAGTCCCTCGGCGGCCACCTAACCCGCTCCATCCAATAGCGCCTACTTGGCCATTTGCAGAGTGGGGTATGGATATCGTGGGACCATTCCCACCATCGTCCCAGGGGCACAAGTTCATACTCGCTGCCACCGATTACTTCTCCAGATGGACGGAAGTCGTCCCACTACGGGAAGTCACAGGGGAGATAGTTGCTCGTTTTGTGCGGCACTATATCATATACAGATTCGGCACCCCCAGTCGAATTATATCCGATAATGGCACGCCGTTCAAGAACAAGGCTGTTTATGCTCTGGCGGCTAAGTTCCATATTGACTGGAGAGCGTCGTCGGTCTACAATCCCCAGGCCAGTGGTTAGCCGAGGCCTTCAACAAAACCCTCTGCAAGCTGCTGTCCAAGATAGTAGGTGGTCGCAAACGAGATTGGGGCGAGAAGGTCCACGAAGCCCTATGGGCCTATCGTACCATCTACAAGACCCCCACGGGTCGCTCCCCATTCTCCCTGGTCTATGGAGCTGAAGCGGTGGTCCCTGTGGAGATCGAGTTAGCATCTTACCGCGTTACTGTGCACGCCGGATTGCCAGGCCAAGACCAATCTGAAATTGAAAGAAGGCTTGAAGAGTTATCCAGCCTTGAAGGTCAAAGATTCAAAGCCTATAAACACTTACAAGTGTATCAAGCCCGCATGACACGTGCCTATGATAAGCTGGTCAAGCAACGGGCGTTCAAGAAAGGCGACCTCGTCATGGTTAAAGAAAAGGAGGTTCTCGCGGGACGATCCAGCGGCAAACTCCAGCCTAATTGGCGTGGGCCTTACGTCATTCAGAAGGTCTACGAAGGAGGGGCTTATACGGTCCTTGACCACAAGGGAGACAATCCTTTCCCTCCCCTCAACGGCAAGCATATGAAGCTCTACCATGCGCCACCGCAAGAGTTTCCACAGCAGTCCTCGCAGGACAGTACCTCTCCTCAGTGAAGATTCAAAAAAAAAAAAAAGAGGAAAAAAGAAAAGGGGTTAAAAATACTGATACCCCGGCGGACTCAGTCAGCCTTCAACGGTTGGCTGAGGGTAAAAAGGCCACAGACCCGGTCGAGGTGAAAACCCGAAAGGGCGCCTCGGGCAAAAATGGGCAACCCCTCGGTGTGAAAACCCGAAAGGGCGCACCGGAAAAAGCTAAAGGGGGCCAGCCTCGGCGAAAACCCGAAAGGGCGGTGAGGTTGGTAATGCAAAAAAAAAAAAAAAAAAAAAATCCTCTCCCTGTGTATTTTAAAGGTGGCTCTATGTCAATGACTCCACCCCATCTCGACCAAAGCATCATATTGATGTCAGGGCTACACCTTACATGTCGTCTTATGACACATAGTCCTACTGGCATTCTGACGGTGTCATACTCTGTCCCATCGGGCATGGCCTCAGTATGCTCTTTCGAGCTGCCAACCGATGTCGTCTTTTGACTCCCTTTTGTCCCATCGGGCATGGCCTCAGTATGCTCTTTCGAGCTGCCAACCGATGTCGTCTTTTGACTCCTTTTTGTCCCATCGGGCATGGCCTCAGTATGCTCTCTCGAGCTGCCAACCGATGTCGTCTTTTGACTCTTCTTTGTCCCATCGGGCATGGCCTCAGTATGCTCTTTCGAGCTGCCAACCGATGTCGTCTTTTGACTCCCTTTTGTCCCATCGGGCATGGCCTCAGTATGCTCTCTCGAGCTGCCAACCGATGTTGTCTTTTGACTCCCTTTTGTCCCATCGGGCATGGCCTCAGTATGCTCTCTCGAGCTGCCAACCGATGTCGTCTTTTGACTCTTCTTTGTCCCACTGGGACTGGCCTCAGTACACTCTCGCGGGCTGCCAACCCTTCATGCCTTTCGGCTCATCTAATCTTCTTGGGATCTGGTCTCAGTATGCTCCCTCGGGCTACCAATCCATCGTGCCTTCTGGCACACGTCGCACTGGGTTTGGCCTCAGCATGCCCTCTCGGGCTGCCAACCCACCTACTCGCCTATCGGCTTTTTGGGTTTGACTCTCACGTCCCACTAGGGCTGTCAAACCTATCTCTTGTCCCACTGGGACTGGCCTCAGTATGCTCTCGCGGGCTGCCAACCCTTCATGCCTTTCGGCTCGTCTTTCCTTCTGGATTTGGCCTCAGTATGCTCCTTTGGGCTGCCAATCCATCTTGCCTTATGGCGCATCTCCCACCGGGTCTGACCTCAGCATGCCCTCTAGGGCTGTCAAACCTATCTTTGTCCCATTAGGGAATGGCCTCAGTATGCTCTCTCGGGCTGCCAACCTATTTCGCCTATCGGCTCTCGGATTTGACTCTCACGTCCCACTAGGGCTGTCAAATCCACCCTTTTTCTTCTTCCGAGTCTGACCTCTGCATGCTCTCTCGGGCTGTCAACCCATCTCGCCTCTTGGCTTTAGACTTGACTCATATATCCCACCGGGATCGTCAAGTTTACTCCATTGTCCTCACGGGCTTGGCCTCAGCATGCCCTCTCAGGCTGCCAACCCTATTTGCCTATCGGCTCATGGATTTGATTCATACGTCCCACCCGGGCAGTCAAATCCCTTCCTATCATTGTTTCGGGTCTGGCCTATGTATGCTCTCTCGGGCTGCCAACCCATCCCGCCTATCGGCCGTCAGGTTTAACTCACATGCCCCTTTCGGACTGTTAAACCTATTCCTTTGTTGTCCCAACCGGGCTTGGCATATGCACACCCTTTTAGGGTTGCTAATCCGGTCAACCTTCAGTTTTGGATTTGGCTAATTACGTCTCACTAAGACAGTCGAATCCACCCATCTTGTCATACCGGGCTTGGCTTCAGCATGCTCTCTCGGGCTGCCAACCCATTACACCTTTTGGTCAAACCGGGTTCGGCCTCAGTATGCTCTCTCGGGCAAGGATGGTAGTATCGGTTTCGGTACCGGTTTCGGTCGGTACCGAAACCGATACGTTTCGGTTTCGGTTTCGGTTTCGGTTTCGGCCGAAACCGGTTCAAAACAGTCAGAAAAGGCAAAAAATGTATTGAGCAGGTCCGGTTTCGGCCGAAACCAACGGTTTCAGCCCGGTTTCGGTCGGTTTCGGTTGGTTTCGGTATCGGACTTGCTACAGTGACTTGGTGCGTTTCGGTTTCGGTATTGGCCGAAACCGATACGTTTCGGCCGAAACGTATCGGTTTCGGCCGATACTGCCATCCATGCTCTCGGGCTGCCAACCCATTACGCCTTTCGGCTCGTTTCTATCCTCTTGGGTTCGGTCTCAGTACGCCCTCTCAGGCTACCAACCCGTTTCGCCTTTCGGCTCACAGATTTGATTCATTTGTCCCACCCGGACAATCAAATCTACCCATTTGTCCCACCTCTGTGGCACACACGTCCCTACGGGAGTGCCACTTTCTCTTTGCCTTCTGGCATTATAGGACCCTCAAAAAACAAAAAAAAAATGGGGTTAAAAATATTGAGGCCCCAGCGGACTTGGTTGTTTCTGTTAGAAGAGCAATCAAGGGCAAAAAGGCTTTAACCCGGCTAAGGTGAAAACCCGAAAGGGCGTCTTGGGCAAAAATGGGTACCCCTCAGTGTGAAAACCCGCAAGGGCGCACTGGAAAAAGCTAAAGGGGGCCAGTCCTGGCGAAAACCCGAAAGGGCGGTAGGGCTGGTAAAGTAAAAAAAAAAAAAAAAAGGCTTATCAAGTCTCAGACTCGCTCTTCCTCAGCTCAGCAAGGCGAGTCTCACTCTGAAGAGTTTCCTCCTGGAGCCTCTCAAGCCTACAGCGGAGAGTCGACATCGGCACGCGCAAGACTGCGCTCCTCCTCGGTTTCTTGGACCTCTCGCAAAAGTTCCTGGAGCCCCCTCAAGCCTATGGCAGAATCTACATAGGCACGCGCAAGACTGCACTCCTTCTCGGTCCCCCGGACCTCTCACAAAAGTCCCTCCACTCTGTGGGAGGCCATCTGCTCGCGCTCATAAGTGGCCTTGACTTGGGCGCCCACCTTAGCCTGGGCTCTCTGAAGTATGCAAAGTTGCGCCTCCTGCTGAATGATCAGCTGAGTCCCCCGCCTCCTCTCCTAAATGGCGTGAAAGCAACTCCTCCCATATAGACGCAAGCTCAGTCATCCAGGCGTCCTGAGGGAAACCAAATGCATGCATCTGACAATGCTACACCAAGTTGAGGACCATTCGGCCACTCCATCCCAAGGGTCAGAAAACTCTGAAGCAGCTTTGAAGCCTCACTAGCTGAAGCTAAAGCAAAGAAAGGAGTTGCCTCAGCCCATGTACGGCCAACATCTACCCAGACCAACATGCCCTAAGGGCTGGTCTACATCAACCTTGGCTATCACAAGTCGGCAAGTAGCCAACTTCAACATTCGGCGACATACCTCAGCGGTCAGCTGACACATCAGCATGTTCGGCTACACCTCAGATGTTAGCCGGCACATCTTTGGCGACACCTCAGCAGTTAGCCCGCTTTAATTTGCGGCTACACACCTCAGCGGTTAGCCGACACGTCTTCAGTGGCATCTCAGTGGTCAGCCAGCACCACGACTTTCGGTCAACGCGCCCCTAAGGGTCGGCCAATGTTGATTCCCAGCTATCACAGCTTAATAGTCAATCAACGACGACTCAGATGGATGCGCCTCTTCGAGACATGCCTACATCAACTCCGGGCCAACAAGCCTCGTCGAGACAGGTCCGCACCAACATCGGGCCAACAAGTCTCTCAGAAGCAGGCCCCCATCAGCTCTAGGCCGACAAGGCTCTCAGAAGCAGGCCTACATCAACGTCGGACCAACAAGACTCGTCGAGGCAAGCCCCCATCAACTCTAGGCCAACAAGTCTCTCAGAAGCAGGCCTACATCAACTCGGGCTAACAAGTCTCTCAGAAGCAAGCCCCCATCAACTCTAAGCCAACAAGTCTCTCAGAAGCCGGTCCGCATCAACCCTGGTTAATGTACCCCCAAAGGTTGGCCAGCATCCGAGTTCAGGCCAACACGTCCCAGAGGATGCTATACATCAGTTTTGGCCAATATACCGTAAGGGTTGATCAACATCAACTCCAGGTCAAGGTGCCTCACCGCGGTTGGCCTACATCACTTCTATACTGGAGGGTCTCACTGAGACAAACCTGTATCAACTCTCAGCTTTATGAAAAGCAACGAAGCAGTGAGGTGCAGCCCCACAATGATCTCCCCATGACATGAAGACTCAGGAGCAAAAATGACAACGGAGGGCACGGACCGCCCGCCTCCGCCTTCGGCTTTGACGAACGCTCCGTGGGGGGCATTTGTTGGCAACATTTTTTGCCCACTACATACGAGGTGAACTACTACTTAAGCTCACCACTGCAGAAAGGGGTGACTAGAACTCCCCGAGGTGGACTGCAGCAACTTTAGACCTGCCCGGGGTGGCCAAGACCCGCCCGGGGTGGACATCAACAGACCCGCCCGGGGCGGACAGCAACAAACCTGCCCGGGGTGGCCAAGACCCCCCGGGGTGGACAGCAGGGACCCGCCCGGGGCCAGCCACCCCCGGGCAGGTCCCCCCGCGGCTGCACGGGCGGGAGGAACCCGCCCGGGGTCGGCTGACCCCGGGCAGGCCCGCCTAGGGTTGGCCCACCCCGGGCAGACCTGCCCGGGGTCCCACGACCCTGGGGAGGCCTGCCCGGGGTGGCTCCTCCCCGGGCGGGACCTGCCCGGGACCCCTCGACCCCGGGCAGGTCCGCGCGGACCCGCCCGGGGCGGGGCTGTCCCGGGCCGGTCCCGGGGTCTCCGTCTGCCCATCATAAAAAAAAAAAAAAAGAAAAGAGGGGGGGAACCTGCCCGGGGTGGCTTTGACCCGCCCGGGTTCGGCCCACCCCGAGCCGGTCCCTCACCTTCTATAAATACCCCCTACGGGGCTCATTTGAGGGGGACTTTTTCCGGAGAGGGAGGACGACTTGTGAAGAGAAGAAATCTCTTGTTCGTTGTTCTTAGCCTATTTGGGGGATGTAACACCCCGGGCTTTTATTTATGTCCCTACGTGGGCTTCGTCTTTGTGCCCTACGAGGGTCTTGTATTTATGCCCCTACGTGGGCTTCGTCGTCATGCCCCTATGTGGGTCTTGTATCTATGCACCTACGTGGGCTTTGTCATTATGCCCCTACGTGGGCTTTGTCATTATGCCCCTACGTGGGCGTTGTTGTTGTGCCCCTACGTGGGTCTTGTATTTTTGTCCCTACGTGGGTTTTGTCGTTATGCCCCTACGTGGGCATGGTTGTTAAGGACCCTTTGGAGGAGGCAACGAAGAAGGAGAGAGAGAAGACACAAGTGACAACCTACGGAAGACACATGAAGCCTTTGTTCGTTTGTTTCGGCCCGCGTGGGGTAAGTCCCCGGGCCTTGTACTTATGCCCCTACGGGGTATATTTATGTTTATGCCCCTCAGCGGGCTTTGTTGGTAATTACGCCCCTCTGCGGGCCATGTTTGTAAGTCTTTACGTCCCGGGGCGACTAAGTCTTGTATTTCTGCTCTATAATGGCGAAATTACAAAAATATCCTTCCCGGGACTGTAAAAGACCAAAGTCCTGTAATTTGTAGTTATACCCTGCAACTTTTTGTAATTGAGACTAAGTCCCTATCTCCCGCTCCAAAGCGGACGTTTGTACAGTCGACAATTCGTCGACAACCCTTGTACTCATATGGAATTATAAAAGCACTCAGCATGCTCCATGTGTAACCTCAAGGGAGAATTGCATGAAAACCCTTGGCTTTCCAAAATTGCACATATACCCCTCCTTCGGCCAAATTGACAGATGTGTGCCTTCTATGAAGCCCCTTGTCATTCCTTCGGTCCGGAAGTGTTGTCAGCTCAGTCCAGCACTCGGGTATCATCTCAAACCTAGGTAGGGTCTGGTAAAATTACCAAAATACCCCTGTGACCTAAAAACGGCCTCAGAGCCCTTGAAACCCTCCAGAAACGGCTTCCATGCCTTGGGGAGTCAGGAATCCAGCCCTACCTCCATTCCAGCCCAGAAATCTCAGCAATGTCCCTGGCCTGGGAAAATTACCAAAATACCCCTGGGTTGGTAAAATTACCAAAATACCCTCGGGGTCCAGAAAACTTCTCTCTACTTCAAAAACGCCTACGGCTTCCGCATATTTGCGTCTTTATTCCAAAATCTTAGGGTTTTGTTCAGATTTAGCCCTAACTCTATTAATGTGTTGGTGGTAAATGAGTGGTCATGGAGAGTCTCTCGAGTGAGCTTGCCCTCCACATCAGAACCTCTATAGAAGACTTTGGAACTTCTTTGACAGTCAAACAAAGGTGTTCGGACATTAAGCCGATGTAAATCAACGCCGACTCCGGTCGGCGGGGAGAGGTCCAGCACTCGAACCTATATCGTCTGATACGACGCGCACCCACGGAACCCTCTCTACGCAGAGGAGTGTTTCTTTTCAAAAAGAACGAAAATCTACCCTTTATCTACGATAAAGGCCGGCCTTTGCGGCCTTTAGATTTTTTCCGTGTCTCACACCCCCCAAGGGGCGCTCCCCCTTGACCCCGCGACTTGATCGGGTAGGTTGATCCCTAACGTTGCGCTGACGGACGCATGAAGCTGGACCGCAATCCATGAGAGCTTAAGAAGGAGAAGCAATCTCCCGAGAGTCTTTGGTCAACATATCTCCACCAAGGGGGGATTTGTACATCATGTCAAGATTACACAAAAATCCCTGTTCAATCTAGATATTACAAAAATATCCTTAGTTTATCCAAAACTACACAAATACCCCTGTACTTTTCTAGAAGTTGTAAGTAAACCCTTACTCAAGGGAAATCACAAATAAATCCAAAAAGGGTTCAAATCTCAAATAAACCCAAAAAAAAGTTTGTGATTGCAAATAAACCTAAAAAGGGTTCAAAATCTCAAATAAATCCAAAGATGGGTTCGTGATTGCAAATAAACCCAGAAAGGGTCCGCAATTGCTAATAAACCCAGAAAGGGTTCAAAACCTCAAACCCAAAAATTCACAAGTTGTAGAAATACCCAGGAAGGGTCCGAAACTGCAGAATTACCCAAGAAGGGTCTAGAACTGCAGAAGTACCTAGGAAGGGTCAGCAATTACAGAAATACCCCGGAAGGGTAAAAAGTTACAGAAATACCTAAAAAGGGTCCAAAGCTGTAGAAATACTCAGGAAGGGTCCAAAATTGCAGAAATATCCCGAAAGGGCTGAAAATTGCAAATATACCCAAAAAAGGGTCTCATCTTTATGAAACTCAAATTTGATGCTCCGTCCTGGTGGTAGAATGAAGACCAAATGTAAATCAAATGACCCGACTATATAATCGAGGTTTCATGTATTTTTAAAAATGAATCCAAAGAATAAAGTGTTTAGTGTCCTACAAATGTGTATCTAATGGGTGATCTCCCTTTGATCAAATCTGTTAGATAAAACCTCTAATATCACAGCGGATATTGTAGAGGTCGAAAATGGTATCTTTGACAGTTAATCAAGGGTATTCGGGCTTTGCACTGCTATAAATAAACATCGGTTATGGTTGATGGGGAAATATCCTGTATTTGACCCCAAATCGTCTGATAAACTTTAATTCACAGAAATAATAATGCACACGCTACTTAAATAGCCACAAATGTGCATTTTCTTTAAAAATAAGAATTTTGTGTCTTAAACAATAGGACATTCAAGTTTTTTGCTCTGAATTATGTACAAGTGAAACTACAAGTGCAGGTTGTAGGATAAGATTACCAGAGAAAAAATAGATATTATCTTTTGCAAGTGAGTTTCTGACGCGAAACGGGTGTGTCGGCTTCGATTCCGGCAAGGCACACCATGGGCAACGACATCCAATTAGGTGACATAGGCCAAATTGAACGTCTTCCCGGGGTGCTATTGGGCCTATGTGGCATCGTGGGCCATCCAGTGGTGATGAATGTGGGGTGGAGGGGCGCTGCTGGACTGAGAGATAGTGACGTGGGCGGCCCATGACCGTCAGTGGGCTCGGCGGCAGTGGGGTCACGAGTGGCCATTAGTGCTGGAGAGGAGGAATGCGGCAACCCGGAGTGGTTGTGCAAGGCGGCTCGAGCCGCAAGCTCACGGCGGAGGGAGTTGTCGGTGAATGCTGGCGGGCGGAATGGCCTTATCTACTTCAGCCGACTTCTGTAGAGTTGGGAGGGTTATAAGCTACTGCCTGAGACATTTGTTAGAGAGCTTTCTCATGTGCTTCTCGATGAACGAACATGGTTTGTTTGTCCTTTATGCAAGAGAAGCTCCTCCAACCTTGCCCTCTCCCTTTATGTTTGAGGATGAGGCATCACCATTGCCTTTGCCCGTAAACTTGTCCATAGAGGTTGTGAAGTCAACAACATTGATCTTTTTCCCAAAGCTTACTCGCTCTTTGGAGGTCCTATTTCTCCCAGGTAACATGTTGGGAGTATTGGCGAACAAAATCTCAATCTCTGTAAATGTACTATTAAGATGATTAAATGTTTTAACATTTACGCTAATCAATTTCTCATTTATTTCGGGCTTGAACCCCTTCTTGCATAATTTGACTGCATCTACATGGGTGAGCGGATTATCACATCTCACGCTGAAATCACACCGCCTCTTGTTAAAATCTAAGGTAGACTCCTCTCTTTTCTGCTTCAAGGATATGAGCTCTACGAGAGTGACTTTTCTTTCGGCTACTTGGAATCTGTCTAGGAACTTCCTCTGCATATCGTCCCACCTTGTGACAAAGTTGGGTCTCAGCTTGGAATACCTTTGGAAGGCCACACTTGTGAGTGACATAGCAAAGTAACACAGAAGGTATGATACATCTGTTGCTAACTCCCCAATATTGTTAATATAATGAGCCAAATGCTTTTGGGGAGAGTCTTTGCCATCGAATCTCGTAAATTTTGGGACCTCTGGATGGTTCGGGGCTAGCTTCTTAAATTGACGGTGGATAAGGTATGACACTCTGTAAGGTTGCGACCCCTTCATCATGTTCTGCCATCTTAGCCTCAATAATCTGTTCGATCAACGCCCTTTGTGATGCAACGGTATTCCTAACAGGTGTATGTGGTTGTTGAAGATCATTTGAATTGCATCTAGGCATTGCTGCCAAATCTTTGTTGATTGAGCGAGCCTCCATGACTGACATTCTGACGCCATTGTCGGTCTAACACTCATCATTGGCACCATGACCGGCAAGTTGGGATTCAGAGTAGATCTGTGGTTCTCAGCAGCAGTAGGAGCCTCCCCTGCTGGCCCACCTGGCATTGCTACTGCAGGTGGATTGTTTACAGCTGGCATTGATGTTGGTCATGTGGGATTCTGGGCAGGAGGTGATGGCTCTCCTCCATTCATTGCTTGTACCATATTTTGATGTAACTCTTTAAGCTCTCGATTCTCTCGCATAAGCTCTTGGATGGCCAAGTCTTACGGCTTAACCCCCTACATATTACATACATCCGAGTTATTATCGTGGTGTATGTCAGCATCATTTTGGCCAACATGGCCTTCTGGGTTACCGCTAGGCTCAATATGTTGCCCATCTAGAGTTTCATTCAACTGCCCCAACAACATGTTCACTGTTCTTCCCTCCTAGTCATGCCCCCGTGCCGATTAGTAATGTCGGCCACTTGTTCGGGGTCATTCGGAGGGGCATTGTATGGATTACCAGAGATTGAAGCATAATAGCTATATCCTCTGATATTCCAACTGTAAATTCCAGGTGTTCTCCTTTTTCTTTTGGATTCGGCATGATGGTGTGCCAAAATAGTCGAGCACTAAAATTCTCAACCCTTGGGCCCGTTCCGCTCCCCACCTCTCGACTTGCATGGGTCGAGGCGACCTGATAAGGCGTATGCCTATTTCCTTTATGTGTCCCCTTCCTCTTCCTCTCTCGAATAGGGAAATGGCGGGGAGTTGCATTGTCAATGGACTCGGCCCTTGGTTGTGGTTGAGCTTGAGGTGATGAGGATTCACCCATTGAGGCTAGAAAAGCTCTATCCCTTCCAATCTCTTGGGCCTCCGCCTTGGTGACCCAAATCTTCTTTATTTAGACCACCTTTTCTGGGGCCTAAAGATCCTTACCCTCATTCTTGCAGCTGCCATGTCTGCCTTTTTCTGTTTCTTCCCGATATGAGTTGGGGCCTTGGCATTTTGCTTATTAGGCTTGGCCTTATTCTGTCGGGCCTTAGCCAGAATTCTGAACCTATCATCAGTAGAGATGTTTGGAACGTATTTCATCTTTGGGACTCGTGGGGCCCTGTCGTCCAGATAGGCGTGTAGATCTTTGATGGTAGCAATCTTCCTAGAGTTTGAATTGAGATGTCACCTCTTAGTCATGGCTTCGTGATGCCTTTGACCCCTATTGGAGGATGTGGAGGCGCGGGTGTGAGTAATAGTATCGATGCTGAAACGTAGCATGGGCACTTCGGTTGTTCGGATTTCAACCGGAGTAGGAGCAACTGTTGGGACCACTCCCAGGAAGTAGGGAGATTCCAATACAGGTGGGAAAGACACAAAATATATGGGAGTAGTGAGGTACCCATTGATTGCGTGGTTTTAAACCACAAGCGGTCCAAAAGTAACTCCTCAAATTCCAGCCATTAGAGTAGGTGTATTGCAAAAAGTGCGAGAGACTATATGAAAGAGCCTGCAAAAGCAAGTCTATGGTAAGTAATATGATAAATGAGCATCTTGAGTAGAAAGATGAAGGGAAGGAAAGGTCTCACTGGGCATGCCAATTTATGGGAACATGAAAATATATATGGATAATGTGCGGTTCTGAGACTATAGTATAGATCCCTGGAAGCATTATATATATATTCATGAGGTTTTATGGGTTCATATGCTAGACACCTTTTCCCACCGACCTTGATCGGTGTTAATTACATCGGTTGGACGACCAAATACCCTTTATTAACTGCTTATAGGATGCCATTCAAACCATAATTACACAAAGCACCACTTACACAAGCTCTGCATGCACATTTTCGATCTATAATGGGTTCAAAGGTGATTTTGGATTGGTTTGGGTTGATTTTAAGTCTTTTGGGTTATAGAGGTATTAGAATGCCCCCTTCCCGGTGTGGACGACGAAGGGTTATGAGTAGGAACCTCCTCAAATCAAAGTTAAATGAAGAGCCTGGTCGTGACCGTGCCCGATTCCAATGAAGGAAACCCCTCAACAAAAACAAAAGTCAAGTCATATAAAAGGGGCAATGAAGCACAAACGCTCGAGGCTTGGTCCGAAGTTGCCCGAAAGGGGAGAGTCAAGTAGGCCCCTGTTGGCTCGCCGGGTTAACGGTTGCCGGTCCTCTCAGAAGGTTTCTCCCCCGCACTCTTCCTTCCCCCCCCGAAGATGAAGGCTCAATGGAGATCTCGAAAGGTGCACCCTACTAAGGCATGCAACCTCGTTTTAGCATAAACATACATATGGTTGTCCACTTTGAAAAGCAAAAGCCATCGCTGCGAAGGAGTCTCGATGTTTCTCGCTGGTCAAGACCTCTATCTACCACCTTGATGTCTTCTTATTGTAACCTCGGGCTTAGGTCAATGCAAGCGCGTCACCTATTGGTGCGACAACGTCTGATTTCGGGTTAGCGTCGCGCTGTTGGCCGTTAGGGTTCCAAGGTGTTCCATCATATACCATCTAGAGTTGAGAGGAAATAGACCCGGGTCGGGCAAATCATTTACCTTGAACACTTTTTTGGTGTATCCCTGTTGTCAGAAGCAACTGGGAGCCTAAGCATGGCATGACGGTATTGTCATCAGGATAAGTCTTAACCGGTGGAATTATCATTCGAGGAGTCTAGAGGCCCAAATCAACTTAGATGTATGCTCAGCATACCTGGGGGGTTAGTAAGAAACCCTCGTCCCCATGAAGGTCAGGTACTATATGGGTGGTCACCAGGCGTTAGTAATAAAAATACACTGAGCCCCAGAGTTTAAAAAATGTGATACCCCGTATATATGATAGAAAGGGCAAAGTCCCCACAATAAAAAAAATCAGGGTCATGTCTCCAAAAAAAGGCAAAGTCGAGCCTGAGTGGGAGGGCTACGTCAAACACGTTGACCTTGTGTTGAGATACTTAAGAACGATTTGGAAACAACCCTGATCCGAGAACCATGCCGTTGTTATAATAGGTGTCCTCCGCGTCTAGAAAAAATCAAAATAAAAATAAAAAAGGAAAGAATCAAAATAAAAAAACACAAAAAAGAAAAAAAACAATAAAAAGGAACAACAAAAAATCAAAACAAAAAGAAAAAAAGCAAAACATAAAAAAAGAAAAAAAATACATTTTTGCATGATTGCATCCGTGTGCTGCATTTCATCTTTTCATTCTTGTTTGCATTTGTATGCCTGTGTGTCGCATTCACCATCTCACTTTACCTTGCCTTCATTGATAAAGGCTTGGTCCCTTGACTCGTTATCAAGGACAGCTCAAAACAAACACCTGCTTATTGAGCAAGGGGCCAAGTCAGAGCAGAAATTCTAACTTGTTTGTTTAAGTAATGTGTGCAGGGATTCGAGTGAGCAAGAAAGAGGCAGAGAACAAAGAACCAAACATTTTATTCCATTCTAAAAAAAAAGTTTACATTAAGTTCCACCCTCTCTCTCCGCATTACTCGTCTTGTCGCTCTCCGGGCAAGAAGCTCTAGAGGGTGTCATCAAACTATGAGAAACGGTATTCCTACCGCTCTATAGTCCTCTTTCCATCTCCACACCTCGGCGTTGATCTGCGGGGACAGTAAAGAAGCTACTAACACGAAAGCCATGCTCTTGTGCTCTTCGGTAGTGTTCCTCACCATCCTTCAGCCACTGCTCGGCGAGACCGAGACTGGTCCGGAGTTCAAATAATTGGGCCTCCAGGGCCCTCCTTTCTTCTTTCTCGGCCAATCTCTCGGCCCTCTCTCTTTCCCTATCCCTTTCCTTCTCAGCCCGTTCTCTCGCCCTGTCTTCTCTTTCTAGCTGTAGGGTGATCCTCAACTCTGTGACATCACGAGAAGAGTCATCATCTGGACGATGTCACAATTCCTCTAGCTCTGCTACCCTAGCTTCCCCCTGTGCGACACGAGCCAATGCTTCCTGCAATTCCTCCGCCTGCCATGTCTGCCGACTCAGGTATATGGTAAGGCATGAGCAAAGAAAATTCTATGATGATACCCTCACCTGTGTGGAAAGCATTCCCTCTGCCTCCGCGGCTCGCTGCGTGGCATGAGCAAGTTGCTCGTGGAGTAGATCAAGTTCTGAAGTAGGGATCCATAAGCTAGAGGAAATGTCGTCTGCCCCCATTGCCGATGAGACCGCATCGAGCTGGGCACGCTGCGACACACTTGAGGTGACATTAAGGGGTTAGCGCCAGGAGTCTCAAACCATACCAAGAGCATGAGCATACACACTTACCGATGAACTCAGAGCTGCACGGGTGTCACTCAACTGTTGCTCCGTATCTGCCAAGCGAGCTCGCAAGTTCGTTATCATGGTGTCACGGGCATCCTACAGCCATGGCTCATGAGTTCACACAGGTGAGGGTATCATCATAGAATTTTCTTTGTTCATGCCTTACCATATACCTGTGTCGGCAGACATGGCTGGCGGAGGAATTGCAAGAAGTATTGGCTCGTGTCGCACAGGGGGAAGTTAGGGTAGCAGAGCTAGAGGAATCATGACATCGTCCAGATGATGACTCTTCTCGTCAACAAATCAAAGGGAGGAAGTTAGGGCCTGGTCGTTTCCATCTATTCCACGAGGGGGATATAATCATTTGACACAAGGTTAAAAAAAGAGAGGAGCCGTTGGGATTTGTGATCGTTTCCATATAACAACGGCATGGTTCTCGGATCAGGGTTGTTTCCAAATCATTTTTAAGTATCTCAACACAAGGTCAACGTGTTTGACGTAGCCCTCCCACTCAGGCTCGACTTTGCCTTTTTTTGGAGACATGACCCGGATTTTTTTTATTGTGGGGACTTTACCCTTTCTATCATGTATACGGGGTATCACATTTTTTAAACTCTGGGGCTCAGTGTATTTTTATTACTAACGCCTGGTGACCACCCATATAGTACCTGACCTTCATGGGGACGGGGGTTTCTTACTAACCTCCCAAGTATCCTGAGCGTACATCTAGGTTGATTTGGGCCTCTAGACTCCTCGAATGATAATTCGTCGGGATTAAGAAAATGAATTATATTATTTTTTATGTAAATACAACCTTATATATATATATTTATATATATATATATACATATTTTGGGGGGGTTGTTTTTTCTCTTTTTTAACCTTTTCGCACTTTTTTTTTGATTTTATATGTAACCAAAATTATGGAAATCACTCAAATAAGTCAAATGTGTAAGCTATTTCGGAGCATCATCGTATAATATGAGATTTATCCGCAAAAATGTCAAAGATGGCGTGTCTACACCCGGGACACTTGGTGTCCAGTCCAGGGAGCGTCGCCTTGCACTCCTATGCATTGTGAGCTCGGATTTCCTACAAGCCGCTCAAGGTCATACCATTTGTATCCAAGACAAAACCCACCATACCAAATCCATTAAATTAAAAACTTAATTATATCACTGATCATCACTATTCATTCCTCTGATTACAAAAGGACACTTACATCTCTCATATAGAGGGAACTAGACTAAGAATACTCTTATACATACAATGAAACTAAAACCTTAAAGTCTTCTACACAGTGGCCACAGAAAATCCTCCAAGATCTCCTTCCGACCTCATAGTCGTCGAATTTACAATCACACCTACTAGTTCCCTGAAAAATGTTAGACCGTAGGTGTGAGTCCTAGGACTCAATGGGCATGAAAACCGATAACAAGCATATCATATAATGAGTTTTGCAAATCAGATGATAACACTGAGATGATCACTATTTAAGATGGTCTTACACATATAATCGTAATTACAAAGAAATAACTAACTGAGTATGGCAAATTTGATTTTACCGGAGTCTCATTTATATTCTTTTTCCAGTTTAGGTGCGGTATATGCACAACTTACAAATGCTCTTTAGTAACTTACATATAACTTATAGAGGACTTGCTTGACATATCAGACAAGTCAGAACTTAATCAAATGACCTCAATAGATCAATCATACATAAACAAGATTTTCAGAGTAAGACATAATTTCGTATGCCAACTTAGTTGCACACATTGGACATGCGTCATAACCACAACATAAGGGATAGCTGTAATGCCCAACGAAAGGCATTGTCCGGCCACACACAGTGGTCCGTCGTCTTTGGATCGTGGGTCTATTTCCCATAGCAGATGCTTGCTAATCGGGGCATCTAGGGTCTAATTCCCGTGGATTGCTTGTCGAGGCACCGAGGGTCTAATTCCAACGACAATTACTACCAATCAAGGTACCATAGGTCTAATTCCTGCAACATATCATTTCCAATCGGGGCACCCATCATTCTCTATTAAGGTGACATTGTTCATGTGCTTAATTCATACAAATTCTTTAATACATGAACTCAACTTATAATTATCAAAATAATATCAAAACAATATAAAGATTATCATGGGTTCGGTTTATCACGTGGCTACCTCTACTGTGAGATCCTAAATAACTGTAGGTTTCCCTTTCTAGCCTTACTAGTCATCCCAGTAGGGACGATTATCTTCTTGCGCTTCTTTTTTTTGTCGTTCTTACGGCTCCTCTCTTTCCTTACGTTGGGTGCTCAGGGTAGACAAAGGGATAACAGGAGAGGTGAGGAGGGTTAAATAGGCTGTCCTCAAGCTTACTTAGTGGAGAAATTATTTAAGTAAAAAAAATTCTTCCACTCACGACATTTTCCACCTATCGTAAACGATCATCTACCCGTGGTAACATCTCTATTTGTAGCTAACACATGTTATTCACATTTGTCTTGCATCACTAACTCCTGTCATTCATTTTTGACCCATGTCAGTCATAATTCCATTTTTACCACAAGTTCTTAGGCTTAAGCTAATCCTTCTGCGTTACCCACTTGAATCCCCTAAAATTGCCACCTGTCCCATGCGAGGTAACTCTTTTTATTCTTTTTGTCTTTTTCTAAAGTAGCTGTAATTTCGTCTGATTTAGAAGAAAAGATTTTGAACTGAAGTAGACGAAACTTCATCTAACTGGCCGCTTCGTCTATCTTAATCTCATTCCGACAACTAACCATCATCTATCTTTTATTAGTTATCTTTCTTATTATATATTTCTTCAATTTATCGTCAATATATCGTCTCTCTCTCTCTCTAATTTATCGTTAATATATGTCTATCTCTTCAATATATCATCTAATCTTTCAATATATCGTCTATCTCTTCTATGTATCGTCTATGAGCTTCTAAATTAGACGATATTTCGTATATCTCTTCTAGATTAGACGATATACTTCATCTAACCCTTCCATCTTAGACGATACTTCATCTATTTCTACCATCTTGGATGATACTTTGTCTAAGTCGATACCCCTCCGTCTAACCTCTCCTATCTTTGACGATACTTCGTCTACTTCTATCTTAGACGATGCTTCGTCTAAGTCAATTCCCCTTTAACTTAGATGATATTTCGTCTACTTCTCCTATCTTAGACGATGTTTCGTCTAAGTCGATACCCCTTTGTCTAACCTCTCCTATCTTAGATGATACTTCGTCTACTTCTTCTATCTTAGACAATACTTCGTCAACTTCTCCTATCTTAGATGATGCTTTGTCTAAGTCGATACCCCTTCGTCTAACCTCTCTCATCTTAGACGATACTTCTAAATGGCTGGCTTATATGGCCCCTATCTAGGGAAAAAAATCCAATAAAATATTGGGTTTCAGAAAATGAGATGTTACAGGTATTTTGGTCACTTTATATGCATCGAGGGTTTAAGGGACCATTTTAGGGTTAAGGTGTATTTTAATGACTGGCTGGTTTTGGATCCCTAGGGTATGTTTTGGGGAATTGTGTCCAGGGTGTTTTTACATTTTTTGGGAAGTTTGTGAATTTTAATGATTTTGAGGGTATTATGTAATTTTGGGAATCTTCCTAGAGTTTCAGGGTATTTTGGCCATTTTGGATATTTTCACACTTCTGGAAATTTTTTCATGATTTTTAGGGATTTTTAGCATGTTAAGGGTATTTTGGTCATTTAGGTCGAAATAGGTTTAGGTGAGGATTGGGGGTCAATAGGATATTTTGGATATTTTTTCCATAGAATCGGCAGTACACATCTACGTATACACAAAAGGGCACATGAATAAAAAATAAATAGCTTTTATTCACCATTCATAGATAAATTGCATTGAATTGGGTCGAATTGGCCAAGTACATGAAAAGATTAGTCTCCTTGACTAACAGGGCCTAACTGAGCTGACCAGACTTAGCAATCTGGGCTAATTGGGCTTGGTTGGATTTGGTGGTCTAGCCAATTGGGTCTCTGATGGGCCAATTGGACATAATGGGCTCAATGGTCTGAGCTAATGAGACCTAATTGGGTATTTAGATCCAATGGTCAAAGTCAATTGGGCTTAATTGGATCTTTGGACTCAAGGGTCCAAGCCAATTGGGCTTAATTAGGTATTTGGACCTAATGGCCCGATCCAGTTTGACTTAATTGGGTATTTAGATCCAATGGTCTGAGCCAATTGGGCATGTGGACACAATTGTCCGAACCAACTGGGCTTGATCAGATATTTGGACCTAATGGTCCAAGTCAATTAGGCATTTGGACCCCATGGTCCGAGCCAATTAGTTACAATGGTCAAGTGGTTTGAGCCACATGGACCATGGCCACCTTAGTGGGCTATGACTCTCACCTAAGTAGGGAGAATGTAGAAGGCCAACCTTGCCAAGAGTTTTTCATTCTGCAAATGGCACCCCCGTCCCCGTGAGGGTATTTATAGCCCCTAACGGGTCGGAAAATTACGTGCACAACCCCCTATCTGACTGTTTTTAGTAGAGTTAACAAAAAACTATTTGTCAACTGCCGTCTTTATTTTTTTAAACCCCATTGGATTGGTTTTGGGAGTGGGGGCTGATGAGGGATTTTTGTAAGAAAATCTCTGAAAATTTAGCTATTTGTTTCTCTCTCCTACCAATGACCTATCCCTGAAAATGTTGTTGCTTCACCTCCCCAAGCTGTGAATCACTCAATCATGTCCTTGTACATGGTGAGAGGGCTATGCTTTGCTGGATGTTCTTTCAGAATATTCGTGGGGCTCATATTCAGTTGGGTTCTTTCTCCCAGATCTTCGCCTCTTTCCATTTGATGGCCTCACGTACCTCTCGTTTTTTCTCTGTATGGGCATTACTCCTATTGTTGCTTGGTGTTTATGGCTGGACATGTGTGCTACCAAGTATGATGGTTGTCATAGCAGCAAGGAGAGCATCCTCTATCAATCTCTCTCTATTATTAAGGACTTCTCTCTATCATCCTAAAAGGGCTTGTCCTACTGATGAGAAGTGTATCTTGCAGAGCATGGGTATTGCTGACTTAGGGTTCACTAGGGCACCCACTCTTGTTCATTGGAGACCGCCACTACAGGTAGATGGAAGCTCAACACTGATGGGTGTTGTAGGGGCAATCCGGGCTTGTCGGCAGGAGCTGCTATCCTTCGTGATGACAAGTGTCGCTTTCTTCTTGCGAGCTGCAATTTCTTGGGACACACTTATAGTATTATTGCAGAGCTCAAGGTTGTGATTTTTGGTCTTCAGGTTTGCATGCAGCAGGGCTACTCTTTTGTCTTTGTTGAATCTGACTGCTTGGTGCTAGTTTCTCTCCTTCAGGTTGACCACCCTCAGGTTCCTTGGATTCTTTTCCCTTGGTGGTATGACTTGTGCTTGCTCAGAGAGCGGATGGATCTACTCTTCAGTCATGATGTCGGAGAATGCAATAGGGCAGTTGATGCACTTGCTAATCATGCTTGCACTAATCAGTCTTCTCAGGAGTTTTTTGATATTTTTGGTTTGCCTTCTATTGTACGGGGCAAGATCACCATGGATAGATCTGGTCTATCCCATCTCCGGATTTGATGTTCCATTTGGGTGGCTTGTTTCTCTTTGTTTTGATTGTACTTATCTCAAGGATAAGGTGGGATGCCCCCCTCTGTATGCTTTTCTGATTTTCTGCAATAAAATGCTGAGGGTCAACGTGGGGTCCCAGAGTCCATGCAAAAAAAAAGACCCATCCACGATGCTTTAAGGGAGAGGGAGAGGCGAGAAGGGAAGGAGCCATTGGGCCACAGGTGGGTGGAAGGGCCATCGGCCCCTTTTTTCTCTTCCTTAGTTTTCTCCCTTTTTAATATTTAAATTTAATAAATATTCTTCTATAAATGAGGAGAGAGAAAGTGCAACCGCAGGTGAGGGGAGGGCCATCGGGTCCGTTTTCTTCTGTTTCAAATGTTTTCTCGCTTTTTTTATTTAAACATATTAAAACCCTTAGGGATAAGGTGAGAGAGAGAAATAGAGAGGATTTGAGTGAGAGAGAAGGCCGCAGGTGGGGAGAAGAGCCATAGGGCTTTTCCCCCTCTACCCCTGCTTCTCTTCCCTATTTAGAGTCCTATTTGGACTCTGCTCCTTCTTTTTCTTTTATTTCTCCTATTAAATACGAGAGAGAGAAGAGAGAGAGAGAGAGAGAGAGGGATGGGCCATCAGGCCCTTTCTCAACCTGGGCAGACTAGGGAGCGAGGAGAGAGCTGCGAGTTGGGGGAGGGGCCATCGGGTCCATCTTCTCTCTATTCTGGTCTCTTTCTATTAATTAGAAGAGAGAAAGAGAGAAAGAGGGGGGATGGGCCATTGGGCCCTCTTTCCATGTGGAAAGAACACACAGAGAGAGAGAGGAGGCTGCGGGTGGGCTCCGGCCTCCTCCCTTCTCAATTACAGTCCCAATTGGACGCCTTCCTATATTGGAGTCCTACTTGGACTCCTCCCCTTTTTTGTTTTCTTTCTCTCTCTCTCTTTCTGGCCCAAGAGAACCCCAGCAGCCCCTTCTCTCTTGCACAGGAGGACAGCTCAGAGGGAGCACCCACGGGCAGTCAGAGTCCTAATATGACTCCTTTTTTGTTTTAAATCTCTCGGCCTGCTCTGTGTGTGTGTGTGTGTGTGTGTGTTTTCTGATGCAGCAGCAGCCGGGGCTCTTCCCTTTCCTGGCGCAGCAGTAGCATCAACTTGCCCTCCTCTTCCCTGGCACAGCAGCAGCAACTTGCCTCTCTCTTCCCTGGCACAGCAGCAGCAGGAGGCTGCCTCCTCTTCTCTGGCTCGGCAATCAGCAGGAGCAACTAATCCTCTCCCTCTCTTTTTCCTTTGCTGGTGTAGTGGAGGGACCAAAAGAACACCAGCGGTTCCTTATTTCTTCCTTGGCACAACAGAGGCACCAAGGGCAGTTTTTTTTGACCCAATCTCTAGTACACCCAGTGTAGTTTCTATGTCAACTGAGGTGTTTAATAAAATGCTGTTTAGGTGTTTGATATAATGCTTAGTAGACCTCTGTGTATTTGATGCACCCTAGCTGCTTGAAATAAAGCCCAGCATGCTTATGTATGTATAAGTGTTTGATGATATGTCTGGTCAAGAGATCCCCCTTTTTTCTATTTCCGACACATTCCTATTCTTCTTTCCGGTGGATTTATTGTTAATCTTGTAGGTGTTCTAGAGGGCAACCACCAATCTTTTAAACTATAAAGTAAGTTTTCAGGTACTAGTGGGTGTA
This sequence comes from Amorphophallus konjac, assembly GCA_022559845.1. Classification (NCBI taxonomy): domain Eukaryota; kingdom Viridiplantae; phylum Streptophyta; class Magnoliopsida; order Alismatales; family Araceae; genus Amorphophallus; species Amorphophallus konjac. The sequence continues at coordinate 472,854,189 of CM040118.1, forward strand.
TATGGTGTTAACATTTCTATTCTTATTTCCAGAGGATTTATTGTTAATCTTGGAGACATGCTAGAGCGCTGGAGTAATTGTTTTTTCAGGTACATCTTTTGCCTTTTTTTCAGAAACTTAAATAGCAGTCTATGTTTGTCTGATACTATTTCCAGGCTTTTCCTAGGATCAGCTACTTGTTTGTTCTGTATTATCTTGTTAATGGTCTCAATATTATGGTTTGCTTATTAATTTGTAACTGTCTTGGGAGATACCTTGAGCAGGCATTGCATTCACTGATTATCTTGCATATTCCAAATCTTAGAGAATGAAGATATTATGAAGCTCATAATAGTCTTCATGAATTGGGAAGTTGTATCCAAGGAATAGAAGAAGAGGATGTTCAACTAGTCAAGTATCAGGGCATATAGATTATTTTTAGCTAACTATCATGCAGTAGTCTCTTGTTTTAGAAGGTGGACCCATGTTGTGTTATGGGTACTGCAGGGCCATTTTCCTTGATATTAACTAGTATAGGCTCTACAAAGTGATGATATTTTGAAAGTTAAAATATCCCTATGCTTCTTTCTGAGAAAATTGTGGGGGGAACACGTGCAAAAGTACTTACAAGCAAGCATAAAATACACTCCATCATTTGAAGATTCGACTTGGATGCTATGGGAAGAGTTCAGTCGTTCAGCTAACATCTAACTACGTGCTGTTTGTTATTGACTGTAAAGAGAATTTATCAAGTTATCATTTAACATCTTACTGTTTGCTGTTATATTAACTCTGAAAAGAACTCAACTCCTTGAGTGGTTTGAATTTTGTTTTAATTCCTTCTGTTGGCGGGTAGTTGTTCTAAAGAGGATACATATCTATACATCAAATTTGCTGCATTCCATCATTCTTAATGCTTAATTAGTCTTAAGGAACTTTTTGAATGTTGCTTTCTTGTTATGTGAACTTAGAAACTAAGAATGTAGTTTTTTTTCCCTGTCGACCGTTCACGTAATTTTTTTAGAGAATTAAGAGCAAACCAGTTTAGATCAGAACTGGTCAGATCAGACCAGAATTGGCAAGGACTAGTCCATTTGGCAGGTTTTGGACTGAAACTGATTTAGCATAAAAAAAATCTAGCATATAGGTAAGAACTGGCCGAATCAGATCAGAATTTGGCCAGGACTAGTCCAGATTTGCCAGCTTTGGTCTGAAACTTAAAAAATTGTAGCATCTTTTGGGGTTTGCTTTTATTGTAAGTACTGAGCTCTTTTTTCCTTTCCCAGGAACTCAATGCCAATTTTACAACCATTGATCCTATTTCTATGGAACTTGAAACAAAAGCTGATGCTAAAGATTCTAAAGGTTCTAGTCATGCAAACGTATGATATATACATATAATATGTCCTCATCTCTCCCAGTCCTTTTTTGGCTCATGAACTTGTAATCTGAGTTTAATTTTAGTGGTCATGTAGATCTCCATCCATTTGTCTGGTGTCTATGGTTATACAATTGAAAAAAAAAGGACTCCATTTAAGTTATAACCTACATCTGTACCATCTAACCTGGACAAGGAATCATCCACATGCTGCTCTAAATGCTTTTACTTCAGCCACTTGAAATCTGAGAATAAGCATTTTCAGTATTCTTTCAATCTTCCAGAAATATGGGAATTCATTGCCTTACCTCCTTTTACCGTGCCCCATATATTGATAGATTGTAGCTATTTCTGTCTGGACTGGAAGGGATAACTAATGATCAGATAATCAACATATCTTCCAAGCTTTGGTGCCAGCAATGATAGTTTTGTTATTTATCTTACCGATGGATATGACACAGGCATCTGCCTTCCTCATATGTTTCTCATTTATTATTCTTGAGAGGAGATATTTTGTTTGCTTGTTGCAGTGCTTTTATTGCAACTGTTCACCGATCAGAAGTCTGATTGTCTTTTCTCCCCTGCAGGTCAACATTGCACCGAGTATTAGTGGATGTGGAAGAGCGTTATTCTGTAAGGGTCTTATAACTGATCAACACTGTGCATTTTGAACATTCAACTGAATTGTGAGACTTTTACAAACTAGATTACAATAACTGGGACTGATCGGGTATAGATGGATGTTTACACACGCGGAATTATTCGTATCCAATTTCGTTGGATGAATATGTGGATATTTCGATATATTTATTAATTCCGCACATTTGGGTTCATCAGACGATTTAGAGTTCGTGTACTAAACTCTTCCCCACTGACCGGAGTCAGTGTTAATTTACATCAGACAAGTCCAAACACCTTTGATTAATTGCCAAAGACCTTTTTCGTCTACAATGTCAGTCCTGATGTCGAGGGTCCCCCCTTAGGAATAGTCCTTGTGCCCTGAGGCCGGGGTTTATTCACAATTTTCCCTATGGTTAGGGACATATTTGTGATTCTTCCGTGGCCGAGAGAATACTCGCAATGATCCCATAACTGGGGGTATATTCACAATTTTCCCTGACCCAGGGGTATATTTACAATTTTCCCTCACCTGGGGGTATCTTTGCAATTTTCCCTCAGCCGGGGGTTGTTTTTATAATTTGCTGTCCCTTGGGGACATTTCTGTGATTTTCTTTTGACTGGGACACCATTGTGTCTTTTTTTTGAATTTGATGTATTTTACTGTATTTCTCCGGACTTTTATGAAATTTCTCGTAAGTTCGGGATAAAACCGCAATCTTTGAGTCTTTGGGATAAAACATAGGCTTTTGCGATATTTCTGACTTTAAACCCCCTTCTTTGATGGTTTTGCTGAAATTTCCAAGTTTCTCGATATTTATGTAATTTTACAATCTTTCGGGGTGTAATTGTAATTTTTACAATCTTTTGCGGCTTTCTTCCACATAATGACTTAAGGAAAAAAATCCTATAACCATAAGTTCATGGCCTTCATTGACATTTTCAACATTCATAATGGGTGGCATAAACTTCCCCTCTCATGAGGGTACTTTTACAAATAGCCCTAATGTGAGGCTTTTACAACTCTCTTCTTTTTTTGAACATAAGTTGAGTGGGGAGGAGGGCGCCCCCCTCCTCTCATCTCTTGCAGAGATCGCAGCAACACCCGGACTTCTTCTTCAAGTTCTCTTCTCCTTTTCCAACTTTTTCTCCTTTTATAGGTGGCGGAGGAGACCAAGGAGGAGATCCCCCGGTGGAACTTTGGTGGAGGTAAACTCCTCCGTCTCTTCCTCTCCCAGTGGTGTAGCAGCAAGAAGAGGAGGGGGAGAGACTCCTCCGGACAGGTGCACAGGCGGAGGGGGTCGGGGGGGCCTCCCCCTAGGCAGGTGCCGCCCCCGGGCAGGTGTGCAGGCGGCAGGACTGGGGGGGGGCTCCCCCGGTGCAGGACATGGCCGAGGGGCCTCCCCCGATGGAGGGTGGACCGGGGAGAGGTCCCCCCGGTGCAGGCGAGACCGGGGGTAGGTCGCCCCGGGTGCAGGTGGCCCCGGGGGCCTCCCCTGATGCAGACGGACCGGGGGGAGGCCCCCCCGGTGGTAGGTAGGCCCGGGGGGCCTCCCCCGGTGCAGGTCGACCGGAGTGGGGGGGGAGGTACCCCCAGTGGCGGCAAGATTCGGGGGGCCTCCCCCGGAGCAGGCGGACTGGGGGGAGGTCCCCTCAGTGGCAGCAAGGCCCGGGGGGGCTCCCCCGGTAGCAGCAGGGCGGGGGGTGTCCCCCCCTGTCACAGGTGGACCGGGGGGGGCTCCCCCGCGCAGGAAGAAGAGAGAGGGAGGCTCCCCCCCTCCTCTCTCTTTGTGATTTCCTGTGAGGGCTATAAAACCCCCTCTTTTTTGGAATTTTTTACTATTTCGTTGACTTCTTCCAGTAGGACGACGCGTGGAGACTTTTGTCTATTTGTTGGCCGTCCCCAAGTGTCACCTTGCCGCCCGTTTGATTTCAAGTTAACGGGAGTTTAATTAAATGTCATGAGAATACATGATGGCACTTGAACACTTAATTTTGCATGGATTTAATCCCACGAGCGTGTAGTTCCATGTCGCCCACGAGGTGTTTGTTAAAATACCCACTTGTCATAAAAAAGAGCTAAAAGCTTGACTTATCGTGGGACTTTGTTAAGGCCTTGGTGGCCTTAGGCCGCATATTGGGCGCTTGCCCAAATGTCTTTATGGAATTTGTAGGCTTGAACACTTGATGTTGTAGAGCGGGTGCGCATAACTTTGTACCGCTTACAAGGTGTTTGACAAAATGTCCATGTGCGTCGCCATGATGGTGATGATCAAACATTGCTTCGAGTGATATTTTAATTTCTGAAATTTTCTGTAATTACCAGAAATTATTATAAACTTTATGGGGCTCAACAAATGCCCCCCACGGGGTGTTCATCGAAGTCGAAAGCGACGGCGGGCGGCCCGTGCCCCTTAGCCTTGTTTGGCTTTGATTGCTTATCGTCCTGAATCAACTTGATGTCCTTTATGTGATATTTCATTTTCATGCTTGGCTAATAAATTTTTTCTCTCTTTTCCTTTTTGCTTGATAGGAGTTGAGAATGTCTTGTGTAAGAGAGATGCGCTCCCAGAGAGGTGTTGGCCGAGATGGGGAGAGAGATAAATCTCCCTATTTGTCGAACCACTTGATGCCTCCCTTGGGCTCACCTCGAGTTTCGAGGGACAATATGTTCTTGCTTGATCGAGGCTTCACTAATGTGGCTAAAGGCCCACTTTCAGAAGACTTTGCGGCGGGTGGAGAAGTTGACCCCTCCCTCATCATTCAGGAGGGTGGTTTTTACAAATATCAACGGACCGGGCGCTATCCAAGGCATTTTCCCTTGGACGAGCATTTATTTCCATTTATCCAGAATTTTGTGCCAGAAAACATGGATGAGGAAGATCCAATGGTGTCAGCAGAACGGGTGTTGCTCGAAAGGGCTATTTTAGTGGGGAGAGACAGTATGATGGGGACTTACACTCTCTCCCATCCTAGCTTCCCACTGGGCTATTCTTCTCTGGCTCAGCTTCCAGGGGCTGCTCAGCTTGGCTTTTTCAGGACAGAAGATTTTGGGCATTCTAAATCATGCACAGTGATCCCAGCGATATGGGAGTTGTTTGGGTAGTACAAGACAGAGCCTCCTTCTTCCGGGTTATTCTTGATGCCGTCGGGCACACAGTTTGCTACAGAGGGTTACGACAAGTTATGTTTTCTCGATCAGATTGTGAGTGGTTCTGCACCCAGCTGGTACGGGAAATGGTCGGTGGCTGCTTCACACCAGTTTCATTTGGGTGCATCCGAGTGGCTGAGGGGTGTTATCCACCACTACCGTGATATTTTATATCATGTGGGGATTCGACATGCTGTGATTGTTGCCCTTTACCGGTACCCTTGTTATACTGGGCTTCTCCAGGGTCTGGCAGGGCGATTCAACCGGCGCTTTAATACTTTTGCTACTACCGAAGGTGAGACATCATTTGACTTGTGGAGCTTCCATCGCATCTCAGGGCTTCCCATGTCCGGGAGCATGTATGAAGCTTGTTTAGATGATTTGCACAGAGAGTACTTCACTGGCGCAGGCTCTTATGGCTTGTCTTTCGGCTTCCGATATTTGATGACAAGCCTTTGGATCAGTATTATCAGCTGCTTCTAAATCCACCAGAAAATAAGCGGTATTTATGTGTGCCATCAAATATGGGATGGAACCCCCGGAAGCTACTAGACAAGACCTACTTAGCTGCATATCTTGTGTACTGGCTAGCGACCTTTGTGGTCCCATATTGGGAGGAGGGGGTTGTGCGCCCTGAGTTGATCTACCCGGCCTGCCTGCTTACTGATGGCCGGAAACTTGCTCTTGCCCCCGCTGCCCTGGCCAACATATATCATGGCCTGGGTAACTTGACAGCCTGCAGTTCGCCATGAGTCCGCAGTGTTCGGCTGGCAACACACTATTTCAGTGCATGGGCGGGCTTACTGTTGCTTGGATTATGTCAGAGTGTCAGGGTGGATAATCCTGCAGCTCTTTTGATTTTTCAATTTCGAAACCGCTCAGATCAGAGCCCTCTGGAGTAGTTGACAGGTGCTAGAAAGTTGCTATCTTATTTGCCTACCCAGGGGCAGCCGGGTAGAGACTTTGCTTGTGTGACACATGATTATCGCCCTTTTGCCACCGAGGGACCCGACGGCTTGACTTATTATCTTTCACATCATTCCAGTCCAGTAGGACTTTTTATGATGATTGGCTGTGTTGCACATGCCCGAGTGTCCTTGTGTTTCGCAAGGGCACTACCACGTTCTTGGAGCCATATTATCTACACCGCTTTGCGTGGAATTTTGGCTATGATCAGGGGATACCCCCAAATGCAGACTTTCCATTGGTGGTGCAGCTATACAGAGGACAAGATGAATATTTGGTGGCAGCCAGCTGGTGGCATTACTTCATCCGACGAGGGCCGGAGCCAGGTTGTTCTTTTCTTGCCGGGGAGAGGATTGGGCGCATTGACATATATTTTACCCGTTGGTGGTTCCAACACAGCAATATCTTCAGACAATCTGGTCATAAATTGAAAGAAGCAGAAGAAGCCCGCCTAAAGAAGGTTGATGCACCTCCACTTATTATTGATCATTCTTTTCTCTATTCCAGTTTCCTCATGTTGCCAGATCAGTTCGGGAGTTTCGCACTGAATGGGAGGCAGTAAATGGGCCTATCCATGTGGATAGAGATACTTATGTGGGGGCCATGAAGCCTCTGAAGCGTCCAGGAGGTCCATCCTTAGAAAAGAGAAAGGCCCTGGTAAGCGAGAAGGTTTATTCATGGTGGGGGCACTTACTTTCAGATTGTAGGTATCCCGTAGGTGCCCCTTTGTCCAGTCCCCTTCTTGACGGATTTAATAATGAGCTTTGGCTCAAATGGGAGAGGCACTTGATTAGTGCCATTGCGCGGGTAGGTGCCCTTGAATGCATCTCGTGGATTGAAAACGGGGACACACTTTGCAACATTTGGGATGCCGTTTACCGGGTAGGAAAAACCATAGGCCTTCCTCCCGAGGAAGTGGTATTACAACCATCTTTTTCTCTTGCGCTAGCTGGTATGTATTCATGACTTGCAACCTTTCATATTTGGTTTGCTAGAAAGGGACTATTATGCATACTAATTAGCTTTCTTGCAGTGAGCTTCGTCTCGCCGAGACTTTGAAGAAGAAGAAGAGTTCTCATCATTTCAAACAGCAGAGGGCAGGAGGCGACGATGGCCTAGCCACAAAAATGCATCGTCGTCAATCCAAGGGAAAAACTCCGTCAGATGAACAACATGGTAACTTGCTATTCCTTCCTTTGACTTTGGTTACGGAAGCTTCAATGTATATAATGAGGTGACTTCTCTGTTTATTTCTTTATCTTTTTCAGCTGCTCCAGATGCTGTTGGCGATATGACGGGGAGTCTTCCCCCCATGGACACAAGTGTCCCTCTGGACATTGGACAAAATGATAGGAAGGATGAAGGGCTGGATGACCTGGGCTGTTTACACGCGGAATTATTTTCGGAACATCCAATTTCGCTGGATGGATATGCATATATTTGGCATATTTATGAATTCCGCGCTTTTTAAATTTATCAGATGATTTAGGGTTCGGGTACAGGACTTTTCCCCACCGACCGAAGTCGGCGTTAATTTACATCGGACGTGTCCGAATACCCTTGATTAAACTGTTAAAGATCTTTTGCTCCCCTTGACGAAAGAAAAAGCCATTTTAGTTTCCTTCGAATATGCGGCCCCATCTTTTTATATTTGTCGTTTCGAATGACATGTAACTTTTTATGATCTTGATAAATTCTTTTTGATTTTGTTAAAAGAACTTTAGGGAATGCAATTTGTAAGGCTTTGTTCTTGAAAGAGGGTATATATTTTTTTTTATTGTAACCCAAAGAAATTTCTTCATGACAAGAACAATTGTTGGAGATTTTTCCCTATTTCATCTCTTAAATTTTTATGACTTATGAACGTATATATGCATAATTTTAAGAACTTTTGGGTCAATGGTGTAATTTTACGCCAAGAGGGACCTTTGTATAATTTTGACGAGAACCATGACAATCACAGTTTTCATGCTCACTTAATTTTATCACATTGTCATAGTATTTCTCATTACATAACATCATGAAGCCCCTTTTATATATTAAAAGGGTATTTTCTTCAAATATACATGAAGGGGTATTTATGTGAAATAAACAAAATCCATGGGATTATAGTGAGAGGGAAAGGGGCGCACCCTTCCTCTTGCTTTCTCTTTTGACTTGGGCCTTAGAAAGCTCTCCAAGTCTTTTTCTTCCTCTCTTCTCTCTCGGTCTTCTTCTCTTCTCCTCTTGCTCCTTGGAGTAGCCTCCCTTTTATAGTAGCTCCCACAAGTGGCGGAGGGGGTGGTGAAAAACCTCTTGGAGTTCCTCCGGTGGAATACCAAAGGCCAAGGTAATCTTTTCATCTTCCTCTTCTTTGCTTCAGTTTTTTTTTTGCATCATTCTCTTTCCTTTTTTTTTGTTCGGGGATTGCGGATTGAACGGAGAGGGGAGAACCCCCCTCCGCTGCCATGCATGGAACCGGAGGGGGTTCCCCCTCCGGTAAGGGACCGGAGGGGGTCCCTCCGGGCCTTCCTCCGCGTGCGGTCAAAGCAGAGAAAGGGGCGGAGGGGCTTGGCCCCCACTCTCTTGGCTATAAAAGGATCCCGGGGATTAAAAATTTTCCTTTTCACCTCAGTGCGGCCGAGTGGTGGGCGTTGAAACCGCTGTGCTTTCTTTGTGGTCCCGGTACATCCAGGTTGACCATCCGGACATCCGAAAAAAAGTTATCTTTTTGCGGAATAATTCCCATGCAGATTTATAGGCCTGAAAATATTTTTAGCAAGACTTTTCAATGCACGTATATGCGCATAACAGTACAAATCCCCGATATACATCTTGCCGGGTTGTCGGAGGGATTTACGGTGAAGGCAACCCTTATCATTTTAAGGCCGTTTAGCGACAACCCGCTTCATTTTCCTTATTTCAGGAACTCTTCTCAAAAGAATTTAAACAACATTTTTGGGTTTCAACAAATGCCCCCCACGGGTGGTCCGTCGAGGCCGGAGGCAGAGGTGGGCGACCCGTGCCGTCTCTTTTTTCTTCTTCTTTTTCTTTTCTCTTCTTCTTTTCTCTTTTTTCTTTCTTTTTTTTTTATTTGATATTGCCATAGCAAACTGACATCATGGTATTGTTCTTTTCTTCTTTTTTTTCTTTTTTTTTCTTTTTTTTTCCGCACTTCCATTTGATATTTCCATATCAAACTAACATTGTGCTATCTTTTTTTTTTTTGTTCTTTTCTTTTGCAGGCTATTCAGCATGCCTCGATCTAGGAGAGGCCAAGTTCGTGGATCTCGGAGTCAGGACGGACGTTCTGCCCCTATTTCTTCCTCGAGATTGATGCCGCCTTTGGGGTCGCCACGGGTTACAGCAGAGACTCTATTTTCACTTGACAGGGGGTTGAGCATTGTTGCTCCGAGCCCATTGCCCGAGGGGGATCCAGGCGATGGCATGGTTGATTTATCTTTGATTTTCAGACATGGTGGCTGTGTCCGCTACACATATGAACGCCCCAAGGGTTACCCAAAGCACTACCCTTTGGATGAGTTTTTATTTCCCTTCATCCAGAACTTCATTCCTGAGGGGATGGATGATGGTGACAGTTTCTTGACCGCAGAACGCGTTCAGCTTGAGAGAGCCATTCTTGTGGGTCGTGATAGCCTGCTTGGCTGTTGTGGAGTTTCTTTTCCCAGCTTCCCCATGGGCCTTGTTTGCCAGGTTCAGTTTCCTGCCGTTACTCAGCTAGGCTTTTTTAGTTCCGAGACTGGATGTCCAGTCCAGGATCGGGCCTTCTCAGCTGCTGCTTGGGATTTGGGTGGAAAACATCGGGCAATATCAGATTCTTGTTCAGGTCTCTTCTTGGCTCCATCCAGCACTCGGTTTGCCTCAGAAGGGTATGATAAGCTTTGTCTTCTGGACAAAATCATGTGTGATTCGGCGCCCAGTTGGTACAGAAAATGGGCGGTCATTCCTTCCCACAGATTTCATTTGGGGGCGACAGAATGGCTCATGGGCATCCTTCATCATTACAGTCGGCTACTGGAGCTTGTGGGCATTTGTCACGCTGTGACTGTCGCTTTATATCGCTACCCTTGCTACAGTGGACTTCTTCAGGCATTGGCGGAGAGATTCAACCGTCGATTTAATACTTTTGCTACAGCAGAGGGTGAAACCGCCTTAGATTTATGGAGTTTTTACAGAATTTCGGGGCTTCCCATTTCGGGGCGGCCCTATGAGGAGGTGTGCCTTGATGATCTCCACAGAAACTACTCCACAGGTTCAGGTGAATATGGCCTCCCCTTGAGCTTCAGGTACTTGATGAAAGTTTGGCGGGATCTAGCCCGTTTTGGTAAAAAGAAGGCACCTTCAGCTTATAAATGTGGATAAGAGTGGGTACTTTCTCCATCCAAAACAATGTTATGCTACTTCCCACAGAATAGAAAATATTATGGGATATGCTAGACTGAACTTTCCTCACAAATACCTGGGCTATCCTTTGGCTTTGGGAAGAATCAAGAAAATATACTATGGAGGCATTATTGCAGCAGTTCAGAAGAAAATTGAGGGATGGCAGGTTAAATTCCTCTCTCAAGGAGCTAGACTGATTCTTATTAAACATGTGCTTTCTTCAATTCCAATCTATATTCTTGCCTCATCTCCCATTCATGAAGGCATTCATCATATTCTGGACCAATCTTTTGCCAATTTCTTTTGGGGATCATCACAATATGGTAACAGGAAGCATTGGAGGGCCTGGCAAAAGATCTGTAAGCCAATATCCTTGGGTGGTCTAGGAATAATATCTCTCAGACACATGGAAATTGCTCTTAGGATTAAAATGCTTTGGCATGTGTTATTTGATGATTCTCTATGGGCTGTTTTCTTCAGAGCCAAATATATTAGAGGCAACCATATTAGTACTGTTGGATTTAAAGAAATGAATGGTTTGGCTAGGAAAAGCTGGTTGTGTGCCAAGAACAATTTTATTCAACACCAGAAATTTATAATTGGTAATGGACGAGACATAAATTTCTGGAAAGATACATGGATTGGAGAAAATAACTTGGAATCTATGGTTTCCTCCCACCTCATTCAGGATAATAGCAGTTCTGTTCTGGAAGTCTTTACCCAGCCAGCTATGCTTCATTCCATTGATGCAATCCTTCCTGAAGATATAAGAAATGCTTTGCACCATGTCAAATTATCTGATCTCCCTGATAAACCTATATGGTGTCTATCTTCAAGTGGAAAGTGTACAGTTTATTCTATATACCACAATTACTTCAATATGCAACTTCAAGATCTTCAAGATCTTCAGCATTGTTGGAAACACATATGGTCTAGATGGATCCCCACAAGAATCTCGATATTCATTTGGAAGGTTATATTCAACTGTCTGCCTACTGATTGTAATATAAAACACAGTGGCATCTCTTTGTGCTCTAAATGCAGATGCTGTAAGCATAGCATGGAGGAGGATACTAACCACCTGTTTGTGAAAAGTGATTTGGCCCTGAGTATATGGTCCTTTTTTAGATCCAAAGGGATCCAAATTTCTGGATACTCTGCTAGAAATTTAATTACTAATTCCATTCAAGCAGTCAAGAATAACACAGCTTTTGGTCTTTTTACTGTGGGGATTGTATCTCACGGGCTATGGGAGATTTGGTCTGCCAGAAATGCAGCCATCCATGAAGACAGAGATCTTTCACATGGTCTGATTTCCAGGACTGTTAATCATGTAAATCAGGCCATTAAATTGGCAGAGCTGCAGGAACCAGATCCGAGAAAAAGACAAATAATGGCAGCTTTTGGCATTACTACTCAGTCTAAAATGAACCTGCCAGTCATGCTGATTAAGTGGTTACATCCACCTTGGCCTTATCTCAAATTGAACACAGATGGAGCTTCTAAACAAACTGGTATTTCTGAATGATTAGAGATGCTTTGGGCAATCCCATAATTGCATTTTCTCACTATTATGCCCAAAGTAATTGTATCATAGCTGAAGCCAGAGCTATCATGGATGGCCTTAAATTCCTCAAAGCTTCCTCATCCTTACCAGCCCTTATTGAATGTGATTCTCAAACCCTTGTGCAAGTGGCTAACCGAAAGATTCCTTGTCCATGGAAGATTATGGGCTATATGAGAGAAATATGGAGTTTATTATCTACTCAAGACTCAATCAGCCACATTTATAGAGAAGCTAATCAAGTGGCTGATTCTTTAGCCAACTATGCTTGTGATACAAAATGTAATCTTTTTTTCCTTTCTTTGCAACAACTCCCTAAGCATGTGAAGGGGATTGTTCGCTTGGATAAGCTAGGCCTTCCTAGCATCCGGATGATGTAACTTTTTCCTCCCTATCAATATGCAATAAAATTACCTCCTAGTGTGGTGATGGTGGAGTGGCTTTCTCCCTATCTTTGATAGGGGGTGCACTCTCCTATTACACCTAGGTAGGGTTACAAAAAAAAAAAAAAAGGCACCTTCAGCTTCTGCCGGCGCCGTGCGAGTTAGTTTGAATGCTTGGGTTCAATTTTTCTATAATGGACCATTCTCCTTTCATGAGCGATTTGCCGAGGATGACAGGCCTTTAAGTGAATACCATCAGCTGATTCTGCCTTCACAGGAAAATAGACGCTATTTGTTCGCACCTGAAAATGAGGGGTGGAATCCCCGACGGTTGCCGGACCAAACTTATCTTGCAGCCTATCTTGTTTACTGGTTGGCTACTTTTGTTGTGCCATATGGCAAGGAGGGCCTGATACGGCCTGAGATTATTTACCCAACGTGTCTGCTTGCGGATGGTCATAAATTGGCAATCGCCCCTGCTGCATTAGCAAATATTTATCATGGATTGGGGAACTTGACAGCACATAGCTCTCCTAGAGACAGAAGTGTTTACATGGCCACACATTATCTGAGCGCATGGGCCGGACTTTTGCTACCCTCATTATGCCAGAGTGTGCCAATTGAAAACCCCGTGGCGCCATTGATATTTCTTTTCCGAAACCAGCCGGATCAACATCAGTATGAGCATTTATTAGCAGCACGGAGGATGCTTTCCTTTGTGCCTGTGCAGGGGAATGAGGGTCTTCAGTTTGCTTGTGGCTCTTATGACTTCTGACCATTTGCTGTTGAAGGTCGGGACAAGGTATCTTACGGCCTTTCTTATCATCAGTCCACCAGCTCGACTTTTTATGAAAACTGGCTGTATTGTATTAGGCCAAGCATGCTCGTATTCAGGAAGGGCAGCACGACTATTCTAGAGCCATACTTTCCTTACCGTTTTTCACGGAATTTTGGCTATGACCAGTCGGTGCCTCCAAATGCAGACTTTGGCATAGATTGCAGGCTTTGCAGGGGCCATGACACCCACCTTGTTGCAGGGAGTTGGTGGGATTATTTTTTTCGAGATGGTGCTGCTGAGCAGTGTCCTCTCCCCGAGGCAAGGCGAGTTGGCCGGATTGACATCTATTATGCACGCTGGTGGTTTAAGTACAGCAATGTTTTCCGACAACTCCCACAAAAGATAAGGGAAGCTGAAGAGGCTCGACTAGGCAGTACCGACCTACCGCCATTGATTGTGGAAAATTCAGTGCTTCATACCCAATTTTCAAAAATTGCAAAGGTGGTGAGGGACTTTCGCCTGCAGTGGGAGGCTCAGAACGGGGCCATTACCGTAGACCGTCGGCCATATGCGGGTGCAATTAAACCATTGAAGCGCCCGCCAGTTACTACTTCGGGGCAAGGTGAGGCCTCGGCGGATCAGCGAATGTATTTTTGGTGGACACACTTCTTGTCGGATTGTGGTTATCCTCAGACTGCACCAATGGATACTCCTCTTCATCCTGAAGGCTTTACCAATGACTTGTGGCCGAAGTGGGAGCGACACCTGATCGGGTCCATCACCCGCATCGGGCCCTTTGAGTATGCCACCCTTGTTGAAAATGGCATTACCCTCGGCGATCTCTGGGAAGGCGTATCCAAGGCTGAGAAGGTGGTAGGTTTACGTCCTGAGCAAGTGGTGCTGCAGCCCTCCTTTTCGCTAGCCCCGAATGGTATGTGGTTCAATCATTTTTACTTTTTACTTATCTGTGCGCTGCCATTTACCTCTCTCTTACGTGCTTCTTCACCCTCTTTTTTTTCACAGAGAGCTATATAGCTGCCAGAGATATGCCACATAAAGGGAAGAAAGCTTCAAATCCCCAGAAGTGGGCCTGTCCTAGTGAAGATGAGGGCGGCCACACTCGTGCTTGTCGTGCCCGCTCTAAAGGAGGAGCTTCAGAGGAGAGGCCGAGTAATATCCCTCTTTTGTTTCTCATTCTCTCCTTGGAGATGTGTCACTTATATATATATATTTTTTCCTCTTCTTTTTTTTACCCCAGGCCCCTCAGGTGCCAGGGAGGAGGGTGATATTCCGGCTACAAATATTCTCCTTTCGCCAGCGTTAGAGGATACCGGGGAAGATGGAGAGCTCCAGGATGATGATTACAACCCCGTATCGGGCGCCTCACCCCCTTTCTCCCACGGAGGGCTCGACGACCGCATACCCATAGGTAGGGTGCTTCTCCCAACTATGATGAGTAATAAAGCAATAATCTTATTCCCTTGCTAAAGATGTTCTCCCCTTCTCCCCCCCCCCCCCTTTTTTTTTCTCAGAGGAAAATTTTGAGGAAGGATGCGCCAACATTCCTCTCGCACTGGAGCCAGGACCAAGCACAGGTCCAGCCTCTTTTAGTAAAATCTTCTTAATTTCCATATCTGATCCCTTTATTACAGGGAGAACTTTCACTTAGCAGTGATCATTTCAGGTTTCTCAGCTGAGAATTCAGTGATCTCTATGCAAGAATTTACTGCCCTCTTGGATTCCAGCCTGAATGCAGATCTGCCAGAGTTTTCTGTAAGCCTGACTACTGATCGGGGCCTGGTGACCCAATATTCTCAAGAGCTGTTAGCCGAAATACGCAGGGAAAAGACTCCAATCCCTGAGGCCGGAGAATTGGATGTAACTATCCATGCTGTTGGTATGTACTTCTGGTTTTCGCCCACGGAGTTATTTTGCCCTGCTAAGATGATCGCATGAATCTCATCGCTTTCTTGCTTTATGCAGCGAATGATCCCTTGTCCCTAGGTTGCCTGGATACTTTGGAGAAAAATAGAGGACATTCCTCTCCCTCAGGTCCAATTGAAGGCGCCTGCCAGGCTGGTGTTGGGGCTGATGGAAATCAAAGCCTCGAGATGAGAGGTGATGGCCTTTTGGAAGAGACCCCAGTCCTATCCCCAAAGGGGAGGAGTTTTGAAAGAGACATGACCGCTTCTCCTTCAGCTTCAGGATCTACCATGCCGCTTTCTGATGGGGAGGAGGACGTTGGGTTACAAGGTCATCATGCTCTTTACATTTCTCTGCTTGTTCTTTTAGCAGCTTCTATTGTGCTGGACTGATTTTCATAATTTCTTCTTTCTTTTTCCTCTCTCTCTCTCTTTTTTTTTTTTGAGAAACTTGTCGATGTACATGTGTCTCGCGGTGCCCCAGTGGTGGAGGAGTCTGCCTCTTATCCGCCTGATGCGGGTAAGAATGATGAACTGGTTCAGAATTAAAGGGGCCTGGAGAGGGGGATTTCTGTAGCCCACCCAAAAGAGCAGCCCAACAAGACTCAACAGGGTCCAACGAGGCAAGCTCACCCGAGTGATAGCCCACGGGGCCCACTCAGGGAAGAAAAGCCCAATAAACAGACACTCGAGGGACCAACCCTCCCCGGCGGCCCCTAGGCTCGGAGGGCCCGAATGATGGTCAGGTCACAAGGAAGGTCCGGCCCAGGCCGTTTTTTCCGCTCGGGAGAGACAGGCGCCAGCCGACCTATCCGACCCCCCCTTTTACCGAGCTATCCTCCCCGCCCGGACAGGGCTGGCGTTTCAGGAGCTCGGACTGGACGCTAGCCGTTCGCGCTGCCTTTAAGAGTCCCCAACGGACAGGGGATTCAACCAGCCACCGGGTTTCAAGGCGATAACGCCCCCACGGTAAAGGCCATGAAAGCCCACGTTGAGGACGTAACTCCCGCCGGAGACCCCCCAGCTTGCAGGACTCCTGAAGGCGACGCACTATTTAAACCAGGGATGCCCTCCGGTGGAGGAAGAAGAGAAAAAGGAAGGTAAAACTCCTGAGCAATCCGCTTCACCCCCCCCCCCCCTTTGGTGGAGAGGAGTCTCGCGCACCAGCTTTCCTCCTCCCTTCATTGCTTCCACCACAGCTCTACTGACTTAGCCATCGGAGGGTTTCGCCCCAGGGAAATCCCCTGGGCCCTCTGACGCGTTTCCCTGTCTTACAGTTCATCTCCTGGTGATCCACGGCCCGCTCAGGACGCAGCGCGAGATTTCACCTTTTCATCTGGCGCCGTCTGTGGGAACCGCACGAAGAAGCCGAGATGGTGAGAAGAAGCTCAGGGAGGAGATCCGCCGTCGAGAAGGGTAAGGCCGTGGTGACGGCGGGAGAAGACCCCTCTAGGGCCTCACAGAGCCCTCCCTCCAACACCAGCGTCCCCAACAACGGGCCGCCGCCCCTTCCGACGGCTGCAGGGGTAGCCCCCGGCGGCGTCGAGATCTTCCAGGCCCTCAGTAAGAAGCTTGACGTTCTCGTGGAGCTCATGAGGGCCCAGGCGGCGAGGGATGCCAGGTCTCGCGCCCCGTCCGGGAGCCCCCCCCGTCGAAGTGCGTCCCAGCACACCGCTGGAGGCCGCTTCACCCTCCGCGGTCAGCAGCTCATCTGCAACCACGCAGGAGGACCCTCGCAAGCTCCACCCCCGGAGCAAGAGGCTTCCTCCACGCCCAGGAAAGGGAAACAGGGGGCGAGGCCTCCACGCCCGAGCGCCGGCGGTCCTGAGGATCGCCACGACGCTCCCCCCAGCCCCGCGGCGCGACCGCAACCGGAACTATCCCTTCGGCTGAGGGATTTCGAAAGACGCTTCGCAGAGCAAGAGCGCGCCCTCCGCGCCCTGCAGAAGACCTCCCTCCCGGAGGAGGAGGAGAGATCCCCTTTCTCCGAGCACATCTTGAAGGCAGAGGTATCTCCTAGGACCTCCATTCCTACCTTCAAACTCTATGATGGACAGGGTGACCCAGCCGACCACTACGACAACTTCGACGCCCTGGTGACTCTGCATGGAACACCGGATCCCATTAAATGCCGAGCCTTTGCGGCCACCCTGGTCCAAGGCGCTCAGGCGTGGTTCCGGGCCCTCGCCCCTGGGTCCATCCAGAACTTCAGGCAATTCGGGCGAGTCTTCAAGGAGAGCTTCGCCGGAAGCGCCCCCCCGAGGTCAGTAGCGGGGCTCCTGGCCCTCAAACAGGCACAAGGGGAAAGGCTCCGGGCTTATGTCCACCGATTTAAATCGGAAGCCCTCAGAATTCCCCGCCTGGATGTGGCCTCAGCCACGACTGCTCTGACCAGGGGCACCCGGGACGAAAATCTCCGCCGCGAACTGGTCCTCCACCCCCCCTCGACCCTTGCCGAGCTAGTGACCCTGGCTCTGCGCCACGCCGAGTGCGAAGAGGTGCTCAGCGCCTGTCGGGACACAACCGGCTCGGGTCGGGAAGGGGACAAGAAGCGGGCCCCCGAGTCAAACCCTGGCTCGGGCAAGAAGCGTGATCGGGAAGGAGAGCGCAAACGGAGGTACGAGCGGTACACCCCGTTGACCACGCCAGTCTACGAGATCTATGAAGACATCAAAGACTCGGGACTCCTCCGCCAGCCCGAACCAATGAGATCGAAGAACCGCAAGCGCGACAGACATTGCTTGTTCCACGGCGACCACGGGCACCACACCGGCGACTGTCACCAGCTCCAGGACGAGATCGAACGCCTCATCCGTCAGGGGCACCTAGCCCGGTTCGCAGCTGGGCACAAAGGAGACAAAGACGCCGCCGAGGAGATCGACAACGCCCCCCGATGGGTCCACATCAACGTCATCTCCGGAGGAACGGCATCGGGCGGCGACACCAGCCGAGGAAGGAAGCGCCATGCCGAGCGGGCCAGCCGGGTCTCAGAGCTCTCAGGGGGCCCGCCGAGGGAGCCCCAGGTCATAGTCTTCTCCGACCAAGACCTGGAAGGGCTAAGCACCCCGCATGATGATGCCCTCGTCATTTCGGCCACAATAAACCATTGTAACGTAGATAGAATTCTGGTTGACAATGGAAGCGCCCCCGATGTATTATCTTATGACTGTTTCCTCAAAATGGGGGAAGACCCATCCAAGCTCCGCCCGATCCGAACCCCCCTTTGCGGGTTTAACGGCCTGGCCACCTACCCCGAGGGAGCCCTAAGCCTGCCAGTCACCATCGGCACCCCACCCAAAACCGTTACGGTCATGGTGGACTTCATAGTGATCAAGGGTATGATAACGTACAACGCCATTTTCGGCCGGAAAATTCTCAATCGAATGAAGGCCGTACCATCTACCTATCACCAAAAAATGAAGTTTCCCACCAAAAACGGGTTGGGGGAAGCCCGAGGTAATCAGGCCACGGCTAGAAGGTGCTACAACATCTCGGTGGAAGCCTCAAGGCCGGACGGAGGGGATAAGGGCCCCAAGGGAATCGAAGGGAAGACCGTAACCGCCGAGCCCGGTGGCGAGTTGCTAACGGTGTTCCTAAACGATGACCCGGCCCTCGGAGTAAGGATCGGAGCCGACCTACCACCTAAGGAACAGCAGCAATACAAGAAATTTCTTTCTGAGTACGCTCAGGTCTTCGCTTGGGCCGATGATCAACTCCCTGGCATACCAGGGGAGACCGTGATGCACAAGCTCAGCCTTGACCCCACCGTCAGGCCCGTACAGCAACGGAGAAGGAAGCATGCGCCCGAGAAACAGGCGGTCATCAAGGCGCAGGTCACCAAGGGACAAGAGACAGGCCTCTTCAGGCCAGTCCTGTACCCTACGTGGCTAGCCAATGTCGTCCTGGTGCCAAAAACCACAGGCAAGTGGCGAATGTGTGTGGACTTCACCGATCTGAATAAGGCTACCCCCAAGGACTGCTATCCGCTACCGAGCATCGACCAATTGGTTGATTCAACCTCGGGCAACGAGATACTCAGTTTCCTAGATGCCTATTCAGGATATCACCAGATCAGAATGAATCCAAAAGACGTCGAGAAGACAGCCTTCATCACTGACTGCGGCGTGTACTGCTACACCCGGATGCCCTTCGGGTTAAAGAACGCCGGAGCCACGTATCAGCGGCTGGTAAACCACGTGTTCGAGGGACAGCTAGGCCGGAACGTCGAGGCTTACATCGATGACATGCTCGTCAAGACTCCCAAGGCCCAAGACCACTTTGCCGACCTTGCTGAAACCTTCGGCACCCTCCTGAAGTACAACATGAAGCTCAACCCCGCCAAGTGCGCCTTCGGAGTAAAATCCGGGAAGTTCCTGGGTTTCCTAGTCACTCAGCGCGGGATCGAGGCCAACCCCGACAAAGTCCAGGCCATCCTAGACATGCGCCCGCCCACGTGCATTAAAGACGTCCAGCGTCTGACGGGGCGTGTCGCCGCTCTCAGCCGTTTCCTGTCCCGTGCGGCCGAACGGTGCTTGCCCTTCTTCAAATTAATGAGGGGGCCTAAGCTGGCATCTGCTACGTTCGCATGGGATGAGGAGTGCCAGGCAGCATTCGCCGAGCTTAAGGAGTTCCTGGCTTCGCCACCGGTGCTCTCCAAGCCTGTCCCAGGCGAAGTCCTGCTGCTCTACCTTTCGGCGACGCCATCCACGGTCAGCTCGGTCCTGGTCAGAAATGACTCGGGAATCGAAAGACCGGTCTACTACACCAGCAAGGTGCTCAGTGGGGCCGAACGGAGGTACCCCGCAACCGAGAAACTCGTGCTAGCGTTGGTCACCTCCGCGAAGCGCCTCCGCCCCTACTTCCAGGGGCACCCCATCACCGTGCTAACCGGCGAGCCGCTGAAGAAGATTCTGGCCCACCCCGAGGCCTCGGGGCGACTCGTCAAATGGGCCATCATGCTCGGGGCCTACGACATCTCGTACCGGCCGCGATCAGCAATCAAAGGCCAAGCGCTCGCCGACTTCATTGCCGAGAGCACCATCCCTGCCGAGGACAGGCCTCCGACCGCGACCGAGCCAGCCTGGGAACTGTTCGTCGATGGGTCGTCCAATTCGGCAGGCAGTGGTGCGGGGATCCTCCTAAGGTCCCCCGAAGGGATAGAGCTACAGTACGCCTTAAAATTCAACTTTCAGGCGTCCAACAACGCTTCCGAGTACGAAGCCCTTATCTCGGGAGCACGCATGGCCCGACGGCTGGGGGTCGAGCGAGTCAGGATCCACACCGACTCTCAACTAGTCGCAGGTCAGGTCAACGGCGAGTATGAGGCTCGGGAGGCACCCATGATCAAATACCTTCAGCTGGTCCGGAGCCTGGCCCAACAGTTCGAGGGATTTGAGGTAGTTCGGATAGCTCGGGAGCGAAACTCCCGGGCGGACGCCCTCTCTCGATTGGCCTCCTCCCTAGACCCTGGAAGGTACACGATCGGTCCTTCTAGAAGAGCTAGAGCGCCCAAGCATCGACACAGAGCTCCTCGCTGTTGACTCGGCCACCCCAAGTGACTGACGCTCCCCCTACCTGTCCTGGCTACAAGACTCCCAAGAGCCCTCCGACCCTCGGGAAGCCCGCCGAATGAAGTATCAAGCTCGGCGCTTCGTCGTCCTCGACAACGCCCTCTACCGAAGATCGTTCTCCGGTCCCCTCCTGAAGTGCCTCGGTCCAGACGAGGCAGGCCGAGCCGTCCAAGAGATTCATGAAGGCCTGTGCGGAGCGCACTCAGGGGCCCGGTCGCTAGCCCGAATCCTGTTACAACAGGGGTACTGGTGGCCCACCCTGCAGTGCGACTGCTCAGCCTATGTTCAACAGTGCGACCGATGCCAGCGGTTCGACCACTTGGTCCATCAGCCGGCAACGGAACTTGTCACCCTTACCGAGCCCTACCCTTTCGCTCGGTGGGGAATCGATATCCTTGGGTCATTCCCAACGGCCCAGTCCTAGAAGAAGTTCATCATCGTCGCCATCGACTACTTCACCAAGTGGATCGAGGCCGAGGCTACGGCAAGGATCACCGAGACAGTCGTTTGGGGCTTCGTTTGGAAATCGATCATTTGCCGCTTTGGCATCCCCCGAGTGATAGTAAGCGATAACGGTCGGCAATTCGACTCTCGATACTTCCGAGATAGATGCGCCGACCTAAATATCCGCAACCACTTCACTTCGGTCGCCCACCCTCAGGCCAACGGGCTGGTTGAAAATGCCAACAAGACTATCTTGAAAGGCATAAAAATCAAACTCGGCAAGGCTAAGGGTAGCTGGCTCGAGGAATTGCCTAGCGTACTGTGGTCGCACCGAACAACCCCCAGGACGGCAACCGGTGAAAGCCCTTTTCAGTTGGTATATGGCACCGAGGCCGTCGTTCCGTTGGAGATCGCCAACCCGTCTCTCCGAGTGATCAGCTTCTCACCCGAGGCCAACGGGCAAAAATTGCTCGAGAACCTCGACCTGACAAGCGAACTCCGAGAGATCGCGAACGTCCGGGCAACGGAGTACCAGCGCCGCCTCACTCGATACTACAACGCCAAGGTCCGAGACAGACGTTTCCAACCGGGGAACTTCGTCCTCAGGAAAGTCGAAGCCTCCCGACCACTGGAGGCGGCGGGCAAGCTATCCCCCAACTGAGAAGGTCCCTACCGAGTGGTCGAGACGCTCGGGAAAGGTGCGTACAGGTTAGCGACAATGGAAGGGGAGCCTATTCCTCGGACGTGGAACGCAGCCGCACTACGCAGATTCTACTTTTGAAATTGTACAGCGAGATGGACAGAATAAAATCCCTGTTCTTTTCATTCCAAACCGTTGGTACATCAGGTAGGCAAATGCCAGTACATCACATAGTAAAAACAAAGCAAAAGTCCGTCTAACATCGTTTCAAGGGGTCATCGCTCGACTGACTCGGTCTTGATCTCCTCACATCCAGCCACTGACTCTGCCTCGTGCGGAAACTGGCTCGGACAAGAGGTGGTCGAGCCAGTTGGCTCGGATGGCCCGTGACAAAGGTGACAGAGGGACTTCAGGAGGAAGGCCACCTTTAAACGTTGAGTAAGGCTACCTCCCAAGTTGGCAACAACCGGGAAAAAGGAGCGCCGGGAAGGCCCCCCCTCTTTCAAACTGCCAACTCCTTGGAAGGAAGGAGAGAGCAAGCAGCCCCCGAAGAGTGAAAGAAATGAAGAGCAGAAGAGGGAAAAAGAGGCTGCAGACGGAGGAAGGCCTCGGTGAGGAGGGAGCCAGATACGCCTCCTCCCCTCACACGGAGGGAAGTGACGGCAGACTCCCCTGATGCCCCCATCCGTCCTCCGCCTCGGCGTCCACCCGGAAGCCTCGCCGGAGCCAAGAAGAGGCCGACGGCGTGCTTCCACACGCCAAAGTCCTCCCCAGATCCGCGCGGCGACCGTAGGACCCGTCTCGTACACGCGCGGCGACCGTGGGATCCGTTCAACCTCACAAGGCAGCAGGAGCCCACCGCTCCCCGTCGGCGGCGGCTCGCCCTCCGAAGGATCCTCCATGCTCCGGATGCAAAGGCACAACGCGGAGTGAAAAGGAAGGAGCAAGGAAAGACTGTAAGAGACAATCCCAAGCGGTGGAGAGGAAAGGGCGCCTTCCGGTCCTTCTTATAGGCCAAAGGAGGCTACACGCCTTAAATGTCCCCCTCGGAAACACGCCGAAGGATTTCTCCCCTGAATAGTCACCTCCAACTCCTCGTTTCCCGCCCTCGCGGGATTCACGAAGCAGCCTGACATTCAAAGCGTGAGGGGACGGAGGAACGCCCCGTCAGAAGCCTACCAAAACAGCGTGCGAAAACCGTGCAGGACATATCGGCACCTCTCAACCACCCAAGATTCGCCAACCAAATCACGGCAAAGATAGTACCCAAACATAGCAAGTCATTTATTATCTTACCAAAAGGAAACCCTCTAAAAAGAGGAAAGAGGGACAAAAAGGGAAAGAGGCACAATACATCAAGCCTCGGGCCCACCTTGATGCTCGAGACCGACGGAAGGAGACGCGTCACCCCCGGCGCCTTCGGTGACGGCCGGCTCGGACACTGACCTCGCCTGTGCGAGAACTGTCTCAGTCGTGAGCCCTCCCGAGAAGCCCGGAGCCGGTGACCCCGACGGAGGCGATCCCTCCGAATCTTTTCCGACCGACGAAGAAGAACTGGAAACCGACTCGTCCGAATCATAACGCTGGCCAAAGGGGAACTCGATCGCGGAGTTTTGTTCATGAGCGCAGCCTACCGCCCGGCGATAGCCCTGCTTGAACCCCTTTTGAGCACCTCGGCGTAGCGCTACCTCGTAGTAAGGTAGGGCGGCTTCCAACAGGTCGGCCGAGTAAGCATCCGAGCTCCTATAGCGCTCGATTGCCTCCGCCTCGATCTGCCCCGCCCTACCGACGAACTCGACCCGCGCCCGCTCCGCCTCGGACGCACGTTCCTCTGCCCGGGCCCGGTCCACCTCAGCCTCAGCTCGGAGACGCTCCGCCATCTTCGCCCGATCTAGCAGCTCGGCACGCTCGAGCTCCCAGCGATTGTCCAGATCGAGGCGACGCAGACGTTCCTCCTCCAAGGATCGGCTTGCCCTCTCAAGAGACTCTCGGGTCTTGGCGAGCTGTTCGGTCAGCACCTCAGCCTCCAGTCGGCTCGCCCGCGCCACCTCTCGGAACGCGGAGAACTCCTGTCGGAGTCCCTCGTGCTCCCCCTTGAGTCGGGCCAGCTTCCTCTCACATCCCCCGAGGGTCCAGGCAAGGTTCGACCGCTCCGTTTCCGTCCGCGCGTGCGCCTCCGCCATCAAAGCCGCCGACCGAGCTATGACCAGGCCGCCTTCCATCAGAACATCGAGGAGCCCGGGGGGGGTATTGCGCCTTTCTCCCCCCTTCGTCCTCGCGGCGATCGATCGGCAGACCCGATATAGGTCGCCCGTAATGCCGAGCCTTTCCAAGGGCTCCGGCAAAGGAGACCGCTCCGCCCGGGGCACTCCGCCAGAGGGCTCTGCTCGAGCGATGGGACCGGCCACCTCGCGCGCCACGGTCGGTTGGGGTTGCAACGCCTCCCCGGGCGAACCCCCAACCTCGACCGATGCCGCAGGTCCAACCGCACCGGAAGCTCCCAGCATCTGGGGCTGCAACGCCCTCGCGAGCGAACCCCCAGCCCCGTCTGTCTCGGCCCGCACCTCGGCGACCGGGACGTCACCGCCTCCGGCCGACCCCCTGGCCTCGGTGACTGCTACTTCAACATCGGCCCCCTCTACCCCCGTGGGGGGGAGAGCCGACCTATCGCCGTCCTCTGAAGGGCCCCCGGTCTCCTCGGCCCCCTCTCGCCTGGCAGATGGGGGAGCTGGCCTCGAGGGGTCGGCCCCATCTTGCCCCCGGGAGGGGAGTGCCGCCGAGCCAAAGTCGCCCCCGGCGGTAGGAGGGAGACCTGCCTTCTTTGCCCGCTTCTTGGCCTTCGCGGCCTCCCGCAACTTTCCCGCCATGGGATCCTTGCGCTTTGTGCCAGCCGGCCATGAAGACCCCCCGGGGGTCACCCCCTTGCCCTTATCCCGGGCTTGGGCGCGACCCACAGGAGCCTCCGACTCGTCGGCCGCCGAGTCATCTTCTCCCAGATCGATGACCTCAGCAGTATCCTCCAGAGGTTCCCGCCTCACGTCTACAGCAAAGAAAGAAGACCCGGTCAGGAGAAGAAAAGTAACTACCACCCCAGGGGAACAACCTAAAGGGTGGTACCTGTCGACTTCAACCGCGTAAGCAGGCACCGTTCGATGTTCTCCGGCGTCACCAGCTCCTCGGTCGACCGGCGGTTCTCCAGCAGACGGGCGGCCTGCTGCTCCACATGGGGAGGGAACTCCTCCTGCCGAGGAGGAATGTTCGAATGGAAATTGGGCGAGATCCGGCATCTCCAGAGTTCATCCGTCGCCTCCGCCTTCACCCAGAAGAATTGGGTTTTCCACCCCTTGTGCAAGGAGTCCTTCGCCGCGAGGGCAATGCAACTCCTGTTCCTCCTTGCCTGGATAAAGTAAAAGCCCTTCCCCGCCGACGGGTGCGCCTTCAACTCGAAAAAGTAATGAAAGAGGTCCAAGGAAGGGAAAATGTTGTGCTGGCGACAGAGGATCCGAAAGGCAGAGAGGAGGAGGTACGAGTTGGCCACCAGTTGGATCGGCGCCAACCGGAAAAGTTCGAGGATCTGGAGTACGAGGGGCTCGAAGGGAAGGCGGAACCCGCTTTTCCACGCCAGAAGAAACGTGCAGATGTGCCCCGTTCGGTCGTCCAAACTCGTCTCGAACGGGGTGGCGGCAGCAAAGCTATACCTGAAAGGCAAGCAAAAGCGATGCTCCAGCTTCTTCACCTCTGCTTCCCCCAACTCGCTGCAGCAGGAGACAGGCTCCCGCCTCACCTGCCCGAGTTCCAACGGCGGATCAGCCATCGAGCCGGAAGAGGACCCCTCGCAAGAACTCGAAGACTCCGGAGGGGAAGGAAGTTGCCGGACCGCCTCCGCGGTTGTCCTCGCCAACTCCTCGAACGTCGCCGCGAGACTTCGCACCTCCACTGTGCCCTCACGGAGCATCAAGAAGCTCCGAAAGCCAAGAAACTAAGGAAAGCCCGAAACCCTGGAAGCCTAGAACGACGAACAAGTGCCCAACGCCTATAAAACCCTGGAGGGAGGCGGCACGTCGTTCCGTGCTCCGAGAAAAAGGGGGGCACCTTCAGTTCAAATCCGTCAGGATCATCATTACGGGCCCAGGCGACCACTCCACGTGGCACCATAAACGCCAACGGAATTCCACCCAACTGAGCCACGCCGGTCCAAAGCCTCAAAAATTACTCAACCGAGCCTCCATGGCTCGGGAGTAGGAGGGGGACAAGTGGAGAGGGGGATTTCTATAGCCCACCCAAAAGAGCAGCCCAACAAGACTCAACAGGGTCCAACGAGGCAAGCTCACCCGAGTGATAGCCCACGGGGCCCACTCAGGGAAGAAAAGCCCAATAAACAGACACTCGAGGAACCAACCCTCCCCGGCGGCCCCTAGGCTCGGAGGGCCCGAGTGATGGTCAGGTCACAAGGAAGGTCCGGCCCAGGCCGTTTTTTCCGCTCGGGAGAGACAGGCGCCAGCCGACCTATCCGACCCCCCCTTTTACCGAGCTATCCTCCCCGCCCGGACAGGGCTGGCGTTTCAGGAGCTCGGACTGGACGCTAGCCGTTCGCGCTGCCTTTAAGAGTCCCCAACGGACAGGGGATTCAACCAGCCACCGGGTTTCAAGGCGATAACGCCCCCACGGTAAAGGCCATGAAAGCCCACGTTGAGGACGTAACTCCCGCCGGAGCCCCCCCAGCTTGCAGGACTCCTGAAGGCGACGCATTATTTAAACCAGGGATGCCCTCCGGTGGAGGAAGAAGAGAAAAAGGAAGGTAAAACTTTCTGAGCAATCCGCTTCACCCCCCCCTTTTGGTGGAGAGGAGTCTCGCGCACCAGCTTTCCTCCTCCCTTCATTGCTTCCACCACAGCTCTACTGACTTAGCCATCGGAGGGTTTCGCCCCAGGGAAATCCCCTGGGCCCTCTGACGCGTTTCCCTGTCTTACAGTTCATCTCCTGGTGATCCACGGCCCGCTCAGGACGCAGCGCGAGATTTCGCCTCTTCAGGGCCCACCCTCTTTTGTATGCACCCTTTTCATATCGATGGCTGTTAAGGCATTTACATATACTTGCCTGATCATAACCTTGTGTCTGCTTCAGATATCGATAGGCTTGAAACGAGGGGTCTGCAGACCTATTCAGCCCTTGATGGAGGCGTTGTAGGAGGGGACGAGCCTGCTCCCATCCCGGAAGACCAAACGACAGAGGTTTCCCTTTCACAAGGTGAGGCTAAGATACTTTTGACTTCTAGAAAAGGATTTACAGACACCTCTGTTGTGAATAAAATTGTGACTTATGTGCCACCTCCCTTTTTTTTGTTGCAGCCCCAGAGGAAGACGCTCCTCCTATCCCCGGGAGCAATGGAGGAGACTTGCTGTTGGGACTTGACTTTCCACCTCATGAGATTGATTGGCCTGATGGTCCTCAGCCTAAGGCTTTTGTGGGGGCTGAAATGATGGTGGTGACACTCATGAGTGGAGCTCGAGCCTTATTTCAAGGGGGGAGCCTTCCTCCCGTGGAGACTGTGCGGGACACTCTTCGTACCGGCACACGGGGCTATCATGCATTGGGATCGCCCAGAGAGCCCTGGATGGCGGCAGTGGATGATGTTTGGGCAGAATTTCAGCGCCTGCACACAGCTTCATTGTGGGAGACTCACAGGCTTAAAATACAAGAGTTAGAAGTTGAAGCTTGCACTATGTCCAGCGAGATGGAGAAGTTGCATTCCCAAGCTGAACAAATCCGGGAGCGTCGGACTACTCTTGAGGCAGCGGCAGCTGAGGACAAGAGTCATGCTACCTCACTTCGGGAGACAGTGAGCAGCATTTTACAGCGGATTGAAGAGCTAGAGGCGGCAGCAGAATCTAATTCTGAAATGGCTCGAAAGCTGCAGGCTGAGGAGGACTCCCTTGTGTCTGAATGCCAAGCGATGCAGGAAGCAATTGCAGCGAAGCAGAACACCCTTGGGGACCTACTGAAAAAACGACCCCCTAGTGTTTGAGATTACCTTTTCCCATTGCACTTCTTCTGACTCTTTCCTTTTTAGATCTTTTGCCTATGTAGTTACTCCGAGGGTCTGTCTCGGACTTCCATTTTGCAAATGAATAAAAACGTGACTTCAGGATCAAAGACTTCAATGAGGCATTATCATCATACCCCTTTTTTCTTTCTCTTCTCTTTCTCTCTTTTTTTTTCTTCTTCTTTTCTTTTCTTTTTTTTTACTAGTCATAGGGCCCTTTCAGGTTTTCACCATGACCAGCCCCCTTTAACTTTTTCCAGCGCGCCCTTGCGGGTTTTCGTGCTGAGGGGTTACCCATTTTTGCCTGAGACGCCCTTTCGGGTTTTCATCTCAGTCGAGTTTTGACCTTTTTGCCCTTGAGCAGCCAGAGATCCGACTACTCAAGTCCGTCGGGGCACCTCTATTTTAAGGCCCCCCCCCCTTTTTTTATCGACTAAAGAAATTGAAAGTCTGAAGAACTCAGACTTTAAAGCTGACCACGGGAATTTGAAAGCCAATTGGGGTTTTAGCATTTAAGAGAATGACCAAGAGATTGGACAGTCAAAACTTGGATTTTGGGATTCAGGGAGGCTGACCAATGAAATTGGAAAGCCGAACTTGGAATTTGGGATTTTGGGGTGGCTGACCAATGAAATTGGAAAGCCGAACTTGGAATTTGGGATTTTTGGTGGCTGACCAATGAAATTGGAAAGCCGAGCTTGGAATTTGGGATTTTGGGTGGCTGACCAATGAAATTGGAAAGCCGAGCTTGGAATTTGGGATTTTGGGTGGTTGACCAATGTGGGATTTTGGGTGGCTGACCAATGAAATTGGAAAGTCGAACTTGGAATTTGGGATTTTGGGTGGCTGACCAATGAAATTGGAAAGCCGAACTTGGAATTTGGGATTTTGGGTGGCTGACCAATGAAATTGGAAAGCCGAACTTGGAATCTGGGATTTTGCACGGTGAGACATGAACGAGAACTGTTCAAAGCACCTGTGACTTTTTGGGTTTTTTCTTGGGGGAAAATTCCCCCTATCCTTCTTTACTCTCCTGCGGAGGAGGGCAAATCCGGTGCAGTTTGTTGCTGAAATTCATGCTCGGGAGTATAGAATAATTTCAAGTGTTTTCCATTTAATGGTGGAAAGGGGTTCTCCCCTTTATGGTCGACGACCTTATAAGCGCCTCCTTCATAGACTTTGGAGACGACATATGGCCCTCGCCAATTTGGTTATAATTTGCCGCTGGCTCTTCCAGCCATGACCTCCCTTTCTTTGACCATAACAAGGTCCCCTTTCTTGAACGCCCTTTGCTTCACAAGTTTATCATAAGCCCGGGCCATTCGAGCCTGGTAGGCCTGCAAGTGTTTGTAAGCCCCTAATCTCTTGCCTTCTAAGTCTGGGAGTTCTTCAAGTCTTCTTTGTATTTCATCTCGTTCTTGGGTTTGGAGCCCATTATGTAGGGCTACTCGATAGGAAGACATCTCAACTTCAACCGGTACAACGGCTTCTGCCCCGTACACGAGAGAGAAAGGAGAACAACCGGTGGGGGTTTTATAAACCGTTCGGTATGCCCAAAGGGCTTCATGTATCTTCTCGCCCCAGTCCTTCCTGCGGCTGCCAACAATTTTAGCTAATAATTTGCACAGGGTCTTGTTAAAGGCTTCGGCCAAGCCGTTTGCTTGAGGATTGTAGACGGTGGAGGCTCTCCAATCAATGTGGAATTTTGCCGCCAATTGGTAAATGGTCTTATTTTTGAATGGCGTGCCATTGTCTGACATGACTCGGCAGGGAGTGTCGAATCGGTATATAATATGGTGCTTGACGAATTGAGCGACGGCTTCCCCTGTGACTTCCCGCAAGGGTACGGCCTCAGCCCACCGAGAAAAGTAGTATGTTGCGGCCAGAATGTACTTATGACCTTTTGTAGATGGTGGGAAGGGTCCCACAATGTCCATTCCCCATTCAGCAAAGGGCCAAGTAGGGGCTGTGGGATGTAGGATGTTAGGAGGCCTTCTAGGTACATGACCAAAGGCCTGGCATTGGTGACACGTACGGGCGTAGCGACTACAATCCGCGTACATAGTGGGCCAGTAAAAGCCTTTCAATTTTATATTGATCTTCATCTTATCTCCAGCTTGATGGGCGCCGCAGAGCCCTGAATGGACCTCACGCATTATCATTTTGGCCTCTTTGGACGAAAGGCAGCGAAGGAGGACAGACTTGTCTTTTTCATGGACAAGCCTATAAAGTTGGTCGCCTATCAATTGATAGGATGCCGCTCTTCGCAACAGTTGAACCCTCTGAGCCCGATCTGCTGGGAGGCGACCACACTTTATGTCAACAATCGGTTGACGCCAGTCCAGTTCTTCTTCTTGAGCAGGGTCATTTTCCTCAATCACATGTATCTCCGGGGTGGAGGAATTAATGTCTTCATCGAGGACACTTGGCATTAGTTTCCGATGTCTGACAGTTATGTCCATTTCGCCTTCAGGTGGGAGTTTTATGGCTGACGCTAATTTTGCCAGGGCGTCGGCCTGTGAATTTCTTCCTCTAGGAACATGTTCTATCTCAAACAAGTAGAATTTTTCTTTCAACCTCATTACCATATCATGGTAAGGTAGTAGCTTCATTACCATATCATGGTAAGGTAGTAGCTCTCTCTTTCGGACTTCATAGTCACCCAATACTTGTCGTATGACGAGCTGTGAGTCGCCATAGGCTTTAATGCATTTGACTTCCATTTCTAAAGCAAGCTGAAGCCCTATGATTAGCGCCTTATATTCTGCTTCATTATTTGTCAAAGGTTTCATGAGGGCACATGAATTGGGAAGAATCCCTCCTTGAGGAGTGACTAAGACAATGCCAGCTCCTGAAGCGAGGGTAGTTTCCCCATCAGTCTTCTTAATTGTCCGGGAGGCACCATCAAAGTAGAGTTCCCAGCACGGCATGTCAATGACCAGAGATTGCTCCATCTTTTGCATTGAACTGCCCTCGGTCTGTTCTTCTACTCCCGATTGGGATGGAAGTGTCTCTTCATCGGGCAATTCAGTGTTAAGTGGAGAATCAGCCGGAACAGGATGTGCCGCCAAGAACTCCGCCATTCCTTGTCCTTTGATTGCTTTCTGGGGAACAAAAGTTATGTCGAACTCCATAAGGAGTAATGCCCATTTTCCCAGTCGTCCTGACAACATCGGCTGCTTAAGAAGGAACTTGAGCGGGTCCTGCTTTGAAATTAATTCCACTTGGTGGGACAAGAGGTAATGCCTCGACTTTTTAACGGCAAACACCAATGCCAGACAAACTTTCTCCATTGGAGAATAACGATGTTCGGGGCCAACCAGTTTTCTGCTCAAGTAATACAATGGTTGTTCTTTGCCTTCTTCATTTAATTGTGCGAGCAATGCTCCCAATGAGGCATCCATGGCAGCAATATAAAGAATGAGAGGCTTTCCCTTGACCGGTGCTCCGAGCACTGGGGGAGTAAGGAGGTATTCTTTGATCTTCTCAAATGCTTGCTGACATTCCTGATCCCATATAAATGGGGCACCCTTTTTCATCAATTTGCCAAATGGCGCACACCTCTCAGAGAGATTGGATATAAAACGCCTGATGTAGGCTAACCTTCCCTGAAGTGACCGGAGTTCTTTAATATTCTTAGGTGGGGACAGTTCCCGGATAGCTTTGATTTTATCAGGATCGATTTCTATCCCCCGGTATCTGACAACAAAGCCGAGGAACTTGCCACTTGAAACCCCGAATGCACATTTCATGGGATTCATCTTAAGTTTGTACTGGCGGAGTCTGTCAAAAACCCGACGCAAATCATCTAAGTGACCTTCGCGCTTGCAGG
The DNA here is from genome assembly GCA_022559845.1 of Amorphophallus konjac. Lineage (NCBI taxonomy): Eukaryota > Viridiplantae > Streptophyta > Magnoliopsida > Alismatales > Araceae > Amorphophallus > Amorphophallus konjac. Next base: position 472,885,840 of record CM040118.1, read on the forward strand.
TTTTTACAACGAGGTCGTCAACATAGCACTCAACCAGGTCGTGTAGCATTTCATCAAAAATCTTTGGCATAGCCCTTTGATAGGTGGCCCCGGCATTCTTCAGCCCGAAGGGCATTCTTTTGTAGTTGAAAATTCCTTTTGGGGACCGGAATGCCGTATGATCTTTATCTTTGACCGCCATACGTATTTGATTGTAGCCGGAGGATCCGTCCATGAAGGACAGAGCTTCATGTCCCGTGGTCATGTCTACCATGGTTTCTGTAATTGGAACAGGGAAATCATCTTTTGGGCATGCTTTATTCAAGTCTCTGAAATCAATGCAGACTCGGACTTGGCCGTTTTTCTTTTTTACTGGGACTGTTGGCGAGCTAAACTGGGTAGAGACAGGGCTCTATAAAGTCCACTTCGAGAAGTTTGTCCACTTCAGCGTTCACTTTTAACTCCAACTCGTGGCGCATGCGTCTCTGAGCTTGCTTGACCGGTTTAGCAGCGGGCAGTATGGCTAGTTCATGTTCAGCCACCGAGGGCTCCAGCCCGGGCATCTCTTTGTAAGTCCAAGCAAAACAATCTCTGTACTCGAATAGGAGTTGTTTGTAAGCTTGTCTTTCTGACTCTGTGAGAAGGGCGCTAATGAAGATTGGTTGGGGCTCATTGGTATCCCCGAGGTTAAGTTCAATTAACTCATCAACCGTCGCTTGCCCACCATCTTCAAGTTCCTGCGGGGCGGGTTGTAGGTCTATGAAGCTTTCATCCTCTTCTTCCTGGATGGCATGAATATCGTAGCCACTTGAGCCACTGATTCCAGTAACTTGAGGTCTTATAGAGCTTTCGTCATGGTCATGCACTTGTTGCTCATTTGTAGATTGGGGACTCTGAGGGGAAGGCAACAACCCAATTGTGTTGACAACATAGTGAATCTTAAGGTTGGGCTTCCAAGACGGAGGGTTGCTCTTTGCTTCACTTGCAATAAACTTGGGCAATGTAGATGCAGCTTCAATGAGGACCTTTTTGTTGGAAGGCCTAGACTGATCCCATGAATGTGGCTGTGGGGGATAAACCTGATGCTGTTTTATCTGGATAACTCCCTGTTGTATTAAATCCTCAAGTTGATCCTTGAGGACATAACAGTCTTCTGTACCATGTCCTGCCATTCGATGGAATCGACAGAAGCTGGAGCTCTTGACTTCGCTGACTCTAGACGACCTGCGAACTGGAGGGAGCTGGATAAGACCCTGAGCCAGACAAGAGTCAAACAACGACTTAGTATGAGTCTTGACAAATGAGTATGGAGTTTCCATCCGCTGCGCCAAACTCATCACTGGCGTTGTGCCTTTGGATTCCGCAGGTGGTTGGTTTGCTCTGGTTCCCTGAGACGGGGTCTCGTTTATTGGGCGCTGGGAATAAGTGTGGATTTTTGAAGGAAAAGTGAGATGTCTAAGTAGAACATCACGTTCACGTAGCAACTCTTGTACAAAAGCTTTTAATGCCTGGTTCTCCTGTCTCAACAACTTAATTGCATCAGTAGGGTCCCCTTTCTGTTTAGTGACAGGAATATTAGTGTCATTCAGTATGAGGCGTTCTGCTCCTGTGATGTCTAACCCGGCTAACTGACTCAGGGCTTTGAGTCTAGCTTCCCCGGGCAATTGACAGGCAGGTTGTAAGACAATGACCTCCTCATTTCTAAGGCCATTGTTAAAGCCATCGACCTCTGGAACTTTCGGTCTAAGGTTTCCTTGTTTTTCAACTACACAGAGGAGATCCCCTTGTGTGGAGTTGAACTCATCGGAAGTGGGTGGCGCCCCTATTGTATTTACAGCATGAAAGACTTGAAAGTTTGGCTCGGGGTCATAGCCCAGGCCTCTTCGGTCGTTCTTGGAGAAGGGGGGTTGCCCCCTGACTTGCGGAGGGCACCACAACTGTTGAACGTAATTTTTGCGGGAGGCTTTCTGCATTTGTGGAATCTTTTGCTTGTGACACATTTCTTTAATGTATTTGGGCATATCAGGCATTTCTTGGATAGGCTCCAGAGCGTTTTCAGGCGGTTTGCTCCAGCCGAAGTCGTCATCTGTGGGGGCATGAGGCACCATATCTCCCTTATAAAAGATAATGGGCTTGCAACGCTCATTATTTCCCTTTTTGGCTTTTCTTTGATATGTAACGATGAATGTCTTTAAAGCCTCCACTCCATACTCTTCTCTTGGAGCAACCAATTGCATGCAAACAGGGGGCAACATAATGCTCTTGTCTATCGTTTGGTTAATAAGGTTGGCCTCGAAATTGATCTCCCGCCGCTCGGGTTGAGTTGGCTTGGCGGTGGAGACGTCGGCTTGCAAGCTCAGCCGATGTATCTTGGCGAGTTCTTCATTTATGACAAAAAGTTCTTCTTCCTCATCATCTTCCTCAAACACCTTTTGTTTTCCCTTGCCTTTGACGTCAACTGGGGGTTCGACAGTCGATTCCCCAAAATATAACTGGGCATCAGTTATGTTACATTCATTTGGTCGGAAAGGAGACCTGTCGGCAAAAACCGTGTGTTGTTCTCCGCCCCTTGCATATTTGATACACTGATGTAGAGTCGAAGGGACGACCCAGTTTTCATGAAGCCATGGCCTGCCAAGCAAGGCTTTATATGAGGTATCAGCATTAATAATGTAAAAAGTAGCTTTGGTGACAAACATGTCCATTGTTACTTCCACGTCCACTTTCCCCAGTGCATCTTCGGAGTTTTGATTGAACCCCGAGATTTTTACATCATACACTCTCTGTAAATAAGGCATGAGAAACATGGACTTGAAAGTCTTGAGAGGTATTATGTTGACAGAAGCGCCAGGGTCAACAAGGATCCGGTTCAACTCACGCCCATTGATTTTTCCTTGCATATACAACGGATGATTATGACATGGGGAGGACAGTAACATGTCCTTGTCAGAGAAGGTAACTGTTGCGGCCAAAGCCTCATGTGCTTGTGTTTGAATTTCGGCTACATGAGCCTCATAGACCTCAGGCTCTTGGAGGACTTTAATGAGAGCCTCCCTCAACTCTTTACTCCAGGCAATGGCCTCCCATATGCTAACCATAGTTGGCATTCGCTTCATGTGTTGAATGATCTTACGATCAGCCCGAGCCCGGGCTTGATCTAGTGGAGGGATCATCTCCACCAGAGACTTAGGCTGATAAGGGGGCTTCTGGGCCGGCTCCAACTTTCCCTGGTCATTTGTTTCTTCTTGGAACAGCGGGGCTAAATATTCCTCTTCCGGAACTGGAAGCTCTTCATTGTCCTTGCCTGAAGGGCCTGCTTGGGCTGGATCAGCAGGCTGCTCTTGGGAGAGGGAACCAACGGGATCAGTCTCTTCATCCGTTGGATCGAATGGAATAGCACCTACTCCCTCCTGAGAGATCGGCTCGACGGGCTCCTCATCCTCGTCTGAGGGGTCGAAGATGAAAGTTTCAGCCCGTACGTGTACCTCAGGGGGCTCATTGGGTTCTTCTCCTCGAAAGATGATCACTCTTTGGGAGGTAGTTGGCTGGGAAGTGTGCCCATTGGAGGATATGGACTGTCTACCCCGCCCGCGTCTGCGGCCCCGGCCACGACCGCGGTTCCGGATTTCTGCATTGCGGCGGCGATAGGTGGCCATAGTAATCTTGTCCCCCGAGGCAGGGGTAGTAATAGTCCCCCCCAAATTTTCTGGTGGGGGGATTGACACCATATGACATGAGAAGCTTTTTAACATTTCATCCAGCTTCTCTATGGTGAGTTCTTCATCTTTGTAAAGGACAGAGAGTTCCTCTGCAATAAAGAGCTCCTCGCCTTCCTTGGCTCGCTTGAGCATTTGTTGGAGCCAGCTCTTGAGCCGAGTTTTGCGCTCCAATTCCTCCCATGGGATGTACTTATCTAGTGGGATGGGCCCAGTTGGAAGAGAAGGTACATACTCTTCCAATTCCTCAATCAACTTTTGTAACTTCTGTAAAGGACTTAACCCCTTGGGTGCTTCCATGGCTGCCGCCTGCTCGGCTTGCTTCTTCAACCTTCTTTTCGAGTTCTTCCTCCTGTTCTTTTCCTGTTTCTTTGCTCGCGCCAACGCCTCCTGGGACAGGGCCGCTTTTCTTGTAGATGCCTGGGGGGTAGCCTTGGTTTTTGAACTCTCGGCATAAGCCTTCTGCTTGAATGGCTTTAACGGGGAATTCCTCCTTGGGGTTACGGTAACCCAGTCACCCTCTGACTCATGAATTTGAAAGGTAGCGTTGATTGCTTTTTGAGCAATTTCAGGAGGCAACTCTTGAAATTCGGCCGCAAAGGAGCCAAAATCATGAAGGAGGTCAGACCCTCCAACCACTTGCTGACTATCAGGCTGGGGGCCAACTTCGTAAGTCCGTAACTCAGCCTTGTTGTCTTGTTTTCTCTCAACTGCTAGGGCAGCATTTGGCGATTGGGAAGTATTTTGGCATGCTTGCTTAGGCTTCGTCATGAATTCCAGTTGCTGGGCGAGGTACGACTGTTCTAGTCTCATCCTGTCAACAGCCTTTAGTGCCTTGCCCTTCTGATTTAACTGAGGTGAGGACTGACACAGCCCACTCACAACTGCAGTGGGCGGGGGTTGGGTCATGACCTTAGGGCCTAAATTAAAGCCCCTGGGGTGAGGGTTGGCCTTTTCCGCCCCGGTAGCTGGTGTTCTATATTGTCCAGTCCTCAAGGTCGGCCCAGAGGTCTGCCTTCCGACCAATGCTTCATTTATGCTAGGAGAGACGATAGTCCCTTTGGTGGAAGTACATGGGCCGGCCCTTCGGAGGTGGTCCTGGCTCATAACATTCCCCTGAGTGCTATTTTTAGACGGGCCTGTGGCCCGGTGCCCAGGGAGGGTTCGGCCTTTAGGATGAACACCTCGGTCATTATCTTTCTTGTCTGAGACAAGGAGGTCCTGCTCCCAATGAGAAGAGTCAGGGTGCGGTGAATCACGCACCAGAACCTCCTTTCCACCAAATAAAATGTCCAGCAACTTTTTAGTTTCTTCTTTCGGGAGAGGCAAGGATTCCAGGTCCTGCCAAGGTCGCCACTCGAGGCTCCTGTCTGCGGAACTATCTGGGGCGGGCCCAGTCTCTGGTGCTTGTGACATTGACTTCCCGTGAGAAGTTGATGCATGTATAACATTTACTGAGAACGGCGACCGTCCCCATGGAGAGGATGCCGAGGGAACTTGAGAACCCTCCTTTAGCTTTATAATCTGTCGGGTAATCAAATCCTCGGCTATGTCTTTGAAGGTAGGACAATCATAAATGACATGTCCCATGGCACGGTGATATAAGCAGTAGCCATGCCGATGTGTCATTCCGGTCATCAAGTCACTGTCCGGTTTAGGATACTGTATTAGCCCCTCCCTCCGGCAGATCTTAAATATCTCCAGAGTTCTGTGCTGGGGAAAAGAATACAACTTCTCTTGGGGCTCTGCAACAGGCAAGCCTATTGGATCTTCAGATAGCCATCCTCCAGTCCTTGGTCGCCGTCTGGGCTCCACCGTGGCTTCTGAATGCGAGGAAGCCCGGGCGGACTCTCCAGTTGAAGGTGTCGGGGACAGGGCCATCAGCCTGTCATCCATGCGTCTCATTATTTGTAGCAGATCCTCTTGATTATGCCGTAGACGCCTGACTTCATGCCGGAGTTTGCGGACAGCCTTCTGAATGGTGAGGCATTCGGACATTAAGAAGTAGCCCCCTCCCAAAGTGGCACCTTGAGGAGGGGGGTCTGTGTCCAGACCATCTGCGGGGTCCCTCGCCTGACTTTTCCCAGGGAGCTTATGTACGACATTTACTGAAAAGTGCGTATCTTGCTGGACACGCGGCCAGGGCGAATGCCTCCTACTGTTGATATCATCAAAAATTCGTTCGGCGGCCTCATGAAGCCTTTTTCTCACCATACTTTCTCCTTGAATATCAACTTCTCCCCTCTGAATGAGGGTCTCGATGCAATCTTGTAATTCTTCGCATTCTTTGGTGGGGTGCGATATTATGGCATGGAACTTGCAATATCTTGGGTGAGCCTTCTCGACCTCAGTATAAGTAGGAGGTGGGTCATGTACCATAATGCATTCCTGGTCTAGAAGGGCCTCAAATATTTTTTCAGTGTTTTCTTTAGGAAAGGAACATGCATGAGAAGGCCTCCAGCCCGGGTACCACATGGTGGGCTTGGTCCCACTGGGACCTGCTTCTTCTTCCCCCGGATCAGGAAATGTAAAGGCTGCCACTTGATGAATGTTCCGGTTTGGCCGATGGCTAATAACATTAGCCGACCGAGGCATTCGCTCCCAGGTGTGGGGTTGAGGAGGGTCGACCCGAGTCCCTTTCATTGTGATGAGCTGATTTTGTATCATCTTCTCCAGCTCATCTTTGAAAATATAACAATTTTCAATAGTATGCCCCAATAAACGATGGTACAAACAGTAATTGGGATCGTCTGTTTTACCAACTTCCTCATGCTTTTTAGGTTCTGGCAAAATTATCAATTTGTTCTTCGTGCAGAGGCTGAAGAGTTTGCCGGTGTGCTCCTTCTTAAAAGAGTAAGGAGTCTTCATGTGCTCGGCCAACTTTGTGGTCGGTGCCCTTTTTTCAGACCTCTTGCTGGAGTCGATCAGCGAGGCTTGATCGTCTTCAGCAGTCGGGGAGAAATCTACTGCATTTGCTTCTTTTCCCGCAGCAGGTCGCTCTTTAGATGTCTTATGCTTTGAAGGAATGAAGGTGGGATTCTCAGCGAAGAACATTTCGATCTCCGCGACCGCCGAATTTAGTTGGTCAAACCCTTTGACATTTGCCCCCAAAAGTCGCTCACTGACCTCGGGGGAAAGTCCTCTTCGGCATATGGTGATGGCATCTTCCTGTGCCGGGGGATTGTCGCATCTCATGCTAAGGTCTCTCCAACGTTTAATGAAGTCGAGAGCCGTTTCTCCCCTCTTCTGCTTAAGCGAGCAGAGCTCAGCGAGGGACACTTTCCTTTCAACTAATTGGAACCGATCAATGAATTTCTTTTGTAAATCAGCCCAGTCGGCGACGGAGTTGGGCTTCAATCTGGAGTACCATTGAAAGGCACTCCCAGTGAGAGAAGTCGCAAAGTAGCGGAGGAGATAAGACTCCTCGATGGCGAGGTCACCCATGGCCGTGACATAATAGGCGAGGTGCTCGTGCGGCGATCCCTGCCCATTAAACTTTTGCAATTTCGGCGCCTTCGGACAATCCGGAGGGAGTTTCTTGAATTGGTGGTGTAAAGGATAGGGCACACTGTATAGGTCGACATTGGCAGTACCCTCGCCACGTTGGGCGAACTTATCCTCAATCATCTTTTCTATCATCCGACGCTGGGCGATGGTCTCCTCTACCCCCATGACCTGAGAAGATTGAGCATGGGGGATCCCTCTGAGTGGCTCATCCCCTGTGTCGCCGCGCGCGTCGGGAGGGTGAGCTCCTTGTCGATTGGAAATAGCGGGATTGTATGCTTGTTGTTCCCGTCGGGGCTTTTGATTCGGCATCGGTGTTTGAGGCCTTTGAGCATTTATATTCATCTGCCTTTTCATTTCCAGCATGAGATTGGTCATCTCTATGTGCCAACGTTGCATTGTTTCGAACTTGGCATCGTCAGACATTGCTTGGAAGGCGGCCTTTGTTGGTGGCTCAAATGTTGGGTTGAGGTTCACACCACTGCCGGGGAGGACCGCCCCTTCATGGATGCTCACTACCTCGTCATGGTCTGCTCCCTCTAGGGGTACATTCTCTCCTTGATTTTGCCATTGGTTTTGAACGGGCACCTGGTGTTGGCCTTGGGGAGAAGTTCCCGCTTGACCGCTAGACTGGCCTTGGAAGTTTCTTCTGGCGGCATTCCTAGTGTTAAGGTAGACCGCGTCCAGAGCCAAATTGGGATCATTTGGGCCACCATGTTCATTTACGTTGGCATGGATACCAGTTGATTCCATAGGTTCCCTGCTTGAGGCATAGCAAGTGTAAATCTTCATGTTGGCACCTGCTTCTGACATTTGTACCACCCTACGCTTTTTAGGTGGTTGAGCTGTAGGGCGGGATGGTGCCCCCAACCTGTCGAAGACAGAAGGTCGTGGTGGCGCATCTCCCGCCAGTCTATCAAAGACTGAGACTCGTGTCGGCGGTGCCTGAGCGCGGGAGGTCTTCTGAACTCGGACGTGATCCGAGCCTTGGGGAGCAACATTGAGTTTGCGATAACCCCCTTTCCTTTTTTGGCCCCGCGAACGCGGGGTTTTGACATCTGGCGATGTTGTTGTTGGTTGAGCTTGCATTCGCCCAGGCCTGGCGGCCCTAGCTTGTTTAATTGCACGGGCCTCCTGCTTGGTGACCCAAACTTGCTTCATCTTCTGGAGGTGTCGCTCAATTGCTTTACCCCCGCTTGAAGGCTTCTTTTTGAAGTCTGCGGCATCCTCGCGTACCTTGTGAAGAAGCGAGAAGCGGTTGGAAGTCGATACAGTCGGGACGTGATTGACTCGTGGCGTGATTGGCCCTCCGCCGTCAAGACGAACACGGAGGTCGCCGATCAGTATGGTTTTACCGGACCTTGAAGTAGCTGCAGTCGGCTTCCTGTTTAGGCAGCGACGACGTTGCCCCCATTTGGTGGGAACAGTGTCGGCCGAAATGACATGGACCGAGAAGACTCGGCCCTGAGTAGGTCGGGAGCTGCTGGCCCTGGTGGCAATAGGGCCTGTCGCGGTGCAAACGACCGGACAAGCCTGAGCGGCCGGGACCACTCCCAAAAAGAAGGGGGACCCAACCACAGCAGGAAAATCCCCAAACACAATTGGGGTGGCGAGATACCCATACTTGGCATGGGTGGCGATGACCAAGGGGCCGTAAGTGACAGCGGCCATTGAGCTTTAACAGAGAAGGTTGAAAATTCGCCTTTACGTCTCGGCGGTGTATCCTCCCTTTGCTCCTCGCGCTCCTGCATGGAAGAAAGAGTGGCATTAGGTCCTTTTGTAAGGGCATAAGAAGCTTTAGCAGTAAAGATGAAAGGCGGGAAAAGTCCCACCGGGCGTGCCAGTCTGTTTACACGCGGAATTATTTTCGGAACATCTAATTTCGCTGGATGGATATGCATATATTTGGCATATTTATGAATTCCGCGCTTTTTTAAATTTATCAGACGATTTAGGGTTCGGGTACAGGACTTTTCCCCACCGACCGAAGTCGGCGTTAATTTACATCGGACGAGTCTGAATACTCTTGATTAAACTGCTAAAGATCTTTTGCTCCCCTTGACGAAAGAAAAAGCCCTTTTAGTTTCCTTCGGATATGCGGCCCCACCTTTTTATATTTGTCGTTTCGAATGACATGTAACTTTTTTATGATCTTGATAAATTCTTTTTGATTTTGTTAAAAGAACTTTAGGGAATGCAATTTGTAAGGCTTTGTTCTTGAAAGAGGGTTTTTTTTTTTATTGTAACCCAAAGAAATTTCTTCATGACAAGAACAATTGTTGGAGATTTTTCCCTATTTCATCTCTTAAATTTTTATGACTTATGAACGTATATATGCATAATTTTAAGAACTTTTGGGTCAATGGTGTAATTTTACGCCAAGAGGGACCTTTGTATAATTTTGACGAGAACCATGACAATCACAGTTTTCATGCTCACTTAATTTTATCACATTGTCATAGTATTTCTCATTACATAACATCATGAAGCCCCTTTTATATACTAAAAGGGTATTTTCGTCAAATATACATGAAGGGGTATTTATGTGAAATAAACAAAATCCATGGGATTATAGTGAGAGGGAAAGGGGCGCACCCTTCCTCTTGCTTTCTCTTTTGACTTGGGCCTTAGAAAGCTCTCCAAGTCTTTTTCTTCCTCTCTTCTCTCTCGGTCTTCTTCTCTTCTCCTCTTGCTCCTTGGAGTAGCCTCCCTTTTATAGTAGCTCCCACAAGTGGCGGAGGGGGTGGTGAAAAACCTCTTGGAGTTCCTCCGGTGGAATACCAAAGGCCAAGGTAATCTTTTCATCTTCCTCTTCTTTGCTTCAGTTTTTTTTTGCATCATTCTCTTTCCTTTTTTTTTGTTCGGGGCTTGCGGATTGAACGGAGAGGGGAGAACCCCCCTCCGCTGCCATGCAGGGAACCGGAGGGGGTTCCCCCTCTGGTAAGGGACCGGAGGGGGTCCCTCCGGGCCTTCCTCCGCGTGCGGTCAAAGCAGAGAAAGGGGCGGAGGGGCTTGGCCCCCACTCTCTTGGCTATAAAAGGATCCCGGGGATTAAAAAATTTCCTTTTCACCTCAGTACGGCCGAGTGGTGGGCGTTGAAACCGCTGTGCTTTCTTTGTGGTTCCGGTACATCCAGGTTGACCATCCGGACATCCGAAAAAAAGTTATCTTTTTGCGGAATAATTCCCATGCAGATTTATAGGCCTGAAAATATTTTTAGCAAGACTTTTCAATGCACGTATATGCGCATAACAGTACAAATCCCCGATATACATCTTGCCGGGTTGTCGGAGGGATTTACGGTGAAGGCAACCCTTGTCATTTTAAGGCCGTTTAGTGACAACCCGCTTCATTTTCCTTATTTCAGGAACTCTTCTCAAAAGAATTTAAACAACATTTTTGGGTTTCAACACCTGGGCATGTTAAATTATGATTATAACCCAGTGTCGGACACTTCTCCTTCCTCTTTTGATGAAAGCTCGCCAGATATGGCTTCTCGCGGACAGGGTAAACCATTTCGCTGCTTTCTCGCTGCTTCGTTTTCCTTTCCCCCTTTTTTTGTTGCAGCGTGAATTGCTAATCCACTTATTGCCTTTCAGCAGGGGGTTTAAAGGACGCAATGGCACCGATAGGGACATATGCTGCATTGTTGAGTGCCACATTGAATAACGAGCTCCCAGCATATTCTGATACTCCCACAGTCGGGGGGAACACGGTATCAGGTTATGAGGCAGCTTTATTGGCAGAGCTTTGTGCTCAGGGAACCGGTTCGACTTCGGAGGGGGCCATAGGCAGCCATTTTACTCTTAAGAGCGGTCAGCTGCCTATCTCTAGTAGTTTAGCCACACAACCGACTTCCTATTCTGCTAGTAAGCATAACTGGCCTTTCTTGCCTTCTTCTTTTTATATCAATTGAATGTCCTTTGCCGATTTGGCTTATTTTTCTATTCCTTTTATGCAGTGACCATCTCTGCTACTATAGGGTCTTTCGCTCCTTTGCAAGGGGCGACTCGCTCAGTAGGAGAAGATCTCAGGGCTTGGGTGCATGAGATGAGGGCTGATTCGATACTTAAAATAGGGCCTCAGGAGAGTTCAGTAGCGGATCCGCCTGAGAATTTGGATAAGAATGCTGAAGGTGAACTACTCTCCCTTCATTTATTAGCTCATTAAGATTTCATCTTTTAAAAGTTATAAGCCTCAGGGTGCCTGGGCGACGGAGTTGGCGAGGTGCCCCAGGTTACAAAGAGAGAGGCCCCAGGTGACAGCCCTGTTCATAGACCACTCACACCCATGGTGGAGACACCCAATGAGCTTGCAGGTGATTGATCCTTCTTTTCTTTGTCTTTTCTTCACATGTTTTTGCTTTACATGTCTTGATCAGCGTGACAATGTTATCATCTTTCTCTTTTAAGGAGGGAATGGTTCATGGATTGCAATGGCTGACAACCTGGCGTCGGGCCTTGAGTAGAAGCCTCTTACCATGATGGCACCTTCTTATGGTATGTCGCCCCTTGCCGAGGAGCACGGCACATTCGATTCCCTCTTTCCTCTTCTTTCTCTCCTTCCTTTTTTTTCTTACATCAGAATAATTATTGGTCCCCTCTTTTTTTTTCAGGCTCCAAGGACATCGTCCCTTCGGGAAGAGGGGGCTCCGATCTCGTATCAGCTCCCTTTGTTGAGTTCCCAGAGCATGGTATCAGCTGGCCAGACTCTCCACAGCCTGTGCCTTTCGTGGAGGCTGAGCACATGGTTGACACACTTATTAGTGGCGACCGAGCTATTTTCCAGCGGAGAGTCCTCCCTTCATAGAGGCCATGCAGAATGCCCTTCGGGTTGGGACGCGGGGTTACCACGCACTGGGGCTGCCCCGGGATGCTTGGATGGCAGCAGCGGACAAACTTTGGGAGGAAATGCGGCATATACATGAGTCTTTGGCCTGGGAGACTTATCGCTTAGAGATGCGGCAACTTGAGACTGAGATAGATACTTTGTCTAATGAGGACAAGGAACTCCTTTGAGGTTCGCGGACGTCGGGACTCCTTTGAGGTGGCAGAGACCGAGGATAGAAAACAAGCCGCAGTGCTTCAAGAAACCATTCTGCGTATAGCGCAAAAAGTTGAGGAATTGCAAGCCTCGGCAGAGTCAAATGGTAAAGGAGCACAGCTAGCCTAGGCTGAAGAGAGTTCCCTCGTTGCACAGCGCTTGGATGTTCAGGATAGTATAGCGGCCCGACGGAGCCGAGTTGAGGACTTGATGAGGAGAAAGCCCCGCCATTGATAAGGTTGAGTTTTTTTTTTTTTGTTTTTTTTTTGTGCATTGTCATTCTTTCCCTCATGCTCTATTTTCACCATTCATTACTTTTGTCGTTATCCCGAGGGCTTGTCTCGGGCTCCGATTTTGTAGATGAATGATAATACATTGATGATAGAGAAAAATTTTGTGCTTCTCTAGTGTTACATTGTGTATATATATATATATTTTCCTTGAACTGTCATCTGACTTCCTCTTTCCCTTTCTTTTTTTTTTTTACTAGTGTTGGCGCCCTTTTGGGTTTTCACCAAAACTAGCCCCCTTTACCTTTTTCCAGCGCGTCTTTTCAGGTTTTCATGCTGAGGGGTTACCTATTTTTGTCTGAGACGTTCTTTCGGGTTTTCACTTCAATCGGGTTATGACCTTTTTATCCTCAAGTGACTGGTAGGACCAGACGCTCAAGTCCATCGGGGCACCTCTATTTTAAGCCCCATTTTTTTTTTTTTGAGAGATTGGGGGAAATAATCCCTTCAAAAGTCTGAAGCTGAGGGTTGTTTCTTTGCGATCCATGACTTCGGACTCACCCCCTGGCTAACTCCATACAGTTTATGAGTCAAACTTGGAGTTTGTGATTTAAGGCTGGTCATCAGGTGATGCGAGAGCCAAACTTGCGATTTAGGATTTGGAATTTGGGGTTGACCACCTGAGTGATTTAAGGGCGAAGTTTAAGGTTTAGGATTTGGGATTTGGGGCTGACCAATTGAATGGTATGAAAGTCAGAATTTAGGATTTAGGATTTGAGATTTGGGGTGATTCAATTGAAGTGGTTTAGGAGCCAGAACTTGGGATTTAGGATTTAGGATTTGGGGCTGACCAGCGAAGTGGTTTAGGAGCCAGAACTTGGGATTTAGGATTTAAGATTTGAGACTGACCATCAAAGTGGTTTAGGAGTCAAAACTTGAGATTTAGGATTTAAGACTTCGGGCTGACCAACAAAGTGGCTTAGGAGCCAGAACTTGGGATTTAGGATTTGGAATTTGAGGTTTGGGGCGGTGGGACTAGAACCGAGACTGTTAGAGTTAGTCAAGGCACGCTCTTTCCTTTCCATTCGTCCCTCTTCTTCTCTTCACTCTCTCTTTTTTTTCTTCTCTTCGCTCTCTCTTTTTTTTTTCTTCCCTCTTTTTTCTCTTCTCTTCTTTTTTTTCTTTCCCTTTTTTTTTAACCTTCACCAGGAGGGGAAACATCCGGCACGGAATGTCGCAGGAATTCGTGCTCTGGGGCATGATATAACTTTAAATGTTTACCATTTAATGGAGAGAGGATTTTCTCCCTTGTGGTCAACGACCTTATAGGCACCTCCTTCATAAACTTTAGAAACAACACAAGGCTCACGCTAGTTAGGTTGTAATTTACCACTGGATTTGCCGGCCATGATTGCTCTATCTTTAACCATAACGAGATCGCCTTCTTTAAACGTCCTTTGTTTTGCAAGCTTATCATAGGCTCTCGTCATTCGGGCTTGATAAGCCTGAAGATGTTTGTAGGCCTCAAGTCTCTTACCCTCATGACATTTCAATTTCAATCTGAATCACGGCTTCCGCTCCATATACCAGAGAGAAAAGGGAGCACCCGGTGGGAGTCTTATAAACTGTCTGGTATGCCCAAAGAGCTTTATGTATCTTTTCACCCCAGTCTCTTTTGCGACTGCCGACAATTTTGGCAAGGAGCTTGCAAAGGGTTTTGTTGAACGCTTCAGCCAACCCATTAGCTTGGGGATTATAAATTGTTGAAGTTCTCCAATCTATGTGGAATTTGGCGGTTAATGCATATATTTTTCTATTTTTAAATGGCGTACCGTTGTCCGATATTATTCGGTAAGGGGTGCCGAATCTATACTAATGTAATGTTTGACAAATTGAGCAACTGCCTCGCCTGTAACCTCCCGCAGAGGGATGGCTTCGGCCCACCTGAAGAAGTAATTTGTTGCAGCTAGTATGAACTTGTGGCCTATAGAGGATGGTGGAAAGTGTCCAACAATGTCCATTCCCCATTCTGCAAAGGGCCATGTAGGCGACGTAGGGTGCAAAGAGCTTGGAGGTCTTCTTAGCACTGGGCCAAAGACTTGACACTGATGACATGCGCTGGCGTAGCGATTACAATCCGCATACATGGTGGGCCAATAAAAGCCCTTGAGTTTTATGTTATTTTTCATCTTATCCCCTGCTTGGTGGGCACCGCATAGTCCCGAGTGAACCTCATGCATAATTATCTTGGCTTCCTTTGGCGAGAGGCAGCACAGGAGAAGAGACCTATCTTTTTCGTGGACAAGCCTATACAATTGACCTCCTATCAATTGATATGATGTTGCCCTTCGTAACAGCTGAACTCTTTGAGCTTCATTTAGAGGGAGGCGACCCTTTTTTATATCGATAATCGGTTGATGCCAATCTTGTCCCCATCTTGTCCCCCTTCCTCGGCAGGATCAGCTTCTTCAACTATATTGACCTCAGAAATTTTGGAACTAGCATCTTCGTCCAACACACTTGGCATGAGCTTCCTGTGTCTGACGGTTATGTTCAGTTCGCCTTCAGGTGGATGTTTTATGGCGGAGGCCAACTTGGCCAGGGCATCGGCTTGAGAATTTTTACTTCTAGGGACGTGGTCTATTTCAAACAAGTAAAATTTCTCCTTAAGATGCATCACAGCATCATGATAAGGAATCAATTCTTTCTTTCTAACATCATAGTCGCCTAGGACTTGTCATATGACAAGTTGTGAATCCTCATAAACTTTAATACATTTGATGTCCATTTCTAAGGTCAACTGGAGCCCGATAATTAATGCTTCATATTCTGTCTCATTGTTCGTTAAGGACTTCATGAGCGCACAGGAGTTATGCAGGATTCCTCCTTGAGGAGTCATAAAGACAATGCCTGCTCTTGACACGAGACTTGTGGTGCCGTCAGACTCCTTGACTCTTCAGGAGGCACTATCAAAGTAGAGCTCCCAGTATGGCAGATTAATCACGAAGGCATCTTCTTTTCCTTGTGAGGGGATATCCTGGAGCTGGCCCTGTGTTTCTGATTGGGACAAGAGTGTTTCTTCATCAGGGAGTCCAATGTGGAGAGGGGAGTCCGCCGGTACTGGGTGTGCGGCCAAGAACTCCGTCATTCCTTGTCCCTTAATTGCCTTTTGCGGAACAAAGGTTATGTCAAACTCCATGAGGAGTAAGACCCATTTTTCAAGTCTCCCTAACAGTACAGGCTGTTTAAGGAGGAACTTGAGTGGGTCGTATTTTGAAATTAACTCCACCCGTTGGGATGGGAGGTAATGTCTTAACTTCTTCACGGCGAAGACCAGCGCCAAGCATATCTTTTCCATTGGAGAATAACGGTATTCTAGGCCAGCCTGTTTTCTACTAAGGTAGTACAACGGCTGCTCTTTGCCTTCTTCGTTTATTTGTGCTAGAAGCGCTCCTAGTGAAGAATCCATGGCAGCAATGTAGAATATTAACGGCTTCCCTTTGATTGGCGCACCCAAAACCTAGGGAGTGAGGAGGTATTCCTTAATTTACTCAAATGCATCTTGGCACTCCTGGTCCCATAAGAACGGTGCACCCTTTTTCATTAGTTTCCCAAAAGGTGTACATCTCCCTGAAAGGTTAGATATGAAGCGCCTGATGTAGGTAAGCCTTCCTGGAGGGATCTCAATTCAGTTATGTTTCTGGGAGGTGACAACTCCCGAATTGCCCTTATTTTATTGGGGTCTATTTCTATCCCCCAATATCTAACAACAAAATCGAGAAATTTGCCGCTTGAAACACCAAAGGCGCATTTCATCGGGCTCATCTTAAGTTGAAATTGTCGGAGCCTTTCGAAAACCCAACACAAGTCAACCAGGTGGTCTTGCCGCCTTTAGGTTTTGACGACAAGTTCATCAACATAGCAATCGACTGAATCATGGAGCATTTCATCAAATATCTTAGTCATGGCCCTTTGGTATGTGGCGTCAGCATTCTTTAAGTTGAAAGGTATCCTTTTGTAGTTAAAGATCTCTTTGGGGGATCGAAAAGCCGTATGGTCCTTGTCCTTGATGGCCATTCGGATTTGGTTGTAGCTCGAAGATCCGTCCATAAAGGATAAGGCCTCATGTCCCGTAGTCATATCGACCATGGTTTCAGTGATAGGGACGAGAAAGTCGTCCTTCAGACAATCTTTATTTAAGTCCCTGTAGTAAATGCAAATGCGGACTTGGCCGTTTTTCTTTTTGACAGGAACTATATTGGCGAGCCAAATCGGGTAGAGGCAGGGTTCTATAAAGTCCACTTCTAGGAGCTTGTCAACTTCAGCATTTACCTTGACTTCAAGCTCATGGCGCATACGCCTTTGGGCCTGTTTGACAGATTTGGTCGTGGGGAGTATTGCTAACTCATGTTCGGCCACGGAGGGCTCCAGCCCGGGCATTTCTTTATAGGTCCAGGCAAAGCAATCTTTGTACTCCAATAGGAGTTGCTTGTATGCCTGTTTTTCTTCCTCATTAAGGAGGGCACTGATGAAAATTGGTCGAGGATCATCAACACCCCCAAGGTTGAGCTCAACTAATTCATCTACAGTCGCTTGTCTGCCATATTCAAGTTCTCGCGGAGTTGGCTGCAAATCGACGAAATCCTCGCCGCCGTCGGCCTCGGCTACGTGAAGATCGCAGTAGTCCAGGTTGTTGATGACGGCCGACCGAAATTGCTCGTCCCGGCCTTCAAGGGCCACTTCTCTTTGTTGCTCTCTTGTAGAGTCGCTAGGCTCCTTGCCAGAGTTTGAGCTACTGGGAAAGGGTAATAACCCTATAGTGTTGACAGAGTAGTGGATTTTAAGGCCCCCTTTTCGGCTACCGGGGCGGCCTATCAAATCTCCCCCAAAGATAGGAAACTGCCCCGAGAATGGTTCCTTTGCCACAAACTTAGGTAGTGCAGGAGTGGCTAGGGCAAAAATTTGTCTGGCCGATGGCTTGGGTCGATCCCATTGATGAGGTTGTGGGGCAGACACCCGATGATTTTTAATTTGAATAACTCCCACCTGTATTAAGCTCTCAACCTTGTCTTTGAGGACGTAGCAATCTTCTGTAACATGCCCTGGCATTCGATGATATCGATAAAAGCTGGGATCTTCGGCACTGCCTCCTTTGGTTGATCTTCGGGGTTCTGGCAGCGTTATAAGGTCTCGTGCCATGCAAAATTCAAACAATGGTACGGTGTGTGCCTTAATAAAAGAGTATGGTGTTTCCATCCGTTGTGCCATCGTTGCAACGGGAGACCTCCCCCTGGCATCTTCATGAGGCCGGCTTGCGCCAGTTTTCTTTTGAAGATAGGCGTCCACCGGGAAGAATCCTATGTTAGTTGCCCTCTTCGCAGTGATATGATGGGCCTTCATAGGTTTGACTTGGCCGGCTGATGATTCACTCGAAACCATTGGGGGATTGACACTTGGGCCCCATAGTTGGTTTGACAACTCGGTGAAGGGGCGAGATGCCTAAGCATGACCTCTCGTTCTCAGAGCAGTTCTTGCACAAGAGATTTCAATGCTTGATTTTCTTGCTCTAATCTTGCTAACCTGGTGGTTAATAATTCCCATTGGCTATCCGAGGGGGTATCCACAATGATTTGCTTGAATTTTCCCAAGTCGAGCCGAGCCAATTGGCGTAGAGTTGCTTGTTCAGCATCTTCCAGCTTTCGCGGAACAGGCTGTGGTATGATAAACTCTTCCTCGTTGCTAGGACCGACGAGGCAGGTATCCCTTTTGTTGATATCAGGTAGCTGAAGGGGGTCATTATGATCTTTAGGTGTCAATTCCCTTTGGTGTTCAGTCGCGCAAACGTTAGCCTTCTGGCTGGGGTTGGAATCGCTAGGAGAGGGCGACAGTCCTATAGTATTGACAGCGTAGTAAACATTGAAGTCAACCTCAGGGTTGTAGCCCAATCCTCTCCTATCTTTCTTGGAGAAGGCGGGCTGTCCTCTAACTTGTGAGGGATACCACAGCCGCCGAAAATAGTCATGCCAAGAAGCTTCTTGAACTTGCGGGATATTTTGCTTTCGGCACATTTCTTTGATGTGTTTGGACATGTCGCTCATTTTTTGGATGGATTTGAGGGTGTCGTTGGGCATCTTACCCCAACCGAAGCCGTCCTCAGAGGGGCCTTGGGGCACTAGGTCCCCCTTATAAAATATGATCGGCTTAGCGGCCTCAGCATTTTTATTTTTCCCTTTCCTTTGATATATGACGATAAACGTCTTTAATTGTTCAACTGTGTGCTCTTCTCTCGAAAAGGGAAGTTGCATGCACGTCGAAGGTAGGGAGATGCTTTTGTCGATTGACCGACTGATGAGATTAGCTTCAAAGTTAACCTCCCGCCTTTCCAGTCGAGTTGGCTTGACATTGGCGGCGTTAGCTTGTATATGCAGTCGGTGCAACTTGGTGAGATCCTCGTTGACTGTGAAGAGCTCTTCTTCATCTTCTTCTGCGACCACCTTTTGTTTCCCTTTGTTCTTAATTGCCGGAGAAGGGTTGATGGTAGCTGAGCATCCGTCAGCAAAGACTGTGTATTACTCTCCTCCTTTGCATAATGACCCAATTTTCATGTAACCAGGGTCTCCCAAGCAGGGCTTTGTAGGATGTATTTGCATTAATAATGCAGAACGCGGCTTTAGTAACAAAGTTGTCCATGGTTACTTCCACCTTTACCTGACCCATTGCATCTTCTGAATTCTGGTTGAAACCTGAAATCTTGACGTCATCGACCCTTTGCAAGTAGGGCACAAGAAACAAAGACTTGAAAGTCTTAAGCGGCATTATGTTAACAGACGCCCCAGGATCTACCAGAATCCGGTTCAATTCGTGGCCATTTATCTTCCCTTGCATGTATAGAGGACGATTATGGCAAGGGGAAGACAACAACATGTCTTTATATGTGAAAGTGACAGTTGCTGCAAGAGCTTCATATGTTTGAGCCTAGAGCTCGGCTACATGAGCTTCATACACCTCTGGTTCTTGAAGTACTTTTATCAGGGCTTCTCTGAGCTCTTTGCTCCAAACAATGGCCTCCCATATGGTGACGTATGTTGGCATCCGTTTCATATACTGGATGATCTTACGATCAGCCCTCGCTCGAGCTTGATCTAGTGGAGGAATCATTTCAGAAAGAGGTTTGGGTTGATAGCTGGGCTTCTTACTTGGCTCGGCCTTCCCCTGATCGTTTAGCTCTTCCTGAAACAATGGAGCCAAGGAATCTTCCTTTGGGAGAGGCGGCCCACCACTGTCTTTACTAGAGGGGCTTACTTGGGCCCGATCAACTAGCTCTTCTTCTGGGGCCGGGTTCGCTGGTTCGTCTTCTTTATCTGACAGATCGAAGAGAAAGGTGGGGACCCCGCCTTGGGCTTGGAATGGAGTGGCAAGTTTTTGCGGGGTTGGCCTTATTGGCTCATCCTCCTCATCTAACGGATCAAAGAAAAAGGTATCTGCTCAAATTTGAACTTTAGGGATAGGACTTGGGTTTTCTCCTCGAAAAACGATGACGTTTTGAGGATGTGTTGAATTAACATTTTCGCCGCCAGAAGACATTGGGTGCTTTCCTTGTCCACGGCCACGACCTTTACCGCGACCGCGATTTCAGAGTTCTGCATTGCGACTACAGTAGGTGGTCATCGTGATCCTATCCCCGTTGGGAGAGGTCGTGACATTGTCTCCACTTGGTCCCAGTAGACTTTCCGGTGGAGGGATTGACACCATATTGCATGAGAAGTTCTTCAACATTTCCTCTAACTTCTCTATGGTGAGTTCCTCATCTCTGTAGAAGATAGAAAGTTCATCTGGGATAGGAAGCTTCTCACCCTCTTATGCTCGTTGGTACATTTGTCTGAGCCAACTCTTGAGCCGATTTTTTCGCTCCAGCTCTTCCCATGGAATGTATTTGTCGAGAGGGACGACTTTAGTGGGTATGGAGGGAACATACTCCTCAAGCTCGTCGATTAATTGTTGCAGCTTGTGCAGAGGAGTTGGTTCCCCGGGAGCTTCCATACCAGCGGCCTACTCGGCCTGTTGTTTTAGTTTTCTCTTCAAATTCTTCTTTCTATTCTTCTCTGCTTCTTAGCTCGTGCTATTTCGGCAGGGGAAGGAATGTCCATTTTCACGGACGATTGGGAAATGCCCACAGCATTAGTGCTATGGAATCTACCTTTGCTTCTTGAGGGTTTAGTGTGACTTTGCCTCTTTAGGGTCACATCAACCCAGCTGCCCTCTTCTTCGTGCACCCGGAATGTGGCATTGATTGCTTGACTGACTATCTCGGGTGGCAATTCTTGAAATTCGGCCATATAAAGGCTGGAGCTTTGAGATGACGATGCCAGAGAAGGCTTCTCAGCTGCCGAATTTTGCTTTGGTTCGGATCTCGGTTTAGGAGGCTCCAGTTTGGTTGTCTTTTTGGCTTAGGCCCCGAATGAACTTGTGGCTTCTTTGTTGAGAACCGCCCCTCAAACTTTGCTCAGCGTACGACTGAAGATCTCTTGGAGGGGCCTGGTCTTCTCGACTTAGTTGTGTAGTAGGCTTAGGGCCCTCCCCTCGAGATTTGCTTGACCCTTATCTCGAGCTTTTCTTGTTGAGACTCCCCCTTTCGATTAAGGAAGTCTCTCTTCATGGTTGAAGAGATTCTCGGGCTACTTTTTGGGAAGCCTGCTCCTCTTTGTTAGGAAGTGAGGCGAGTGGATCTTGATGTTGACTCTTGGAATTTGTTTTAAAGTGGCATTGTGGAGGGTCACGCACCAAGATTTTTAACCCCCTAGGAGGATCTCGAGTAGCTCCTGAGTTTTTTCCCTTAGAAAGGGCAGGGATTCTAAGTCTTGCCATGGCCGCCATTCGGGGTACCCCATTGTGGATTGACCTGAACTGGAACCAACCTCCTGCATTTTTAGCTTGGTTGGTATACGGAAGGTTGATGCATGTACAACATTTACTGAGAAAATTGATGGGCCTTGTTGAGAAGGCATTGAGGGTCCTTGGAGGGAGCCATCTATGTTTATTACCCGACGGGTAATTAGATCCCCCGCAATGTTTTTGAAAACAGGGCAGTCATAAATGAGATGGCCCATGGCGCGGTGGTATAAGCAGTAGTTGTGCCGATGCCTCATACCAGTGCTCGGATCATTGTCAGATACGGGGAGTTGTATCAACCCCTCCCTGCGACACATGCAGAATATTTCAAAGTTTTATATCGAGGAAAAGAATATAACTTCTGTGGGGCCTCATTGGCCGGTGAGTCTACTGCATCATCGGACAACCATCCTCCAGATCTTGGCAACCTTCGAGACTTTACCGTGTTTTCCGAATTATGGGTAGAGGTTGGGATGAAGTGTCCCGTTGAAGGAGCTGGGGTTAGTGCTGACCGGCAGTCATCAATTCGCTCCATAAGCCGTAGATTCTACTGGTTGCGTTGTAGTTGTCGGACTTCCTTTTTTATTTTTCAGACCGTCTTCTGAATGGCTAAACATTCAGACATCAGGAGGGGTATACCCCTTTGTGGTGCTTCTTGTGGCCCAATAGGGAGGGTCGGTTGAAGCTCATTTGCCATAAACCTCGCCTGGCTCTTTCTGGGACTTTATGAATAACATTTATGGAGCAATTTTATGTTTCCCAGGTGCGAGAGCGAGGCAGGCTTCCCATATTGTAGTCTCGACTTAGGGTTTGCTCAGCGACTTCTCTAAGATTTTTCCTCGCTATGCTGCGTCCTTGGATATCAATCTCGCCCCTCTGAATGAGGACTTCGATACAATCTTGTACCTCCTTGCATTTCCCAGTGGGGTGAGATATTATGGCATGGTACTCGCAGTACCGAGAGTGCCCTTTCTGAACCTCCATGTAATTCGCTAGCGGGTCGTGCACCATGATTCGACTCTCTTCAAGTAAGTGATCAAAGATCTCCTTGGTATTTTCCTTCGAAAGGAACACTGATGGGAAGGTCTCCAACCTGGATACCACACAATGGGTTTGGCCCGACTTCCTCTATTTCTGGCTCAGGAAATGTAAAGGCCGCAGCCCTATGACCCTCATTGATTGAATGGTGGATTACATTGGCCGAACGAGTCGGCCGATCCCATGCATGGGGTTGATGGGGATTCACCAAGTTGCTTTTCATTGTGATGAGTCGGTTCTGAATCATCTTCTCCGCCTCATCCTTGAAAACATAACAATTTTCAATAGTGTGGCCCAATATGCGATGATACACGCAATAAATGGGGTCATCGGACTTGTTGACGTCCTCCGGCTTCTTTGGGTCTGGAAGGGATATCAACTTATTTTAGAGGCAAAGATTGAAGAGTCTCTTGGTATGCTCCTTCTTAAAGGAATAAGGAGTCTTCATACGCTCAGACAATCTTGTCGATGCCTTCTCTTCGGCCTTTTTGCCGGAGGAGCTTGGGGTCGTAGGTTCATCAGACCCATTAGTGGGGGAAAAATCAATGGCATTGGCCTCCTTGGCCTCCTTCCCGATAGTACTGCTCTCCTTAAGGGGTTTTCCTTTCGAGGGTGTGAATGTTGGGTTGTCAGCGAAAAACATTTCTATTTCCGCGACGACTGAATTCAATTGGTCAAAGCCTTTGATATTTGCTCCTAGGAGTTTCTCACTAACTTCCTCCGACATGCCTCTTCGGCATATTGTCGTTGCGTCTTCTTGAGAAGGAGGGTTATCACACCTCATGCTGAAATCCCTCCAGCGCTTGATAAAATCAAGTGTAGTTTCGCCCCTTTTCTGCTTGAGTAAGCATAGCTCTGTGAAGGAAACCTTTCTCTCGGCTGCTTGGAAACGATCGATGAACTTCTTTTGCAGATCGGCCCAGTCAGTCACAGAATTGGGCTTCAGCCTTGAGTACCATTGGGGGCCACTGCCTGTGAGAGAAGTTGCAAAGTAGCGGAGGAGATATGACTCCTTAAGCGCAAGATCACCCATGGCCATTTTATAGTAGGCCAAATGTTCATGGGGAGATCCCAACCCGTTGAACTTATGCAATTTCGGGGCCTTTGGGCAATCTGGCGGTAGCTTCTTGAACTGGTGATGAAGCGGGTAAGGCACACTATACAAATTGACAGTGGTCACACCCTCGTCACGTTGGGCGAACTTGTCTTTAACAATCTTCTCAATCATACACCGTTGGGCGATGACGTCTTCAGTCACCGGAGTTTGAGAAGACTGAGCATTAGGCGGAGCAAGAAGCGGCTCGGCCCCTGCTTTGACGGCCACATGGTAGGGCGTAGCCACTTGTCGGTCAACAACGGCAGGATTGCCCAACCGTTGCTCTCGTCGGAGATTTTGATCATGGGTCGGCGTTGGGGGCCTTTGGGCATTCACGTTCATCTGCCGCTTCATTTCAAGCATGAGATTGGTCATCTCTATGTGCCAACGCTGCATAGTTTCAAACTTGGCATCGTCCGACATGGCTTGAAATGTAGCCCTTGTAGGTGGCTCGAACATCGGGTTGGCATAACCATTAATGGGTTGAGCTCCCCCCTCTCCATGGATGCTCCTAACCTCCTCAAGGTCATTTTCTTCTTGAGCAAAGTTGACATCCTTGTTCCGGGCCTGGTCCAGGTTCTGTTCCTGGTGCGGTCCCTGGCTAGAAGTCCCCACACGGCCGCTAAATTGGGCTTGAAGATTCCTTCTGGCAGCAGTTCTGGTGTTAAGATACACCACGTCTATTGCTGGGTTCGAGTCGCTTGACCTAGCATGTTCATTTAAATTGGCAGGATTGCGAGTGGGCTCCATTGGTTCTCTGCCAGAGTTATAGCAGGTATAGACTTTCATGCTATCCCCAGCTTCTGAAACCTGAACCACTCTTCGCTTCTTTAGCGGCTGCAGTCCTATACGGGGAGATGCTCCCAACCTGTCAAAGATTGACGGCCGCGTTGACGGGAACTTTGTCAGTCTGTCGAAGACTGACACCTGAATCGGTGAAGCATGGGCACGAGCGGCCCCTTTAGCCTGAAACGGCTCCGAGCTCCGGGGAGCGAAGTTGGGTTTACGATAAATCCCTTTTCTCTTTTTCCCCTACAGGGGCAGAGGTTCGGCATCTTAAGTCACCTATCCATAAGCCCGGTGCAGGTGTTGAGCTTGATCAGACTTATTTGCCCTGGCTCGCTTAATTTCGTGGCCCTCCTGTTTAGTGACCCAAATTTTCCTCATCTTTCAGGAGCATTGTTCAATTTTGCTACTCCCATTCTTGGATTTAGACTTCTTTTTGAAGTCAGGCTTGTCCTCCCGCACTTGGCGAAGAAGCGCAAAGCGGTTAAACGTTGGTACTGTCGGGACGTGGTTGTCCCGAGGTAATATTGGCTCACTGCCATCGACCCGGACGCGAAGGCTCCCGACCAGAACGGTCTTGCCAGACCTGGAGACTGTCGCCGCGGGCTTTCTGCTGTGGCAGCTTTGGTGCTGCCCCCCATTTTGCGGGGACGACGTAGGACGAGATAGCATTGATCGAGAGGACTCGGCCTTGTGGGGAGTGAGGCTTAGCGCCCTCAACAGTTGCAAGGACGGCTGGTGCCGCAAGCATCTCTTGAGTGGTAGGGACCACCCCTAAGAAGAAGGGGGATCCGACCACTGCTGGAAAGTCCCTGAACATTATCGGGGTCGCCAGATAGCCATATCTGGCGTGGGACGCGATGACAAGGGGTCTGTATGTGACCGTCGCCATGGAGTCAGCTGGAAACTTGGTGAGAAAAGATTGCTTTTGGGATTCAGGGCCCTTGCTTCCTCCTGAAAGGGCAGAGAAGGGAAATCAGGGCCTTCGTCAAGGTACATAAATCTTTGGCAAATAGATGAAAGGCGGGAAAAGTCTCACCGGGCGTGCCAGTCTGTTTACACACGCAACATTATTCGTATCCAATTTCGTTAGATGGATATGTGGATATTTCGATATATTTATTAATTTCGTGCATTTGAGTTCATCAGACGATTTAGGGTTCATGTACTGGACTCTTCCCCACCGATCGGAGTCGGTGTTAATTTACATCGAATAAGTCCGAACACCTTTGATTAATTGTCAAACACCTCTTTTACTCCTACAATGTCAGCCCTGATGTCGAGGGTTCCCCCTTAGGAACAGTCCATGTGCTCTGAGGCGGGGGTTTATTCACAATTTTCCTATGGTTAGGGACATATTTGTGATTCTTCCGTGGCTGAGGGAATACTCGCAATTATCCCATAACTGGGGGTATATTCGCAATTTTCCCTGACCCAGGGGTATATTTACAATTTTCCCTCACCCGGGGGTATCTTTGCAATTTTCCTTCAGCCAGGGGTTATTTTTATAATTTGCTATCCTCTGGGGACATTTCAGTGATTTTCTTTTGACTGGACCCCATTGTGTCTTTTTTCTGAATCTTGTTGTATTGTACTGTATTTCTCTGGACTTTTATGAAGTTTCTCGTAAGTTCGGGGTAAAATCGCAATCTTTGAGCCTTTGGGATAAAACATGGACTTTTGCGTTATTTCTGACTTTAAACCCCCTTCTTTGATGGTTTTGCTGAAATTTGTAATTTCCTGGATATTTACGCAATTTTTCAATCTTTCGGGGTGTAATTGTAATTTTTACAATCTTTTGCGACTTTCTTTCACATAATGACTTACGGAAAAAAATCCCACAACCATAAGTTCATGGCCTTCATTGACATTTTCAATATTCATAATGGGTGGCATAAACTTCCCATCTTATGAGGGTATTTTTACAAATAGCTCTAATATGAGGGCTTTTACAACTCTCTTCTTTTTTTGAACATAAGTTGAGTGGGGAGGAGGGCACCCCCTCCTCTCACCTCTTGCAGAGATCGCAACAACACCCGGACTTCTTCTCTCAAGTTCTCTTCTCCTCTTCCAACTTTTTCTCTTTTTATAGGTGGCGGAGGAGATCCCCCGGTGGAACTTTGGCGGAGGTAAGCTCCCCCGTCTCTTCCACTCCCGGTGGTGTAGCAACAAGAAGAGGAGGGGGAGAGACTCCTCCGAACAGGTGGGCAGGCGGAGGGGGCCGGGGGGACCTCCCCCCGGGCAGGTGTGCAGGCGACAGGGCCAGGGGGAGGTCCCCCTGGGTGCAGGTGGCCTCGGGGACCTCCCCCGGCGCAGACTGACTTGGGGGAGGTCCCCCCGGTGGCGGCAAGACCTGGGGGGCCTCCCCCAGCGCAGGTGGACCGGGGGGAGGCCCTCTCGGTGGCAGCAAGGTCTGGGGGGGTTCCCCCCGATCGCAGGTGGACCGGGGCGACTCCCCCGGTAGCAGTAGGGCCTGGGGGGGGTTACCCCGGTCCGCGCAGGAAGAAGAGAGGGAAGAGGGAGGGAGGCTCCCCCCCTCCTCTCTCTTTGTGGTTTCATGTGAGGGCTATAAAAACCCCATCTTTTTTGGATTTTTTTACTGTTTCGTTGACTTATTCCAGCATGACGATGCGTGGAGACTTGCTTCAGGTTAACAGGAGTTTAATTCAATGCCATGAGAATACATGATGGCACTTAAACACTTAGTTTTGCATTGATTTAATCCCACAAGTGTGTAGCTCCATGCCGCCTACGAGGTGTTTGTTAAAATACCCACTTGTCATAAAAAAGAGCTAAAAGCTCTTGTTCAAGCCTACGCACATGGACATTTATTGTGGGACTTTGTTAAGGACTTGGTGGCCTTAGGCCGCATACCGGGCGCTTGCCTAAATGTCTTTATGGAATTTGTAGGCTTGAACACTTGATGTTGTAGAGCAGGTGCCCATAACTTTGTACCGCCTACAAGGTGGTTGACAAAATGTCCATGTGCGTCGCCATGACGGTGATGATCAAACATTGCTTTGAGTGATATTTTAATTTCTGAATTTTTTTGTAGTTACCAGAAATTATTATAAACTTTATGGGGTTCAACAATGGACCATTTTTTTCCTGATTGGCTCCCACATCACATGGCCTGATTCTTTTTATGAATGGGTTGAGGATCCTTGGAATCACGTTTACAGTTCAGTCTCAGTCCAACTTCTCAACGTAAACTTGCTTTTACAGTTTCAAATCACTTCCAAGTACCATACATTGTGCTTCATTTTGATACTGGAATTATGTGCCGTGCACTCATACTTTTAGGATAAACATAATGCGAGTCCCATTTCTGATATCAAGCTACGTTTCCAAGGTTTCATATACTGGCTGTTCCATCACAGATATGTGATTTAGTAAGCCAGATGCTCGTCAACTGTCAAATTTTGCTTTCTGTTATTCTCCATGCACATTAGAAAATGTGAAAAGCAAGACTCGAATATAAGATTGCATAACTACTGATCTCTATACTAGTCAAGGTTTGAACAAGCAAAGGCCCATTGTCTAAGTGTTTAATTTAGTTGTGGACTTTCGACTGTCTCCCTT
This sequence comes from Amorphophallus konjac, assembly GCA_022559845.1. NCBI lineage: Eukaryota > Viridiplantae > Streptophyta > Magnoliopsida > Alismatales > Araceae > Amorphophallus > Amorphophallus konjac. The sequence goes on from CM040118.1 coordinate 472,913,703, forward strand.
TTTCTATGGACTACTGACTGTCTCCCTTTGTCTGTGGACTTCTATTCGGTTGAATGATAAATCCAAACATTGTGATCAATATCCGTACGGGGAGATAGATGGCATTCTTTGTGGAGCCCAGCCATGAATGTCTTGTGGAGTGCTTGCCTACGTGCAAGTCTGAGACAAATCCTCCCAAGTAAGTCATAATTTCTTCTTCTCCTAAAAAAAGTAGGACTTGGAATTTCTTTCCCTGTCATCTGCTACTGCATTGTGCCCTGGAGGTCATTCCAATGTTGATGTTAATTATCATTACCTATTTATTATTCTGTCTGCAGATACATGTATATCCCTCCTTGTTTTCCATTTTTCATGTCATTTTTATTTCCCCCGTAATAGAAATGTTTTCTACTACGCTACTTTTGTAAACCAGGTTCCCCCCTGTGAAGTGTTCGACATATCTGAGCCAGCGGTACACAGATACTCATAGAGACCTGAAGTCATATCATTGAATTCGAACATTAACGACTGAGCACGTACATACACTTCTTTGTTCTGTTCATGTTCAAAACGTTTGCCTTCTCATTTCAAAACCTATTAATGTAAGCAGTGGTCAACATAAAAGCTCACATGCCGACTGAGCTTCTAGTGTGTGACATAAGTCGAGGGGTTTTTGGAAGCTTGCCCATGAACAGTGAAGATCCATTGGCAGGGCCCCCTTAAGAAGGGGGTAGTCCAGGTGCCTGCCCAGTAGGTGTGCGGGGAGTTTCCCCGTCCTTTAAATACCTTAAATGTTATGCATTTAAGACTCACACATTTAAGACAGCATATGATTTATATCTTGGTTGTGCTCAGTGTTGATTGATGCCAAAGCTTTAACCTAGCTTCTGAAGGATCTGACTCGCACAACCAACGTTGTATATTATCAGTACCCTGGTAGTGTTCGGTAGCTGTTTGATGCCTTCTCTTCTGATACATGTTGCATTGGTACTTCCGGACTCGAAATGAAACTGTAAGCTTTTGCCGCTTGACTGAAGGGCTGAAAGGAGAAACTAGAGTTTGCCCATTGACAAGTGTGTATGAAACATTGCCTCTGCATAGAAGAAGCCTTGAGATCTGAGGAATATATATACGCTTTGCAGATAAAGTAACGCCTTTCAGAAAAACATGGTTGTGCAATGTTTCATGATTTGATACTGAATTTCCGATTTGATTTCAATAGCGCACAAGTTAACGTGAAGAACAAATTGTCAAAATTTTATTAAACTGCCTCTGCATTTTGAGATAATTCAAAGCATGCAGCATTTCCATCAAAAGCTTATTTCAATTCACATAAACTGAAAAGTTGTTGGCCGATTTCTCAAGTTTTGATTTTCAAGTAATGTAAACCAACTTTGGTTTTAGCGTGGTGTTCTGTTGTGCATCAACAATATAGTTAGTCAGGTAAATTCAACTAAAGGCCATGTTTGTTTCATCGTAACATTCTAGTTTGTTTTTACAACATTTTTTTAGTTGTTTGTTTGATTGTGAAATAATATAAATGAGATTACATGAGGTCACGTTGCACTAAGATTCCACTGCCTATTGGCTTAACCAAATACAACGAAGCCAAACCTGGCATCTTGGTTTTTGTACTGCCACTGCAATTTATGCTTTAATGCAACTAATTAATGACCACATGGTAACCAAAGAATAATTGGGATAATTAATTCTTGAGTTTAAATATGAATATAGTATTTGATAGAAATATTTGACATAATAGATTCACGTAGTTGACTCCAAATAATTGAGATAAGATTCAGATGATAATGATGATAACGAAAGAAGAAATTATATTAGACTTTACAAACTAAAAGCTGGTGGTTAAGAGAGCTTTCCAGCACAAATTCGCCCGATGTCTTGCGCATGTGCCCCCATGACATCATTTTTAATTTATTAAACCAACATAAGTAGGCATAAGAAACCAAATAAAGTTGCAGTCTGAAGATGCTATGCAGCTTGAATTCACTCGATGTGTTGGGCAAAGCTCCTTCCTCTGCACTTCGGTTCTCGGAGAGAGAAGGAGAAGTGGTTTTGAGTTCTCATGGTCCTGAATTAAGAACGAAGACGACCTTGTTAAAAAATATGACTCAGCCAGGTGAGATTTTGAACGAGACTCTAACTCATTCTCATGTGATGGAATTCAGTACATTGACAGTTTGACGTGGTAGTACAAATCGCATGTCGACATTCACACGTAAAGAAATATTTTCATGCAAGTACACCTGTAACAGGAGTGTTCATGGTCAAGATCATTCTGGGCATTTTACAAGCACTCAAGGGGCTCTTCGTAATATTGATGACACCTTTTCTGGTGTAAAATGGACGGCCTTTCTTGTATTGGACAGATTTACACATCCTAACTATTTCATGAGTATACATTGTTGAGTTTTGGGAAAGATCGTATTTCATTGATTGAAAGAAGGGTATTAATACCCAGGGTACAAGATGAGGACAATAACACATAAGTCCCTCCTCTAATTTATTCTAACACTCCCCCTCAAGCTGGAGCATATATATCAAACATACCCAGCTTGTTACAGAGTGCCTTAAAACGAGAAACTCTAAATGCCTTTGTAAATAAATCTGCTAACTGATCATCTGAAGGAATGAAGGGAGTACAAATCTGTTGTGACATAACCGCATCTCGCACAAAGTGACAATCAACCTCAATATACTTGGTATGTTCATGAAAAACAGGATTTTTAGCAATATGGATAGCAGCTTGATTGTCACAATACATCTCCAATGGCTCAGTATAAGTAACCCCAAAATCAAACATCAAATTACGTAACCACATCATCTCACATGCAATTTGTGTCATAATCCTATATTCAGTCTCAGCGCTAGATCGGGCTGTTAGAAATCCCGTAAGGTGGCCTATAATAAAAGGGTCTTTGGACTTATCTTAAAGAAACCCAACAGTGTATGGACATATCTACAATTCTGTTATTAGGTGGGTATATCATTCAATCAGGTCATGATGGGCAGACCTATATATAAGTGAATGAGTTTTGGTCCCTCTCTCTCGCGAAGAGTCACTTGGCGGTTCCCATCAACTACCAGGCATCAACGGGAGAAGTGAGAAGAGAGAAGACCCTGCACTCACACGATCTCGTGTAGATCGTGTCATTGTTGTGGATCAAAGCGAGCGACGTCTTCCGCGTTGTGTGATTCTCGAGATGGATTCAGGTACACTTCCACTGTGCGAAATCTAACAATTGATATCAGAGCCAGGTTTGCCATTATTTCACTGTGCTTTTCTACGGTTTACACTATGCCGACACGGCCTGTGCAACTAGTGGACGAAGAGGCATTTTTTTCACCCACGGTGAAGAAGCATTGCACAGCGGCGGACGGTGAGCGGCTGCGGCCAGCCCGTCATGACGGTTGTCGTGGCCCATTTGAAGAGATGCTCTCTTGTTTTTTTTATTATTGTTAAAAAAAAGGCAACGATGGGTCATTGGCGCTGTGCGCCTCAACCGAAGCAGCACCGAGAGGGGGGCTCCTCCGTCGACCGGAGCCGCCGGAGAGACCGGTTGGTGGGAAAGCGGCCGACTGTGGTCCGCTGCGTCATTTTTTTTTAATGATTTCGGCACCTCTGTGTTCCGTGGTTCTCGTTTCTTCACGGAAGCAAGGTTTGCCGTCCCGCCCCGACCCGCACCGACCCGCACGACCCGACCCAGGCGGGCGCCGGGTCGCACGGGCAGGGGGTTGTGGACGGGATGCACTGGACCGCATGGTCCCGTGCGTCCCGCCGCATACCGGAGCGGGTCGAGGCGGGCCCGGTGTGGTTCGTGCGGGACGGCGCGTACGTGCCGGGTCGCCCATTTAGTGGGTCGGGGTGCGGGCGGGTCTGGCATCCGCAGCGGCTTGAAGGCGGTGGCCGGCGGGTGTGGGCGGTGCAGAGCGGCGGCAAACGGCGGCGGACGGCACCGGGCGGCGGCGACGACCAGCGATCAGAGGTAAGTGCCCTAATTTTTTGTTTTAAGGTGAGGAGGGGGGGTGGGGGAGGGTGAGGGGGGGGCGTCTGCACTGGCACCGCCGCCGGTGGGGGGGCGGGGAGGGAGGGGGGGCGTGGGCACCGTGAGAGGGGGAAGGGGGGCCGTCTGCCACCGCGGGGGTGGGGGACGGTGAGGGGGGGGGCTCTGCACTGGCACCGCCGCCGGATCTGGCCGCGGGGAGGGAGGTGGGGGAGGGTGAGAGGGGGAGGGGGGCGTGGGCACCGTGAGAGGGGGAGGGGGGCGTCTGCGGGCGTCGCACTGGCACCGTGAGAGGGGGGGGACGTCGCACTGGCACCGTGAGAGCACCGCCACCGGTGGGAGGGCGGGGAGGGTGAGGAGGGGGGGGCGTCTGCACCGTGAGAGGGGGAGGGTGAGAGGGAGAGGGGGGGCGTCTGCACCGCCGCCGCCACCTCCGGTGGGGGGCGGGGAGGGTGAGGGGGGGAGGGTTGTTTAATTTTTTTGATTTTTTTAATCTAAAAAATATAGGAAAATATTTTATTATATTATTTAATATTATTATTATTGTATTTTTTTAATTCATGTTATATAAATAATATAATTTTTGTTTAATTGATGTTGTATAAATATCATTTTGATGATGTAATATTTAATTCATTTTGTAGACTTAATATAAATAATATTTAATTTATGTTGTAGAAATAAATTTATTTTTTGATGTGTTATTCAATTCATGCATGTTGTAGAAATACTGATATTAATATCATTATTAGTTGTAGATGTAAAATATTTTTAAATGCATAATGTATATTAGTTAATTTAATTGCATAATGTAATTTAATTTAATGTAAATATAAATTTAGTGTTAAATATTTTATAAAAAATTATAAAATTAATTTATATGTATAATGTAAATTATTTAGAGATGTTTATAATTTATATGTGTCATGTAATTTAATTAGAGATGTAATTTTAAATATCTAATTAGTGATAAATAATTTTAAAGTTAATGTATATGTATTAATTATAAATATTAACCTTATATGTATGTTATAGAAATAATGATATTATTTTGAACTAAATTATATTAAGATGTATTAAATATTGAATTTAGTCTTGCATGGTACGCAAATAATGAAATTATGTTCACTGTTAGTTGTAGATGGGAAATAATATATTTTCATAATTTGAATTTCTTAATTTTAGGAGATAGCACTCTATGGCTTCTAAGGAACGAACAAATGATATTGGGTGGTCACACGGAGTTTTGTTGGATGGCAACCGTAGGTGTTGACGTTGTAACTATTGTAAAATAGAATACCGGGGAGGAGGGGTGTCTCGGTTGAAGAAGCATTTGGCAGGAGGAGCCGGGGCAGGATACTCTGAGGTTGCTGGGTGTACCCATGTGCCTAGAGATGTGAAACTTGCAATGGCTAGGCACCTGCGGGAGAAGAGAGCTGAGATGCAAGAAAAGGAAAAAAAGAAGAAAAGGGATCAAGCGGCAGTGAGCGGAATAGCAAGCGGCAGCAACGAGGAGGAATGTGCATGGACACCCAGTGACGAAGACGAACAAGCACGTACTGAGCAGGCTAATGTGTATGTCATTGTGAACGATCCATACGAAGCCGAGTTTCGTGAGGCAGTACGTCAGAGCAGGGAAGAGTCAAGACATCCCGAGGAGACTAGAGTCTGTAGTCGCGAGGCGGCGACGATCGAAGCATCAGGGAGTGGTGGTTCATCTACGACTCGACAACTATGAGACATAAGGAGTTTATTGACTGGTAACTCGGGGACACAAAGAAAAAGGACACAATCGATCAACATTGAAGATGTGGAGCCCGGTGCACTATCCCGAGAGCATGGCAAGCAAACGAGGATGGACGATACATGTGGCCAGAAGGGACCTAAATGGAAACTTGGTCAGGCTGTTACAAAATGGTGGCACCACGCGGGTCTGCCTTTCAATGCAGCTAATAGCCCTTACTACAAGTCAATGTTTCAGGAAGCACATGTCCTTGGGCTACACGTGCAGCCACCTACAGCGAGAGAATTGACTGGCGTATATCTTGATGAACAAGTTGCTGAGATCAAGAGTTACATTGACTCACTCAAGCAGAAATGGACAAAGTACGGAGTCACACTGATGTGTGATGGATGGTCAGGTACCACAAAATCTAGCCTGATCAACTTCTTTATTTATTATGACAGACAGGTATTCTTTCATAAATCAGTGGATGCGTCTGGTCAAATTCACAGTCACACATATATTTTATCATTGATGGAGCAAGTGGTGACTGAGATTGGGGAGGAGTACATTGTGCAAGTGGTGACTGATAATGGGTCGAACTATAAGTGGAGTACATTGGCGTTGCAGGTCATCATGGACGGACGGCGTCACCCTGCGTGAGAGCATGGATACACTGTTGAGGGTGATGGACATGTGCACTGTAGATACTGCGAACATCGCGTCACCGGCATACACAGGTTTGCGGAGCACCTTGCGGGAGTGGGACGCGATGTTTGTGCATGCGACCGAGTTCCGGGAGATGTCCGACATTCCTTTCGGACACAGTTACAGGATAGATACGGTTCTCGTAGCACACCCAGGACATCTTCTTCTACGTCCCGGGTACATCCACCACGAGCACAGGGCGGGGCAGGATCTTCCTCCACGTCTAGAGTTCGAGCAGCACCAGCACCAGCACCAGTCGCACATGATAGAATTGAAGCTATAGATGTAGTGAGGACTTTTTTTACAGATTTTCATGTACCCTCCACCGCAGCACACGACCCATCATTTGTGCAGATGATTACATATTTTCAGTCCCACCCACATGTACCTCCACCCACTAGGATAGAGTTAGATTATACGGGTGATCAGTCTCATGTATCTGATGATGAGTTTTGGGATTCAGGCTTCACTGATGACGAGGATTAGTGAGTTTTGGGATTTGGGCTTCATTGGTGATGAGGATTAGTGAGTTTTGAGATTCGGGCTACACAGATGAGGAGGATGAGTGAGTTTTGAGATTCGGACTTCACAGATGACGAGGATTAGTGAATTTTTATATTTTATACTTCATGAATGAATGTCATTATTATGTCACTATTTACTTTTATATATTTAGTAATTGAAATAAATTTTTATGTATTATATATAATAGGATGTTTAATTAAGCGGTGTAATATGTGATTTTTATATAATTAATTATGTGTAATTTAGTATGGATCTATTATCATAAAAAAACTCTACATTCTAATATTTTTAAATATATATAACATTTAATCTTTCAAAATAAATTTATTAAAAATTTAAAAAAAATTAAAAAAACACGCGTCGAGAGCCCAATGGGGCGGACCGGGTCGCTGTGCGACCCGCCCGACCCGACCCGTCCCGCGCCGAGACCGGGTCGGCCGGGTCGGACGGGTCGGCAAACCCTGCACGGAAGGGTTAAACGAAGAAGATGAAAGCTTTGACCTTCCCACCCATTAATGTCACCTATTTTGTTCATACCCCTCTCGTGCTAATTAAAGACCACCCATCCCGTGACTTACATAATCTGTTTAGGTTGACAGATTAATTTCACTGGTTCATTTAGTATGTTTACATGTATTCTGGCCTTTTAATTCATGGGCATAAGAAAACATAATCCAAGTCTCATGTGTTTATTAAAGTTGCATGTGTTATCTAAATTGATTTATAATTCATACTGTTTTATATATGTCATCGTTTTAGGCCTCATGACAGAAACGGTTAAAGATTTATTTAGTTCTATATTTGGCCAAGTGTTTATAAATCAATTTAGCTGCAAATGCAAATTAAGGATATTATTGCAAACAGAATTGTAGAAGTTTAATTTTGTGTCAGTTATGTTCATTGACCTTGCTTATTCAACTGTATTGAGGCCGATTAAAGTTTTTAGACATTTAGACTCATTATTACATATAAATTGTTCATGCTCGTTAATATGAAATTTTATTTTCAAGCACGACATTATTGTATTTTAAAATTATGTTTTAATTGATCTCATCGGCAATCCAAGTTTAATTATTTTAAATTTGTAACATATTTTGTGTAACCCCGAAGGGTCCAAATTATGCTCAAGAATTTAAAATAATTAAATCCTAGAGACATAACAACCATCCTCTCTTATTATGAGAATTGCATTAAAGTTATTGAGTTGTGATTCACCCGAAGGTGTTTATAATTCAATAATAATTTAAAAGTTAATAATTAACAAAAACTGCATAAACACGAGGAATCTTTTACCCGAAGGTAAGATATCTTCGCCTTTGTGTATTCTTAGTTAGTTATTGAATCGTATTAAATTGTCATAGTATTATTGAATTATTTATAAATCATACATTATGGTTGGTATGATGCTTGTGAAATTTTATCTATGACCAATTATTATTCATTGGAATTGCACATAATGTTTATCTGCATCATGATAGTAACGTGAGCTTAATTTGTAATTGTTTCAGCTATGACTCCAGTTTCCCTGCATTCTCATTTGTCATTGATTCCTGCACTGAATGGATCGAATTATAGTGATTGGCATGAGCAGCTTCTCATCACTTTAGGATGTCTAGACCTTGACTTAGCTCTTCGCACTGAGAAACCTGCTGAAATAACTGCTGATAGTACTGATGAACAGAAGGCTCAATTTGAAAAGTGGGAGCATTCTAACAGGTTGTCATTAATGATTATCAAGAGTTCAATTGCAAAGACTATCAGGGGTTCTGTCCCAGATAATAAAAGTGTTAGTGAATTTCTTGACTCCATTAAACAACAGTTTAGTGGATCTGACAAAACCATGGCTGGAATGCTCACTAATAAATTGACTTCTATGAGATATGATGGAACCAGTGGAGTGCGAAAGCACATTATGGAAATGTCTGACATAGCTGGAAAGCTTAAAGGATTGGGGATGACTATCTCTGAGTCTTTTCTAGTTATGTTTGTGCTCAATTCTCTTCCATCACAGTTTTCTCACTTTAAGATATCTTACAACACACATAAGGAAATGTGGAGTCTGAACGAGCTGATATCCATGTGTGTGCAAGAGGAGAGAGATTGAAGCAGGAGGGAACATTGGTCATCAATTATACTTCAAACTCTAAACAGTACAAGTCAAGAAAGGGCAAAGGAAAGAAATTTCCATCAAAGAAAAGTCAAGAGGATGAAAAGAAGAAACAGCATGACAGGTGTCACTTTTGCAAAAGGAAGGGACACTTTAAGGTAGACTGTCCTAAGCGTAAAAGTTGGTTTGAAAAGAGAGGTAATCCTCATTTAAGTGTTTGTTTTGAAACCAATTTTATGCAAGTTTCCTCGAATACTTGGTGGATTGACTCTGGTGTTGTTATTCATGTTGCAAACTCATTGCAGGTATTCCTTTCAAGCCGAAAACCAAACCAGAATGAGTCTTCCATCTTCATGGGCAATCTGACTAAGTCCAAGGTCAAGGCAGTGGGGACTTGTAGGCTTCGTCTTGACACTGGATATTATCTAGATCTTCAGAATGTCTTTTATGTTCCATCAGTGTCTAGGAATTTAATTTCTTTACTAAAGCTTGATGTATCAGGTTACTCATTTAGTTTTGGAAACTCAAAGTTTAATGTGTTTAAAGATTCTATTTTAGTTGGTACTGGAACGTTATGTGATTGTCTTTATCGAATAAATGTAGATTGCTCAATTTTAGATAACTTGTCCACCTTGAATGTGAATGTTAGTGTTAAACGTGGTATGATTGATGAAGGTTCCTCAATGTTATGGCATAAAAGGTTGGGTCACATATCGAAAGAAAGAATGTTGAGGTTAGTGAAAGATGGAGTGTTACCCACTCTAGACTTCACTGACTTTGGCACTTGTATCGATTGTATAAAGGAAAACAAATTAAAACCCAGAAAAGGCACACCTCAAGATGTGAGGGACTTCTAGAATTGATTCACACTGACATTTGTGGTCCTCTTCCTCCTTGTATAGGAGGTGAACAGTATTTTATCACATTCATTGATGATTTCTCACGTTATGGTTTTGTTTTCCTATTGCATGAAAAGTCTGAGTCTTTGAAATATTTTAAAGTTTTCAAAGACCAAGTAGAGAATAAAATGAATAGGAAAATCAAAGTTGTGAGATCTGATAGGGGTGGAGAGTTTTATGGAAGACATGGTCAGTTAGGTCGTATCCCTGGACCCTTTGCTAGATTCCTAGAAGAGAATGTCATTGAGCCTCAGTACACAATGCCAGGAACTCCCCAACAAAATGGTGTGGCTGAATGGCGAAATCGTACTCTCATGGACATGGTGAGAAGTATGATTAGCAACTCTTCCTTACCCTTGGTTTTGTGGAGTGAAGCCTTGAAGACTGCTATGTATATCCTCAACAGGGTTCCCAGTAAGGCTGTTCCTAAGACTCCATTTGAGTTATGGACATGAAGGAAACCCAGCCTGAGGCATATGCATATTTGGGGTTGCCAAGCAGAAGCTAGGCTATACAATCCACAAGAAAAGAAATTAGACCCTAGAACAATTAGTTGTTCATTCATTGGGTATCCAGAATGATCTAAAGGGTATAGATTTTATAGTCCATCTCATGCTACAAAAATTATTGAAACTGGAACTGCCAAGTTTATTGAGAATGGTGAGAACAGTGGGAGCTCTGTTCCACGAAATGTGGAATTTGAGGAGATTAGGGACCCTTTCCCTGCTACCTCTATAACAGCTGATGAATCTGAGCCTGTAGGTCATGACATGATAGACCAATAGCCAGATCATATTATGTCACCCACTGAAGAGACTAATGTTGAGGCAACACTAATTCAAGATGACACTCATAATGATAATAATGTAGATCATAACCATGAACTTAGAAGGTCTCAGAGAGCTAGGAGACCTGCTATTTCAGATGACTACATTATATACTTACAAGAGTGTGATTTTGATGTTTGTATTGAAAATGATCCATTCTCATTTAAAGAAGCCATAGAAAGTAACAAATCTGAATTATGGATTAATGCCATGAAAGATGAGATCGAATCCATGCACAAGAATGAAGTTTGGGATCTTGTTGCATTGTCTAAAGGGTGTAAACCGGTTGGTTGTAAATGGATTTTCAAAATCAAGCGTGATCCTAAAGGTAATGTGGAAAGGTACAAGGCCAGACTTGTTGCTAAAGGATTTACTCAAAAGGAGGGCATTGATTATAGGGAGACATATGCTCCAGTCTCTAGAAAGGACTCATTCAGAATCATTATGGCATTGGTGGCTTACTTTGACTTAGAATTACATCAGATGGATGTAAAGATAGCCTTCTTAAATGGGGATCTAGAAGAAGAAGTATACATGATGCAACCATAAGGATTTGAAATGAAAGGAAAGGAAAATTCAGTATGTAGATTAAAGAAATCCATATATGGACTTAAACAAGCTTCCCGACAATGATACTTAAAGTTTAACAAAGTTATCATATCCTTCGGATTTACAGAAAATGTTGCTGATCAATGTATATATCTGAAGGTCAGTGGGAGTAAATTTATATTCTTGATTCTATATGTGGATGATATATTGCTTGCTACTAATGATTTAGGTCTCTTACATGAGATGAAAGGTTTCCTTTCCGATCATTTTGATATGAAGGATATGGGTAATGCATCATGTGTTGTAGGAATTGAGGTCCATCGTGATAGATCTAAAGGTTTACTTGGATTGTCCCAAAGAGCTTATGTCACCAAGGTGTTAGAAAGGTTTAGAATGTCTAACTGCTCATCATGTGAAGTGCCAATTTTTAAAGGTCATAAATTTGGTTTACATCAGTGTCCAAAGAATAACATTGAGAATCAGGAAATGAGGGCTATTCCATATGCTGCTGCCCTTGGGAGCATGATGTATGCTCAAGTTTGCACTCGTCCTGATATCAGTTTTGCTATGGGTTTACTTGCAAGATATCAAAGCAATCCAGGAATGGAACACTGGAAGACTGTAAAGAAAGTAATGAGATATCTTCAAGGAACTAAAGATTACATGCTCACATATTGCAAAATTGATCACTTGGAAGTGGTTGGTTACACAGATGCAGATTTTGCTGGATGCTTAGACAGCAGGAAGTCCACACCATGCTATGTTTTCTTACTAGCTGGTGGAGCAATTTCATGGAAGAGTGCCAAACAACACATTATAGTAGCTTCTACTATGGAAGCTGAGTTTATTGGTTGTCATGAGGCATCTTCACATGCATTATGGCTAAAAAAGTTTATCACAGGGCTTAGAGTTGTGGATTCTATTTCCAAACCCTTAAGGCTTCATTGTGACAATTCCTCTACAGTTTTCTTCTCCAATTACAGCAAGTCAACTGGTGCTAACAAGCACATTGACATTAAGTATCTTTCAGTACAAGAAAGAATTAACAATCATCTTGTATCAATTAATTTTGTCAAATGTACTGACATGATTGCTGATCCCATGACTAAGGCTTTGGCACCTAAAGTTTTCTCATGACATGTAAGGAATATGGGCCTTATTACATGGGATAATTGATGTTGTTGTAATTGATACATTTGAGATCTCATAATGGATGATTGGTTATCTCCTTCTATTTCATTATTGTGATTGTTAACATTTATATGTGAAATGGAAGAATTTGTCTTTATGACATTAAAGTGGGACAATTTACAAATCTCACCATAAAAGACTTGATTAAATGAATTTGTTGATATTTTGATGCATGGAAGGAAGTATGTGATGGCATGTGCAACCGCCATGATCTATGTCAATGTTTTTTCTTAATTTAAGTATAAAGGTTGGATTGTAGATATACTGATTGAGCATGTTTTCAAATTGAGTGCACTCATCAATTTTTTCAAATAATAGTTCAAAAACCATATTTTGTATAACGTACTTATTAGTTTTATATTAGGCCAAGTGGGAGAATGTTAGAAATCCCGTAAGGTGGCCTATAATAAAAGGGTCTTTGGACTTATCTTAAAGAAACCCAATAGTGTATGGACATATCTACAATTCTGCTATTAGGTGGGTATATCATTCAATCAGGTCATGATGGGCAGACCTATATATAAGTGAATGAGTCTTGGTCCCTCTCTCTCACGAAGAGTCACTTGGCGGTTCCCATCAACTACCAGGCATCAACGGGAGAAGTGAGAAGAGAGAAGACCCTGCACTCACACGGTCTCGTGTAGATCGTGTCATTGTTGTGGATCAAAGCGAGCGACGTCTTCCGCGTTGTGTGATTCTCGAGATGGATTCAGGTACACTTCCACTGTGCGAAATCCAACACGGGCAACCACATTTTATTTCTTGCTTCTCCAAGTGACTAAATTCCCTCCAACATAGGTACAAAAACCTGTGGTAGATCTTCTATCTAACTTAGATCCTGCATAGTCAGCATCAGAAAAAGCTTCAACTCTCACATGACCATTCTTTTTGTAAAGCAAACCTTTTCCTGGAGCAGCCTTAATATAATGTAAAATCTTCAAAGCAGCTTCCCAATGGCACACCCTAGGCTTTTGCATAAATTGACTAATTATTCCCACAGCAAAAGAGATGTCAGGTCTAGTAACAGTTAAGTAAAGAAGCTTCCCACATAATCTCCTATATCTTTCAACATTTGCAAACTCGGGGCTGTCCTCATTATCAAGATCCTGCTGTAGAACAGTTAGTATGTCAGCTGGTTTACACCCAAGCAAACCCATCTCTGTAAGTAAATCCATAGCATACTTTCTTTGTGAGAGAGAGACACCAGCTTGACCTTGAGCTATCTCAATACCCAGAAAATAACGTGGTCTACCTAAGTTCTTGGTAACAAAATGCTTTTCCAAGTACTTTTGAACCTCGATAACACCTTCTGTGTCACTACCAGTAAACAACATGTCATCTACATAAACAATCAAAATAATTATGCCAGCAGGTAAATGACGAACAAAAATAGAATGGTCAGCCCGACTTCTCTTCAACCCAATGCCAGATGTAATCTTGCTGAATTTATCAAACCAAGCACGTGGACTTTGTTTCAAGCCATAGATAGCATTTCTTAACTTACATACCAACTCCCCCTGAGTCACATATCCTGGAGGTTGCTCCATATACACCTCCTCATTTAGATCTCCATATAAGAAGGCATTTTTCACATCCATTTGAACCATTAACCATCCTTGATTAATAGCAAGAGAAAATTAAACAGAATTCAAGCGTGCCACAGGGGAGAAAGTTTCAAAATAGTCTATCCCATAAGTTTGTGTGAACCATTTTTCCACCAATCTTACTTTGTATTTGTCAATAGTGCCATCAGGAGAGCATTTCATAGTGAACATCCAGTGACAGGAAACAAGAGTAACATTAGTTGGACGGTGTACAAGGGTCCATGTGCCACGAGAAAGTAAGGCACGCATTTCTTCATCCATAGCAGTTTTCACTCTGGTTTAGTGAGGGCCTCAGATACACTCTTAGGAATAGAGATTGCTGAAAGAGCCAAAGCAAACTGACGAAAGGATGGAGTCAAGGATGTATATGAAACAAAATTACCAATGGGGTGTTGATAAATGCTCTTACAAGATCTCACACCTTTTCGAACAGCAATAGGGAGATCAAGATCCAAAATAGGGGGAGAAGATGTCTCACCACAAGGGGTAGGTGCCTCCAACGAGGCAGATGATGGTGTGTGGTCATCACATGGTGGTATCGCGCGCCGCATATAGACGTGTCCATACATGCGATCTGTAGTAGGTGGCTCAGAGACTTCATTATTAGTGACAATAGTTGAGTCAGAAGGAAATAGAAGAGATGGAATAAGTACATCAGGAGCAATAGGAGACGTTTGTACATCGGGTGTGGCAAAAAAAGGTACAGACTCATAGAAAGTAACATCTGCAGAAATCAAAGTCTTCCTGGATCGGGGTTCAAAACAACGGTATCCCTTTTGTGTTCTTGAGTATCCAAGAAAAATGCAGGGAACTGACATAGGAGAAAGTTTAACATGACCTGGCCCGAGAGAATGAACAAAATATTTGCATCCAAACACACGAGGAACCAAGGGAAAGGGTGTACCATCAGGATGCAGACACGAAAAGGGCGATTTCCCATTAAGGACCGTGCTGGAAACACGATTTATAAGGTAACACGAAGTAAGAACCGCATCGCCCCAATACTGTTTGGGAACATTCATGTGGAACATGAAGGTACGAGCAACATCTAGAAGATGAAGATTCTTTCTCTCTGCCACACCGTTCTATTGTGATGTATAAGAACACGAGGTTTGATGGATAATCCCCCGAGAATAACAAAAAGTTGCAAAAGATGTGAACATACTCCAATGCATTGTCAGTACGCACAACTTTGATAGAGGCAGAATATTGGGTTTTTATTTCAGTATAAAAACTTTCAAAAATATGAAGTACATCAGACCTCGACTTGAGTAGAAACACCCAAGTCATACGAGAAAAATCATCTATGAAGGTAACAAAATATCGAAAACCAAGTCTGGAAATAACTGGAGAAGGTCCCCAGATATCTGAGTGAACAAGATGGAAGGGAGCAGTGCTCCTTTTATTTTGACTCAAAGGAAAAGACACTCTATGGTGTTTGCCTAATTCACAGGCATCACAATGGAACTTATTGATTGTAGATGGAACAGACACAACATCTCTAAACTTCGAGATAGAAGGGTGACCCAATCTGCAATACCACTGATAAGAGGTGTCACTAGCCGACAATGCATGATGAGGCTAGAAAGGTCTATCTACAGTAAGATAGTAGAGACCACCAGATTCATGCCCCCCACCAATCGTCTTCCTCGTTTGGAGGTCCTGAAATACACAATAAGAAGGATAGAAGGTCACTGAGCAATTCAAAGAATGAGTCAACATGCTGATAGAAAGAAGATTAACAGGGAATTTCGGAACATAGAGAACATCATTTAAAGTGAGACGAGACAATGAAACAATGTATTTTCCTACGACAAGCAATTTAGAACCATCTGCTACAGCAACAGGTGCATGAGAAATAGTGGAGTCAAGTGAGGAGAATAGGGAGCGATCACCTGTCATATGACAAGAGGCTCCCGAGTCCACAATCCATGAAGAATTAGAAACTGCAAAGGCACTACCTGAGTGGGAGACAGCATGAAAAGAGGATGAAGATGTTGCATAGCCTTTTATAATTCGTTGAATTACCTCATACTTTTCCCGAGATAAAGTTACTCCCCCTTCCTATCGTGAGGATGTAGGAGTAGAATCTGTCCGCAGCTGTTGTGTACTTTGGGCAGTCTCTATAGTGGTATTTGAAGTCACACCAAGGTTAGCCATAGGATTCAGCCTGCTTCCTCCCCTTCCGTACTTCTTCCAACAAAAATCTGAATGATGATTTGACCGCCCATAGTGCAAGCATGGTTGACGACCACGTCCGCGTCCCCGACCACGGCCACCAGCAACAAGGGCAGATGCATTCCCCAAGTCATTGTTTGCAACTGTTGGTCCAGTTGTAGAAATACCAATATTAGATAGAGATGTTGTACTGGCCCGTAAAACACGTGAAAAGGCATCGGCTAATTTGGGAATAGTTGTATCAGCCAACAAATTATCTCGAACATGTCGGAGACTATCATCGAGGCCAGAGAGAAATTTTGCAACAATAAATTCATCACGTTGTTGTTGTATTTTCGCTGCATCTGTGGTAGAAGGGTGATATAGTTAAAGTTCATTCCACAATCCCTGCACTTCTGAGAAATATTGTGCTATGTGCCGCCCCTCTTGTTTGATTGCAAATAGTCTGGA
Source organism: Amorphophallus konjac (assembly GCA_022559845.1). Lineage (NCBI taxonomy): Eukaryota > Viridiplantae > Streptophyta > Magnoliopsida > Alismatales > Araceae > Amorphophallus > Amorphophallus konjac. The sequence continues at coordinate 472,930,465 of CM040118.1, forward strand.
ATAGAGATTATAGATGTGTGAAACATTAGTTTCACCAGAGTAGGTTCACTTCAAAGACTCCTACATCTCTTTTGCAGTATCTAAGAAAAGAACATTATTGAAAATGTGTGGTTCACAACTATTTCCAATCACTGAAATAACAGTGCCATCATCCGCTTGCCAAGCTTCATATGCCTTCAAATCTGATTTAGCTGGAGCATCTTCTTCAATATGGCGTAACTTTTTCATAGACATTAATAAGAACCGGAGGGCTCTTGACCACTGATGATAGTTCGTACCATTCAGTTTTACAGAAATTGTCAAAATGTGATTAGAGATAGGAGCCTGTCTGGTTGGCGAAGACGAGGAGTCCCCCATATCGGACAAGAAGTGGGTGATGGAATATAGAAAACTAGAATGTCGCCAGAGAGATGAGAACCATCACTGCATAAGGATAGAGAAGCTAGACAAGGTCTACACACTGACCATAGTTGACGACAAGATGTTCTCCCCTAACGGAATGACGACCACAACACGTTCTGACTGTTGACACCTCTGTCTGGAACGCTGGTGTGGCGGCGCACATATCTCGGGCTGTTGGCACCCCGTTCTGGGAGAGGAGAGACCACTCTGCAGCGACCCACAACCGAACCACTGGACAGCTCCCCGATGAGACACCACGGACACCGGCAGTTGGCAGGCTACTCTTCACGCGTGACACAGGCGCGTCGGCATGCGAATGGCCCGGGCGACGAGGTGGAGAAGCCTTCTCCACGCGGCGAGCGGTAGGCACGGCCGCGGTGGCGGGTCAAGGAGCGGCTTCACGCGGCCCCGGCAGGCCTTCTCTGCGCCCCGCCGCAGCTCCCTCGCCTCCTCTTCACGCGGGCGCAGGAGGTCCGCGATGGCGGGCCAGCTTGACCGGCGGGGCTGCTAGCGGAAGCTTCGCGGAGGTGGCGACGGTGGCCACGGCGGAAGGGGGGGTCTCGAACGACAGAGGTGGAAGTGGCGTCGGGTATTGCGAACACAGGGTTGGGGCGGCGGGAGCCCTAATCCGGCTCTGATACCATGTTGAGTTTTTGGGAAAGATCGTATTTCATTAATTGAAAGAAGTGTATTAATACCCAGGGTACAAGATGAGGACAATAACACATAAGTCCCTCCTTTAATTTATTCTAACATACATATATACATATATATATATATCTGTCATGAAAGATAGAGCATTTCCTTTCAACCCAAGTAGATAGGACATTCATACAAAAGACTAAAATACATGTCTACCATAGAAGAGAGAGCACAGCAAAGCCAACCATGGCTGAAACCCAGAGCCCACATAACAGCCTTGCAAATGCATGAAACAAGATGCCCCAACATGATCGACCACAGTGAAGGAAGAAGATTGATCCGCCCAGGCCGCATTTGTTTAGGCTTTAGATGTTGGGATTTAGCTGACACTGTCGACCATCCCCTGCCCATTTCACCTCTCACATTTGCCCTTGGCTAGCATCAGCGCCCGTGTCAACGATAAAATTCCCAACGTGCCCCGATCAAAAAAATGGGGAGAGGAGAAGATCACAATTTACACTCCAAAATCCGTGCCAGCCAGATGAGAAGTTGGCACAGAGTGACTTTTGTGAATTCTTCTCCTACCCTCTCTCTCTCTCTCTTCTATCTAATTTCTCTTTCCTCCGAAAATTCCATGAGTGTAGAAGCCGATGGCAAGATGTAACATTTAAACTGAACTTAGGGTCGTTTGAAAATACACTGGGGCAAAGATTTCGAGACACAATCGTCCGACAAGATTTAATTTTTAACAAATGAATGTTATATATCTCGACTTTCATGTAGAGAAGATTTTAAAAGAGAGAGAGAACTCAGACACAAATGGGTCCAACTCTTCAAATCCTCCGAATCACCGTTATACCAGTTTCTCCAGATTTTGCATGATTAGAAATCTTCTGACATACTTTACGCAGTACGGCACATGGATTATTTTTCAAAGTGTTTTAGCCGATGATTATCAAATATAGCCTTAGAATTTTGGAGGAGATTCTGATCATTAGAATCCTCCCACCATCTCCACCAAATTCACCTTTGAATGGTGGGACTTGGTTCATCCAATGAACAATTCCACTTGAACATTCGACATCAACATAATAGGAAGAAAAATCTCAAAAGATGTGCCTTCTTTCATACTCGTGAAAATTAAGGATGCACAAGGTCTCCAAATGGCCATCGAACAATCCCGAGCAATTGCTTCCATGATAGGAACGCCACCAACTTCAACAGTCTCCGGTCCTGTTTGTTTGAGAGATAAATCGAGATAAATCGAGATACTTTACTGAAAGTTATCATATTCCCTTTGGTTGTTTGTACAAAATATTTCATGGGATAAGCTCTTATCCCGATTTATCTCGAGATAATTTGTTCTACCAAAAAGATAGAACAAGGAGGGTTAAACTTTTTCACAATTCTCAAAGATATTCCGAGTTATCTTATCTCCCAATCAAAATATTTTAGTGTATTTTATGGAATATCTTACCTGCGATTTAACTTATCCACTTAACCTATTCTATAATCGAGGACCATGATGAGCACATGGTCATCTGAGTGGAGTACCCAAGAGATAGTGGCCGAAGGAGTACAGCTGAAGGTGAAGAAGAGGTGTAAATCACAGGGGAAGAGGTGACGTGTGTAGAGGTTTTAAAGAGTCTAGACGGCATGGTGGGGAAATGAAATGTGGGCCAAGAGAAGGAGAAGACGATGAAGGTTAGGCGAAGCCAAAGTGAACGGGCTGGGCTGGACGACAACAACACGGTGGAGCAAAGAAAACCCAAAGCCCAAGGGTTGAGAAAAGGTGGGGTGGGGGTGGGCTCCTTGGTTAACAATCCGTTTGCAGGCAAGGAATATAAATTATTCATGGAATTTTCTGGTTAAATAAATAAAAATACAAAATATCTTCATAAAAAATAAAAAAATCGGCCTCGATCGGTCTCTCCCCCAAGGCTAGAATGATTTTTTTTTATTTTGCAACCGTGGTTAATGGTAAACCATAATTAAAGTATTAAACCAAGTTTTGTCGACTATGATTGCATTTGATAACACTAAAAAACTTAAGACTAAAAAAATATATATATCTGAGAATCACATCTTAAAGCTGGATAGGTGGTAAATTGAAGTCCTTGATGCTAAGTGAAATAGTCCGTTTGATAACTCCAAAAGTGAGCTAATTAATAACTAACTTATAGAGATTCAAAGAGAAATATGATAATTTTCAGGGACTAAAAACTAAAAAAACAAAATTAATTGATTTGTAAATTATCAGCCTCCGTCAATTATAAATTATCAGCCTCCCGAGCATGGGGGTTAATGGATTTGGCTTTTATTGGGCCGATGTGAACCTGGGCCAAGCGTGTATCCTATCCTGCTCTTGACTTTGGACGTTCTATGAATTCTATGCATACGTAAACGCGAACTTGAAGATTATCTACTCCCTACCCCCTCGGATGCCATTTCAACTCAACTTGGGCCAAGCGTAGCTTGTCCTAGTACGTTTTGGCTACGGACGTTATAGTAGTTCTATGCACACACGTGATCACCAATTTGGAGATAATCCCCCAATACTTGCGGTATTCTATCCGTACATGCAACTTCTTAGCACCGCTCTGGTAGAGGATTAATCTTAGTCTGGATTAACTTATTTATTTTGATAACAAGTGAGTTAACCAGGGTTAAGCCACTGAATTAATCTGGTAGATGGAGATGTGATTCGATAAAAAAAGGAGTTAACTTTGAGTCTTTCGTGTAAAATTATAAAAATAACCTCACAATATATGTGTGTGTGTGTGTGAGAGAGAGAGAGGGCCGTGCCGACGGGTGTGGGGGAGGGGGCGACACTGGCATGTGAGGGGGAGAGAGAGCCGGCAATGGAGGGGGAGGGTGAGATCATTGTTTAAAAATGCGGCGTCTCAAGGCACTAAGACTTAAGTCTCAAGGTGAGGCACTAGAAAAATACCTTGAGATATGCGCCTCATGTCTTTTACTTGAGGCTTACGCCTATTTTTGATTGAGATGGTACGCTTCATCGCCTTCAGCACTTCAAGATATTTAATTGAGACGTGTGTATCACTTGAGAAGATGATGTAATGAGATGTTGTATGGTACTCCCAAGATTTACGTTTCGTTTGTTGTCCTTAAAATATAATTCAATACTTTTTTCTTGGTAGATACTTTTTTTTAAATAGAGAGGGGATAATCGAGCTCGAATCCGGGCCCTCCCCCATATGGGGAAGGGTGACGAACCAACTGCACTAGACAGTTGACTCATAATTTAGTACTTTTGAAATAACATGAATTTATCATTGAGTTGATATATATTAACACATGAAAATTACTATTGTTTTTAGTATTTTTTATTATTTTAAGATTATTTTCTTCTCTATTAAAGCTTACGCCTTGTTGTGTCTTAAGACTTACGCCTTATGAGGCTTACAGAAAGTGCCTCGCAACCGCCTCAAGACCTTTTAAACTATGGATGAGATGGAGAGAGAGGAGGAGGGGGAGAAAAGGGGGAGGATTAATCTGGATTAACCTAGTTTTAATCCAATCAGCTAAATCCGTCTCCTGCCAAAGTAAAATGTGCTAACTTTGAATTAAAATTGAATTAATGTTGGGATAAGTCTAAAACAATGTGAGACTTAGGAGCCAGGGTTTGGACTCATGAGATAGTGGAAGGACTTATGAGGGAAGCAGAACACAATTGATCTCTTTTTTTTTAGGGGGGGCAGACGGAAACTTAGCACGTTGGTACTCCAGTCAACATGGACTGGATTAAATTTGAATTTGAACACCAATTTGCATATAATTCTCCATTACTCGCGTATTCTATCGGGACATGCAACTTCTTAGTAGCCAGTCGCGTTTGGGCTCATGAGATAGTAGAAGGGCTTCCAACGGAAGCAAAACTCCAGTGATCTCTCTCTCTCTCCCTGCTTATACATGTCTTCGTCCCTCTCCGGAAGCATAACTCTCTCTCTCTCTCTATCTTTTCTCTTTTATCTATATATATATATATATATATATGGGAGATGTTCTAATGGAACCGACCCCATGGCAATTTATCATGGGGCCGGCATCTGGGCCCTCCATCGCATAGGGCCGGCCCTATGCGATGGAGGGCCCAGATGCCGGCCCTATTGAAACATTTCCCATATTTATATATAATTTTCTTTTGATATTTACATTGTATCTGCAAGAGTCGATGGATGTGAGGTGGAGGAGATGCTCTTTGCTTTTCCAGTTTGGAGATATAGATGAAATGCATTATGATACAAATGTTCATTTGCTAATTATGCATTTAGACGTGGCTTTCATGTTCGAATTTCTTGATTTAAATAAAATAAAGATATATGCTGTGATTCTACGTTGAGTCAAGGCGATGAGTTTAAAGTGCAGGAGATGCTCTTTGCTTTTCATGCTCGGAGATATAGACGAAGTGCGTTATGATACAAAGGTTCATTTGTTAACTATGCATTTGGATGTGACTTTGACGTTCAGATTTCTTAATTTAAATAAAGCATAAATGTATAATGTGATTATACACTTAGTCTTATTATCATTTTATTTCAAGTGACGATAATTTATGAGTGCATCCGTTTACGAGTAATCGTGAGAATGGGAATTCATGGGTACGATTCCAAAGAAGTTATTGATTAAGCTAATGCAACGGGGAGATAGGGTGTATTGTTTGCCCCACAATTATTTACAAGATATTTATTAGGTAATAATGAATTATTTTTAAAATTTTAAAAGTTATTACTTAATATAATAATATAATATAAAAATTAAAATAAACTCGCACGCGTAACGCGCTATTTTAACTAGTTATGAAAATGCCATTCTTAAGTACATACTAATTTATACAATCTCACTGTCTAAACTCAAGTTAAAATCTAACTAGAGTAAAAAATAATAATATTCTTAATGTCTTACTGTTAGTGCAAAAATAACCATTGTGATTATAAAGTCCACTACATAAGTATAAGTGCAAAAATACGCCTTCTATAACACCATCGTATGTTTTTAAACATCAACTAATTATAGAGATATCTTGTACGATTACATTTCTGAAAACATTGATGTAAACATTATAGGGCACACATCACAGCCATCCAATAATTCCCCGGTTCCCATCCAACGGCTCAGCAAGGCGATCAGCCGTCGTGCGCCGCTATAAGAGAGCTCACCTCTCTGGTTTTCTCCCCCCTAGGGTTTGCGTCTCTCTTGCTCTCCCTCGCTTCCGAGCCGTCTCTGCCGCAGCCCTCGCCTGGTCCGAAGTCCAGTGAGAAGAAGGGTGCAGCAGAAATGGCGGATACGAAGGCGGCCGTCACCATCCGCACTAGGAAGTTCATGACCAACCGCCTTCTCTCCAGGAAGCAGTTCGTAAGTCTGCGAATCCTCCTGAGGTCTTTAAGCCCTAGTTCATGGCGAATTTCTTGTGATTTTGCCCGTGTCTTTCAGGTTATCGACGTCTTGCATCCTGGAAGAGCCAATGTCTCCAAGGTACGTGCTCCAATCTGGGTTCGCTCTGTGTCAGTTCATCTCTCCTCCGGAGGCCGTAGCAATCGTCACTTCGTATATTGTTTGTTCTCTCCCACTGGTTTGGCTTAGATTCTCGTTGTTTGATGCAGGCGGAGTTGAAGGAGAAGCTTGCGGGTATGTACGAGGTGAAGGACCCGAATGCGATCTTCGTGTTCAAGTTCCGCACGCACTTCGGAGGTGGGAAGTCCACTGGGTTCGGTCTCATTTATGATTCCGTCGAGAACGCGAAGAAGTTCGAGCCCAAGTACAGGCTGATCAGGGTACTACGAGCTTTTCTACCTTTCTAATCGGCTAAGCATTTTATTAAACTCTCGTGAATGATTCCATGTTATTTGGCCTGTTCTTCTTGCTTGTTTGGGCTATATAAGTTGGCAACTGATATTAACTAGTTCGTGTTTATTTGTTAGCCTATATACTGCAACATTATGTATTTTTTGTTTTTTTGTGTGCGTGTTAGGGGGGATTATGTTTCATTCGCTATTTTTTGGAGACTTGTCCTGTAATGGATTTGACATGCCTGTTTCCCTCTTCGTTTGGATTCGTGCAGAGTTCCAATGAACTTTCAGAGTAACATCTTAGTTGCATGTCTTTACTCTGCAGAAGTTAAGAGCATATTTTGCATTTGTAAATGGCATTGTTAGCAAAACCCCTTCATTCAGAGTTATATATGGGAGAAGTGTTGCTGAAATGAAGTGAGGTTTAGCATGCTTGTACTCGGATGCATTTATTCTAATAGTGGGCTTGGTTTTTCTTTGTTTTGCTCCTGCAGCTTTGGTGGCGTTGAGTTGTAATGCTAGTTTTTTTCTCGTTCATCTGTTATTTATACCCCACTTAAGTCATGATGCAATTCTCTTCCTTGTAACGGGCATAAAAGGTTTTATAAATAATTCAATAATAGGCATTAAAAGATAATTGCAGATTCCAATGTTTCTTCTATGATGTATGCCCTCTTTTTTATGGTTTTTTGCCTTTATCTCATGAGATGGTTTTGTTTAGTGAATTCGTCGTATGAATGAGACTTGCATCTCTCCTATCTCCTTACACCCTCTTGTATTTTTGTTATGCTTTCATATGATTGCTGGTACATCGAGGATAAAAGATGCAAAGGGCGTAGTTTTGATGTTATTGCACATGCATATCACATATGCAGCATTTTTCACCATTTTGAGAAAAAAAAAGGTCGGATGTGCAACCAGCTTTTTCCCCTTATGAGTTGTGATATCAGTTAACGGGAGTATTGTTCCCAAGGACCTGGATTTTCTACAAAAGGTCTAGATTCTACTTTGACACTCATTCAGTGAATAATGTTTGGTACATATTTAAATTTTATTCTAACATTCTAAACGCTTTTTTGTTATTGCAGTGATTACTTGTTTTGCATGATCCGTGATCCTCCCAGTTTTGTTCTTGATCTAATGTGTTATTATTATTATTTGTCATTCTCTTAACTATGCATGGTAGCACTGTGGATCTGTGGGATTTATTCTTGTGCACGAAGACACTGTTCATTAGGGGGCATTAAGATTAATATTGATAAAATGGGTTGAAAACATCACAAAATCATCAGCTGCATAAGGATGCTATTTCTTGGTGATTTACCATTGGTTATGTAGAAAATGGGTAGTTTGCAAGTCTTCTCCTCTCTAGACCACTCGTCTATGATTTGTTCTGTAGATTTGGATTGTTGCATTGTTTGGAGTTTCTAATATTCCATATTGATTTTCTAAGTTTCATGAATATATCTTTCAACATTTTTTCTGGAAGCACATTGGAATTTGCACGTGTCATTTTTGTTTTTTTACCTTTATTGCCCAAACATTCCGTATCTGATACTGTATAATTTAAATCACATTATTTGCCTATTTGACCCTGATATCCGAAAAAGTGGCCATAATGCCCCTTTTTGGTTAACAGCACTCCTGGAAGAGAATATCCCTTAAATAACACCAATCTTAAAATTTGAAATTTGCAGTTTCTCTTTTTCAATAATCAAAGACATGTACTTCTGTTACTTTTGTATGAGTTCAACTTTAATCTCGCTTCTTGGTTAAGAGTCAGTTCGCTTGCAAGCTTAGGCACAATGTATAGACTGCATTTTGGGGTAGGCTCTATAGAAATTTTTTTGCATCGTTCTTCATTGTTCCAACTAGGGGGGATGCATGAGCCAAGTGGAGCTGAATAGCTTGTGTTCAAACGCTTCTTGACAGAACCTGAGTTCAAGTTGAACATGAACTTGGTCGAGCAAATTACAGTTGGTCTTGAGTTTGGGTGCACAACTTTGTTGCAAAATATGCAAGTGAATGTGTGTTTTCTCCCCATGCATGATCAAAAATAGAATCCAGAGAGAGAGAAAAAGAAGGGGTTAGGAAGGGTGCTCTCCCAATTTGTGGTGGACTCACAGAGAGAGAAAAAGAAGGGGTTAGGAAGGGTGCTCTCCCAATTTGCGGTGGACTCACTACCACCTGAGGCGAGAGAGTCTGAGTCCAAAAAGAGGCTGCTAATGGTCAGTGAGAAAGACAGGGAGCAGGGGGAGAATGGGGATGTGGAGGTTCAAGTTACTTCATCTCATGGAATGGTCTGGTCCAAGTTACACTTCCATTAGCTCTCTAGTTGCTGTGAGTCTGACACATTAGAATGCAGGTGGAGATTGTAATGCGCAAACAGGGAGCATGGGGAGAATGGGGATGTGGAGGTCCAAGTTACACTTCCATTAGCTCTCTAGTTGCTGTGAGTCTGACACATTAGAATGCAGGTGGAGATTGTAATGGTCAGTGAGATAGACAGGAAGCAGGGGGAGAATGGGGATGTGGAGGTCCAAGGTACTTCATCTCATGGACTGGTCTGGTCCAAGGTACACTTCCATTAGCTCTCTAGTTGCTGTGAGTCTGACACATTAGAATGCAGGTGGAGATTGTAATGCGCCAACTTAAATGTAGGTGGCAAGTTTGCTTTTTTTTTGTTTGGTTGGAAGTCCTATCTACTACTCCTAATCTTGTATGCAACTTTTTTTTTATAATCCTTACAAATCCTTTTTAAACCTGACCCCAGTGGGTCTGAACCTTGGTCACCTTGGTGACAAAGTGCAGATGGCAAGTTAGCAGTTGAGCCGCAATATAGTAAATCTAGTCACGTTTTTGCAACCTACTGAAATACGGAACGATGAAGCTCGTCTTGCTTGTACGGGTAATGCGTATCTTTTTACTGTTTGATTGACTAGGCAACTTCGCAACATTTGCTATTCAAGCTTTTGCATCTCACCGTGAATGGTAACCTTTTACTTGTTTAATAGCCGGTCACTAAATTTGGGAAGTGGTGTTTGACAGAATGGGCTCGCCACGAAGGTTGAGAAATCAAGGAAGCAGGTCAAGGAAAGGAAGAACCGTGCAAGGAAAGTCCGCGGAGTCAAGAAGGTAAGTTCGCTTGAAATTTGATTCTATTTCTACTTGGGTTTTTTTTGAAATAAATCATTCTTGAAGTTGAAATGAGAAAAAAATATTTTTTGGAAATATATTAGCAGAGATATCTTTATTTTTATTAAAAATAGTGTAAAAATATGATCGTAGTTAATTTTCATCAACAGAAAAATGAATATTCTCCTTATTTTGTAATAAAAAACTATAATATTCTTTTTAAATTCGAAATTTCTCATTCTTATTAAAATAGAGATGAGAGGACAGTGTGAGAGGGGAGAGAGAGAGAGGGGGAGGCGTCGGAGGAGGTCACAACCCACGCAGTGGGGGCAGGACAGAGGAGAGAGAGAGGGGGGGATCCTAGTGGATGACCTTCAGAGATCGTCCTCCTCTGACGTGAATATAGCCAACGGGTTGTGTATGGATTAGGGCATTTCAGAGGGGGAGAGAGAGAGTGGGTTCGAGGACAGCCCTGCAGTGTCTCCGTTCGGCAGCGCCAGTTGTTCCAATGTCACCAGACCACAATGGGAACCCCCTGTTCCTAGAACCCTTTAGGCTTGCTCCCCCCCCCCCTTTCAAGTTTGAACCCCTCTCTCTCGCCAGACCCCCCCATAAGGCCATAACCCCCCCAGCCTCTCATCCCTTTGCTCTCTCTCTCTCTCTCTCTCTTCTCCGCCCTGAGTGGGAGCCTGTTGGCTGGTCTCTCTTGGTACACCCCGTCCCCGCCAAACCCTTTTCGGCGAACCCCATTCTTCAATTGATTAGGGTTTTTAAGAATTGGAGTTGAGGATGGGAAGGAGATGACTCTATCGTTTTAACCAGGGGTTTTATCATCTTTTCATTAGTCTAGTCAAAGTTAACATCACGGCTCGTATAATCAGTCACTCATGTTCAAAAAAAATAAGAAAAACATCACGGCTGATAATAGGACGTTACGGTGATGGCTATTTTGCATTATTTTGATAAAAGTTACTGTATCTTTACTAATGTATTTTTATGTATAATTTTTTATCAGTTTAACTATAACAATGGTTTATTTGAACAAAAAAACCTATCTACTTAAGATTGTTGGCCGTTTTTGATCGATGGTCAATTTCTTCTTGTGATGTTTCCATTTCACTTAAATTTCTTCTGATATTGGCGGTATCTCATGTTTCAGACAAAGGCCGGCGATGCTGCCAAAGCTGGGAAGAAGAAATGAGCTCAGCTTTCTCTTATACACTTGTTTTGGCTGTTATCTAATTATTTTCTTTTCCTGCTGGAGATCGTCGTGTATTATGTTAGATCTGAGAAGTTATGTCGAAGTTCCGTAGCCGTTCAAAAAATCTGGAGTGTAGTTGTGATCATTTAGGAGGTATATTTTTACAAACGTGGTCTTCATCGAATTAAGGCTTTCTACCTTGTTGTCTGTTCTGATTTGATCATAAATTATGCTCCCTTGGCCTCCTGTTTTTCTCCATTGTTCATGGTTGCTGTTCGTATTTGTGATCAAGTTTGGTTATGTTGGTGGGTGCTGCTTAGGATTGATGAATGGGGCGTTTTTTTTTTGGTGGAAGGAATATGTAATATTTGACAAGATTTGCCTATTGTCAGATACGTATCGACTCGATTAGGTCTAACTATTTTACGATATAATTTGACTCTGATGGACTCAGATCTGATTTGAAGAGAAGGGGTCATGTCTGACTTGAGAAGGGGTCATGTATTTAGATGTGATGCGCCCGACATGGTGCAAGTTAGCACTGATACGGCGAATCTTGATATTTGACGTTTTTCTTGGATGTGCACTTCGTAAACATATATTTCCACTAGGGTGATCATTATTTGAGTTCAATTTGAAAATTAAATCGAATGGATAGATTCGATTTAATTTGGATTGAAATTTTAAAAAAATCAATTTGGATTCAAATTAAATTGTATTAAAAATTTTGATTTAATTTGATTTTGAAGTTTAAGAAATTGTATTAAATTGAATAATTTAAATTTAAAGATATTTTTATCAATTTAATATAATTGTATATGTAATTATAAATTTTAATTTAAAAGATCTAATTTTTGTCATCTTGACGGGGTTTCTAACTCTGTTAAATAAATTTCAAATCATCTTCTATTTTATTATAATTGAAGTTTTTAATTTTTATGTGAAAATACTTCGAAACTTGTTGCAAATTATGCTTTTTTATATTTATTTTATTTGGTAGAATTTTTTCTACGTTATCTTTTTCTACTCTTATTTGAATTCAATCTAATTTTTAAAAGGTGAGACGAATATAGTTCAAATCGAATTAAATTGAATTAATTTGATTTGATTTTAAAATAAATTGATTTGATTTGATTTGAGTTGAAATTTTAATTTGGTTCAATTTAATTTGAGAAAAAAAAATTAAATTAAACTAAATCAAATTGTGTTCACCCCTATTCTCCCATGATCTATGGTTAGGGGGAGGGGGGTCATGTCCCTAACATCATTGTCTCCTCGCTCCCGTCGATGTCGCAGTGGGCAGGAAGAAAGAGAGCGAGATGTAACTATAGAGGGAACAATAAGGAGGATGAGAGCGAAAAGGGTAGTAGTGCAGAGAGATTGTCATAGAGGAGGCTGACTCTTATCGGATGGAGGATGTCTGATAGGATGCTCTCCATCCTATTTGTCGAATCAAATGATTTTTTAAAAAAACTACCTTTTTTAAAAATAACCGTCACTCATTTAAATCATATAAAATCCGAGGTGATGGGATGGACAGTGTCTAGACTCAGATAAGTCAGTATCATCCCAAAAATAAAGAGAGGGAGTGCAGGCTTTGGGATAAGTTTATCTCAAAGGTGCCATCTGTGTTGATAGATGAATGTTAGGTTGACCCATCTTTTTTCTGTCATCTAATCTCAAAATTAGATAGTAGGAAAAATTGAAGTTAAATTTGATGTTTTTGACTTTAATGACATTGAACTTAAAATAGTGTCAATTTTATCTCGAGTAAGATTCGTCGACTCAGAGATCCGATTTGCATCGATTTGGTCTAATCGGGGTCTAACTTGGACATACTTAGTCAAGTCATACGTTTGAGATCATTTTTTGTAAAATTAATTTTTTTCTAATGTTTAGATTGTTTATCTTATGTTTCAAGTTGTAAAATTATTATTTTATCTATGTAAATTATGTATGTATTATTTAGTTTATTTTTAAATAATATTTAAATATTATATCATTATTGGATAATCAATAAATAAATAAATAAATTTGACAATAAAATTTAGAGATTTTTGCATGAAAACTATGATTAAAGGTGAATTTGTAAAAAATTTATTCCTAGAAATGTATTAACAGACATGTCACTGGATTAATTTAAATTGTGCATAAATATCATTTAAGCATAATTTTTTTACAAGTTATTGGTAAAAAGAAGTGATATGTACGTAAATAAATATGACATTTTTGCACAATTTAGATTTACACAGTGATATACTTGTTAATAGATTTTTAAGTATATTTTTTTATAAATTAATCTCTAACAATGATTTTCATGTAAAAAATTCTAAAATTTAATGATCTTAATGCAAGATCCATGATTGTTGTTATATCATTATAAGATTATTTTTTATTTTTTAAAATTTAAAGTAATTTTAAATATATATTTTTAGTTTTTTAAATTTAAATTATATATAAATATTATATTTTATATAAATAATTTATAATGACGCGTAAGATACTAAGATTTGTTTAGATATAATTTGAGTAGTCTGAGTTGGAACAAGTGTCAATGAACCATGATCTTGAGTGCAAGGGCTCGTTCCTTAAGGGCCAATTTGATAACATGTTAGGATAAATTATCTGAGGTGAGTGTGGATGAGTTATTCCTTGAGTTTTCTCTTTTTGAGTTTGATAACATATTCTTACCCTGAGAATAACTCATTCCATGTGAAATAGTAGAATGAGTTAGTCCTAGAATAATGGCCTTATTCCAAATCGATCCCAAATAACTTAACCATGCTACTAAACTCGGTTAAGGGTGAGTGGACGGAATAACTCATCTTATTCACCCTTATTTCTGTTGTGCCCCTGATTTTGATAATGACAACCATGAAATGTGATTGTAGTATTCAACCCAAGATGTTGAATTAATTCTTGATTTAGTAATGATTCCACTTGATTTCATTCTTGTTGCAAGAAAGGAACATGGTCACGTTGGGAGCTTAAAGCGTCCACGCATCAGTTGAAGGAGCCTTCACTGATATCTCTCACATCGTTAACTCCACGATGCAAGCAGCGTCAACTCATCATATTCTGAAGCAGAGACCTTCACAGGTTATTCCACTGCGTCAACGCTACAATAGAGCAGCGTCGACGCAGCAGTTACAGAGGCAGAGCTAATGGCTTACTGGAATGCCTCAGTGCGTTAATGCTATTGCATGACAGCGTCGACGCAGCAAGTCAGAGTGTTGTGATTTCAGCTCAGGGACAGGTAAGTGGGTTGACGCAGCAACCCCATGCGTCAACGCATCCTGCTTTACTATCAAGACAGATGATAGATCTCAAGGCTGCGTCAACCCTGTGGACTCAATGGGTTGACGCCTACGGGAACTTCCGAGATCAGTTGGGTGGACCTCAGTCACAAGTGACGTCAAAGGCCACATCAGCCCAAAAGTGATTGTGATCTGCTTTTTCCCTCTCGACTCCAGAAGGCTCTACACGGAGCAGTCACAGGGCTAAACAGAAAATCTGGTTGGGGCCCACTAGCTGCATATATGCATGGATCTGGAAATGAGCGCGGGAATGCTTGCGAAATTGCAGAAGGGGTTGGAGTTTTTCGAAGGGTGCTGAAGACAGGGGCTGAGAAAAAGAACCACGAGAAAAACAGTTGATGTGGCACAGCCCAGGGATGACTAAGTATGAAATGAGCAACCTAGGACCTAGACCCGCAAGCATACAAGCACTCCAATGATTCTCACGATAGCGTCTTACTCACTCGGCACACGCGATCACCCGGCGGGGCCGGGGGATGATGGCAAGGGTCCGAGGCGAGACCCAATGATTCTAATTGACTTAGTTGGCTTAGGCTGACCCCAAAGGGCCTAGGATTCCCAACTTCGTGGGCGGCTGGCCCACAGGGCGGGGTTTGGGTGGCACTCTCTCCCGGTCTGCGGTGGACACCTTCAAAGTAGCATACAAGTACGGGCCCTCTTCTTACCGTCCGACGGGCATACAAAGTAATACTAAACTCGCAGAAATAAAGTAATCAAAGGTAGTATCAGAGGCTCACCTGATCGGTGTGAAGACACCGATCCCGCTCGGAGACGAGGGCGCGCCGGGAAGTGAGGGTATACACCCGATCACTGCGGCGGTGTCGCTTGACCTGAAAATTAAAGGGGTACAGCACTACGCCTCTCGCAGGAGGGATGATCTTGGGGTGGGGATTAGACTTGTTACAATCAATACTACCTCCTCGCAGGGAGGGGCCTTCAGCCGGCCAAGCGGGGTGGGGGAATTATGCGAGAAAACCCGACTTTCCAAGCTTTGCCGGTTCTGCCAATCTTCAGATTTGCTGGACAGGGTGTTGGTGTTGACGCTGCCACGGACTCCTCGGAACTCAGATCTTGATGAAACCTGTGCCAAAAGTTCCCCAACTGACCGAGGGTGATGTCTGATTTTTTGGGAAGGCTCTGAAACTCGGGGCTGATCGGGCCGACGACTGGAACAGGACAGCAACGTTCTATCTCAGACTGGTGCAGAGTTGGTGCAGTCTGTTGCAGAAGGCACTGCGGACTCTCCCGAACTCCAATCCAGACGAAACTGGTAGTGACACGATTGTGGTCGGAGTAGCTTCGAGCAGGAGTTGACGGGGCCCCAATCGGAGGTCGGAGAAAAGAATGGTGGCCAGATAAGTGAGGACAGGTCAAACCTGGACCCACAGGTGGCAGACTGCACCCTCCGGCGAAGAAAATTGTAACTGGTAGCTCCGGTGGCCGATTGATGTCCTTCTTCTTGGAGATGAAAGCTAACTGGACGTAGTTTCTGCCCTCCAAAAATGGCGCTCATATCCTTCACGAACTGGCCGTGGCAACCTCTTCTTTCAGCTTCAGGTCTTCAGACAGGGGCAGATTGTGCAGTTGGACGAGATCCTCGACTCCGAACAGCTCCGGACTCGGATGGATGCGAGACCACCACCGTTGGAAAGCTAGCTCGATGACGCTTCCGACGATGTAAGATAGGTCGCCAGGAGCCCTCAGGAGACGACGGGGTGCCCTCTGCAATCTGCTGCCAATCTGCAACCGGCGTCCTGGCCTAAACCTGAAAATGCAAATGGCTATAGGTGAAAGGTGTGGTTGGGGAAATGGGGTGGGAGGTGTGTCTAGTGGCTATGGGAGAGAGATGTGAGGTGTTTAGGGGTTGTGAGAGCTGTGGGGGAATGAAGGGTGGGGGGGAAATGGTTGGAGAGGGCTGTGAGATGAGTGGAGGGAAGGTGGAGCTCTTGGTGTGCAAGGGGAGAGCAAGGGAGAGGGGGGGGGGGCGAACTTGGCTTGACCAAGGGGAGGTGGGGGGCGAACTTGGGAGCTTGGGGGTGGGGGAGATGAAAGGGCACAGCCCAAGGGGAGGGAAATTCGAATTTGGGTCCTTGGGGGAAGTCCCTTCAGCTTTGGGAGGGTGGGAAGGTGCTTTGGGAAGTGGAAGGGGTAGGTGGTGGTTGGAGGGTGGGGTTTTGATTGGTGTAGGATACCTTGGGACTGGGGTGGAGTTATGGGAGTGGTGTGGGAACTTGGGAGGAGTTATTGGGGAGGGGAAGAGAGAGAGAAAGTGGGTGGGAAGTGAGGAGAGAGAGAGGGGGGCGAACTCTTCCCCTTGGGAGAGAGAGAGAGAGAAATAATGAGAGAATAAGAGAGAAGAGAAATTTAGTGGAGGGGAGTGAGATGTGGGAAATGTTTCTATTCAAATTGATTCATCAAAAGTTGAGTACATGAGGAGAGATGTGCCTATATATAGGCAACCATTCTTTACATGACCAAAATGTCTCTGACAATAAGACAAAAGACCGAGCATATCCTAGACTCAATCCTATGGGCCCATAACTAAGATAATAAGGCCCAATTAAGCATAACAAGAGAAATGGACTAGAACCACATGACTCGATAAAGGGAAATACAAAAGATAGGACTCAATAAAAGGAAAATACATAAGATGAAACTTGGGAAATGAAGATAACAAGTGTAGACCATAATCAATCCACATCAAGAGTGTGCAGGCGACCCGAGCTAGAGGGAGTGTCGTGAGATGCCCTCATCAAATCCCCCGGGGTGGGGAGAACTCGACCCCGTCGAGTATGGGTCCACCTGGCTGTCGTAATGCTCCAGCATGTCGGGGTCCAAGCGCAGCAGATCCTCTCGACTCACCCACGTATCCTCTATCGGGGGACGGTTCTTCCACCTAACCAGGTAGCGCTGATACACCTTGTGCCTAGTAATGATACTCTGCTCATCCAGTATTACCTCTACCTGCTCTCGTCGGTCTCTCAAGTTAGAAAGTGGAGTCCCTCCGGGAGTGTCTCTCTTAAGGAGGGGTAAAGGCTCGAGCTCCTCATTGGGTTCCACCGCGGGGCCCTTGTAGGGTACCAGGTCCGCCACATTGAAAGTAGGGTGTACCCCAAAACCCTCAGGTAGGTCTAGCTCATAAGTATTACTGCCAAGTCGTCTCAGAACTCGAAATGGTCCCGAACCTCGTGCCCTCAACTTGGAGGCAGGCCCTGGAAGGAGCCGCTCCGTCCTCACCATCACCAAGTCTCCCACTTGGAACTCGCAGTGGCGCCGATGAGCATTTGCCCGCCTTTTGTAAGTCTCATTGCTCTTTCTTATATGCTTGCGAGAATGTGTATGCCATGCACTATGATGTGATGTTGGTGTGAAAAGTATGGTGTGCAAAGGTGGACCTGGGCAGCCAAATGTAGACCGATCACACTTTGATTCCATGAAGACTGTGACAGACTTAGGAGGGCCGGGACATCCATAGATTAACCTTTTATGCATGGGTGTGACAAATGTCGGGGGACCCGGACATCCATGTATGCTCCTCTTATACTTAAGACTCATGATGAATGAAGGTGGGCCAATACATCCGAATACGGTCCACTTATGCTTCCTACTTGACATGTGGGTGATGTGAATGAATGTACCCGACTTATGAATCATGTCAAATGGTGTGGTAAGCCTAGACTCATGCATATTTATCCCAAAGGTGACTTCCATGTGCATAGATGTGGGATGACTTTTGAACTTCCATGTGAATGGGTCGAAGGGATCTAGGAAGGTGGTTATGGGGTGGGGCATTTCATCAATCCCAAGGTGTTTGTTGCCTAAGGTCAATGCTCTCATGGTGTAACCCGATTCTAGGAAGGGAGGAGTTTGGGTCAACATGGGCGATATGAGTAGGGTGAGGTGGGTGGTGAATAGGGGGAGTGGGTTACATGGAGATCTAGGCTCCCTTAGGAAGGGGTTAAAGGGATCATGGTAAGGGTCACCTAGGTAGGGGTACTCCATGTTCTCAAAGTCCTCCAATGGTGAGTCATCCCCCTCCAAGATAATTGGGCCAAGGTTGCTAATGGGTTGGCCAATCAAAGCACTTGGGATCTCAATGGTTGGGGAGTAGACTAGGATGGGTTCCTCCTCCATGGGAAGAAAGAGTATGATCTCACTTGTAAATTGGCCATTAGTGTAGATGGAAGTGATGGAGCTAATGGTGGGGTAAGTTAGGCTAATGGTGCTCGGCTCCGACGGCCTCATGGCTAGCATATCGGTCAAGTGGACTTGCCAATGTAGGTAGGCCACTAAGTCTCCCAAATCTTCCACACAATTGGATGTTTGATAAGTGACATGAGGCTGAGTGGGAATGATTTGGGATTGATGTCCCATGGGTAGGTGGCTTGGTTGTGATCTAGGAATGGTGAGGCCTTGCTTGAGCCATTGGAGTACGAACTCATCTATGGTGACGGTGTCATGGGGAAGGTTGTGTAGCTCTTGAGGAACTAGGCTAGGAGTGGTGGGTGAGTTGTGTGGCCCTTGGATTTCCTCTATCTTGGGAGGTGGATCTGGATTGATATCTCTCTCACTTGGGTGAGGGTGTGGGTTGCAACTCCTAAGGACAATGGGGTAGGAAGGTCTATGGTGGGTGGGTTGGTGGTAGTCGATGCATGGCGCACTCGGGGTGGTGGGCAAGGGTGGACTTGGGTTGGGATAGGAAGGGGAAGTAGTGGAGGCCTAGGTTGGGGAAAGATTGGTGTAGGAAGCGGGAGGTGGGTTGGGTGAGGGGGTTTAGGTTGGTTGGACTTGGGAGGTGCATCTTTCTTTGGGGGTGATGGAGGGATAATGGTGGGGTTCAAGGGGACTTGTGGGATATGGGTTTGGTGGGGGAATTTGGGTTGGGGGGTGGTGGTCATCATGGGCCTAGGTGGAGGGGTGGTCATGGGGCCCAATTGGGTTTGTGGAGCTATGGTTGTGGTGAGGACTTGTAGGTAGGGTGTAGATGTGGTGGTCGGGATAGGATAGGTGGGAAGTGGTGGGGAATGGGGGATTAGGGTCTTTGGTTGGTCAGGAGGGGGTGAAGGAGTTGAAGTGCTCCTTAGGCTTTGGTGATTCGGGTAGGAAGGGGACACATATTTTGCCCTAAGTTTATCCTTCATGTCCTCCCAAGTGGTGATGAGAGTTTCCCTTCTAAGTATCCTTAACCCGACAATTTGCAACCAATGAGTTTCTGCCCGTTTGGTAAGTTGCATTTTGGCAACCCAAGCCTTTTCATCCTCGGACATGGGATACCAAGTGAAGTACTTGTCCAATGTGGATTCTCAATCTAAATATTCTCTAGGAGAGGTTCCATCAAAGGTGGGAAGTGGGAGGGGGACCATTCTATCGTCCACCCTTGGGGTGGGCCCATTGTCACCTAATTGGGTAAGTTGACCATTTGTGCTATCTAGGTGATCAAAGGCATTGTTCATGGTTCCCATGAGGTATTCAACATGGCCATGGAGGTTATGTGTGTTGGTGGTGGGCTTCTCTTGGGGGTTTGAACTCATGGAGAGGGCTGATGGGTAAGGTCGGTATGAGGTGGCCATGCTAGTGGACAAAGAGATGCAACCGAGGACTCTAAATGCATAAACATGCCCTAGGACCAACTTGATAGAGACAAGTTGTGAACTTGCTCTGATACCACTTGATGTGGCACAGCCCAGGGATGACTAAGTATGAAATGAGCAACCTAGGACCTAGACCCGCAAGCATACAAGCACTCCAATGATTCTCACGATAGCGTCTTACTCACTCGGCACACGCGATCACCCGACGGGGCCGGGGGATGATGGCAAGGGTCCGAGGCGAGACCCAATGATTCTAATTGACTTAATTGTCTTAGGCTGACCCCAAAGGGACTAGGATTCCCAACTTCGTGGGCGGCTGGCCCGCAGGGCGGGGTTTGGGTGGCACTCTCTCCCGGTCTGCGGTGGACACCTTCAAAGTAGCATACAAGTACGGGCCCTCTTCTCACCGTCCGACGGGCATACAAAGCAATACTAAACTCACATAAATAAGGCAATCAAAGGTAGTATCAGAGGCTCACCTGATCGGTGTGAAGACACCGATCCCGCTCGGAGACGAGGGCGCGCCGGGAAGCGAGGGTATACACCCGATCGCTGCGGCGGTGTCGCTTGACCTGAAAATTAAAGGGGTACAGCACTACGCCTCTCGCAGGAGGGATGATCTTGGGGTGGGGATTAGACTTGTTACAATCAATACTACCTCCTCGCAGGGAGGGGCCTTCAGCCGGCCAAGCGGGGTGGGGGAATTATGCGAGAAAACCCGACTTTCCAAGCTTTGCCGGTTCTGCCAATCTTCAGATTTGCTGGACAGGGTGTTGGTGTTGACGCTGCCACGGACTCCTCGGAACTCAGATCTTGATGAAACATGTGCCAAAAGTTCCCCAACTGACCGAGGGTGATGTCTTATTTTTTGGGAAGGCTCTGAAACTCGGGGCTGATCGGGCCGGCGACTGGAACAAGACAGCAACATTCTGTCTCAGACTGGTGCAGAGTTGGTGCAGTATGTTGCAGAAGGCACTGCAGACTCTATCGAACTCCAATCCAGACGAAACTAGCAGTGACGCGATCGTGGTCGGAGTAGCTTCGAACAGAAGTTGACGGGGCCCCAATCGGAGATCGGAGAAAAGAATGGTGGCCGGATAAGTGAGGACAGGTCAAACCTGGACCCACAGGTGGCAGACTGCACCCTCCGGCGAAGAAAATTGTAACTGGTAGCTCCGGTGGCCGATTGAGGTCCTTCTTCTTGGAGATGAAAGCTCACTGGACGTAGTTTCTGCCCTCCAAAAATGGCGCTCAGATCCTTCACGAACTGGCCGTGGTAACCTCTTCTTTCAGCTTCAGGTCTTCAGACAGGGGTAGATTGCGCAGTTGGACGAGATCCTCGACTCCAAACAGCTCCGGATTCGGATGGATGCGAGACCACCACCGTTGGAAAGCTAGCTCGATGACGCTTCCGACGATGTAAGATATGTTGCCAGGAGCCCTCAGGAGACGACGGGGTGCCCTCTACAATCAGCTGCCAATCTGCAACTGGCGTCCTGGCCTGAACCTGAAAATGCAAATGGCTATAGGTGAAAGGTGTGGTTGGGGAAATAGGGTGGGAGGTGTGTCTAGTGGCTATGGGAGAGAGATGTGAGGTGTTTAGGGTTTGTGAGAGCTGTGGGGGAATGAAGGGTGAGGGGGAAATGGCTGGAGAGGGCTGTGAGATGAGTGGAGGGAAGGTGGAGCTCTTGGTATGCAAGGGGAGAGCAAGGGAGAGGGGGGGGGGGAACTTGGCTTGACCAAGGGGAGGTGGGGGGCGAACTTGGGAGCTTGGGGGTGGGGGAGATGAAAGGGCATAGCCCAAGAGGAGGGAAATTCAAATTTGGGTCCTTGGGGGAAGTCCCTTCAGCCTTGGGAGGGTGGGAAGGTGCTTTGGGAAGTGGAAGAGGTAGGTGGTGGTTGGAGGGTGGGGTTTTGATTGGTGTAGGATACCTTGGGGCTGGGGTGGAGTTATGGGAGTGGTGTGGGAACTTGGGAGGAGTTATTGGGGAGGGGAAGAGAGAGAGAAAGTGAGTGGGAAGTGAGGAGAGAGAGAGGGGGGCGAACTCTTCCCCTTTGTAGACACGCTATTTTCACATTTTTTACGGGTAAATCTCATATTACACCACGATGTCCCAGAGTGGTTCACACGATTGACTTATGTGAGTGATTATCATCTTTTTAGTTTTTATATAAAAATATAAAAAAAATCTAAAAAAATTGAGAAAAGCTTAAAAAATAATAAATATATATATATAATAAAGTTGTAAATACATATATATATATATGTTTGTATATATATGTGCAATATATGATATATATATATATATATATATATATGTATGTATATATATATATATACACTTAGTTTTATCTTAGTAAACTTAAACAAAAAAACACAAAAGATCTTAATCAACTTAAATAAAATAACATTACATATTTTAATCCATTACCCCACACCCCTAAAATTTTGGATCTGGTCTCCCTGTATCAACAGCATCATCCCCCACACTTCCCCCCCACCTTATCTCTCTCTCTCATACTTCCCTATCCCATTTTCTCTCTTCTTTATCTTCTTTTCCCAGCCGCCCCGACAGAGGGAATCTCCCTCTCTCATGTCCCTTTCCCTCTGTCTCCTTATCTCTTCCTCTTCCTTCATCTCAACACACACTATCTCTCTCTCAATAACTCTCTCTTTCTAGCAACCCACGTGAACCCCCTTCTCTAACAACACACACAGACATTCCCCTCTCCATTACATCTCCTTCCCCTCCCACTCCTTGCCTCCTACACACGGCAGCCCCCATCGAAAACCACATCACACCCTCTCCCTCTCTCCTCTCCTTAGCCCAAAAACCACCATCGAGTTAGCTTCTCACCCCCGACGCATCCACGCCGGAGCACCTCTAGCCGCTCCCGCCGCAACCCACCGTCAACACCCCGCCGCACGCACGTCGTCCGCGACCACCGCAGCTCCCCGACGCCACAGCCGCAGTCAAACCATCCAACTCCTCTCTCGAACCCTCTCGTACACCCATATGCTGTCTCTCTTTCCATCTCCCGTTCCCTCTCTCTAGCCACTGTACCTTCACCCCGCAACCTCCCACCACCGTAACTCTCTCCCTACACACCTCTCTCCACCGTGGCACCACGCCCCTCACTCTCTCTAACCGTTTCTCACCGCCGTGAAGCCCACACCCTGTACCCTCTCCATTTCTCCACGTACCCATGGCCATGCAACACCGTAGACACCTCCCCCCTCACCATCCCAATCTCTGCTAACCCACCTCCAGCACCCAGATCGGCCACTGCTCCCTCCGGCTGCCGCCGCTTCCATTGCCACCACCATCCGCAAGCCCCCCGTGCCGCCGCTGTCGTCGCCGTTGGACTGCCCGCCGGTCGCCACCGCTGCTAGACGTCCGAGCTCCACCCTTCTGCAGCCGTCTCCCACCGCACCGCCGACGTCGCCGTTCCCCTCTGCACATCACCACCACCGCTACCGTCGTCGACCGGACGCTCCCCACGCCGCATGCACGTCGTCTACTGCCACTGCTGCACTTGCCGCTCGTCGCCGGGGCACTCCCGTCGCCAGTCGCCGACACCGTCTCTCACCGCGTCGACCCCGGCCATCTCCGGCATTGTCGCCGCGTCGCCTCCAGCTCCACCTCACCGTTGCCGCCCACCGCCGGGGGGCTCCGTCGACCTCGCCACCGCGGAGCTCCGCGACGCGGACTCCCCCCTCGCCGTTTCTCTCTCTACTCCTCTCTCTTCTCTTCTCACTATTCCTCTCTCCCTCACACCTTCCCTCTCCCTGTCACGATCTTTCTCTTCCCGTCTCTGTTTCTTCCCTCTCCATCGAGTTATCTTTTTCCCTCTCTCTCTTTTATTTTTATTTTTTTCTTCCCCTCTTTCCCCTCTCATCTCTCTGCTCCCTTTCGATATCTTCCTCACTTCTTTTTTTATTATTTATTCCCCTCTCTCATTCCCTTTCTCTCTCTGCTCACTATCTCTCTCCCCTCCCTCTTATGTATAAGATATATATACTACATACACGTAGAACTTACTATGTACATACTGAATATATAGTATTTATATACAGTATATATATTGAATATATAATATTTAGTATTATTCACATATATGTTATATAAATATGTATATACTGAATATATAATATTTGGTATTATATATAGCGTGTGTATATATATATTAAATATATAAATATCTTCCCCTTATTTTCTCTTATATATTTATCTTTTATATATCTATTATATATATGCATAATTTGAGTATTAAAGAAAAACTTCAAAAAAAAGAGTTCTTTCCATTCCCTTCTCTCTCTCTTTTTTAAAATATCCTAGTTTGGCTGTTTTTATTTTGTTTCTTTTATTTTCATAGTATAGATAGATATTTTATATATCATTATGTATACATATTAATATATATATATATATATATATATATATATATATATATATATATATATATATATATCATCAGGCACATACATGTATATATTTATATATATATATATAAACGTGTTTCATGTATATATATTTAATCTTTCTTAAATCCATGCAGGAATAAAAGCCGAGCCTCCAGTCTAATCAACGCTCCCGCACGTCTTCGTACACAGGGAAGTCATCTCGTCCCACCGTTTGCCCGCTTCGCGCTTGTGTCGCCATCAGCGGCTCTTTTGTTACTCTTATTATTTTGTTGTATTTTTAGTTTGTCATACATGCTATCACTGTTTTATCTTATAAATTGTTATCATATTATATCAGTTGTCTAACTTAATTTTATTTTTTGTTTGTTTATTTTGCAGGGTAACCAGTCAAAAGCCCCCTTCTTCGACCAGTCGAACGAAGAGGAAGAAGGAACCCGCGCAAATCCCGCGTCAAAGGCCAAGCGATCGATCAACCAGTTCGGGGCCCATGGTCCCTGGCGATCACACCACCAAACGCGTGCTTGTAGTAAATTTTAATTTCTGTCTATAATACCCGCGGATAGCTAAATCCCGGGTCTGTTTGTACTATAATCGGCCGCGGTGAGTCATTTCACCGTGGTCATTTACTTTCGGCATTTTTCTTTCTGCACTTTGTTATATTGTTGTTAAAACCCCGCATGGATCAATATCCTGCGGCGGTCTGTTTACTGTTTATATTCATGTTATTGTTATTGTGTGAGGAGTGATATGCCGTTCTAAATTCCAAGTCTACGTGTGTTTGTCCGCCAACTTCTACTACGTAGAGTCCCAGGTTCGCACTCGGTATATACAAAGCTGTCCTCGGAATGGTAGGTCACGCCTATCGGGAAGGGGTTCAGTTTGCGTGAGAGGGTCTTCGGATCCCGTTCTCCGCCCTGTACCGAAGGTCCGGTAAGTCTAGGCTCCACGTCCTCGTACAGAGTGACCTTTCAGGTCATTCTCTCTGCCATCTTTTCTACATCATCCTTTTTACGCACGCGTTTTCATTTTCATCATTTTTACTCTTTCACTCAGAGAGGGAGAAATCCCATCTCTCTCTCTCAGTCCACCACGTGACGCGTTCACATCTCTGACGATCACGGTGGGACGAAACGGAGCCGAAGGCCTCGCTTTTTACTTTTTTGGTTACCCACAAACTTTCGGCACCCACGTGTGCCCCTCCTTTTGACACCCACACGTGTCCCTCCTCTCGGCACCCACGTGTGCCTTTCCCTATTGCGCCCACGTGCGCTCACTTCCCTCGTGCACCTCGTGCACTCCCCCGGTCCTTAGTGGTTATTTGAGAGGTTAGCGTTGTCTCGTGCACTTTGTGCACTCCTCCTCCATTTAGCACCCACGTGTGCTCCCCCTCCATTTAGCACCCACGCGTGCTCTCCTCTATTTGGCACCCACGTGTGCCCCCTCCATTTAGCACCCACGTGTGCCTCCTCTACTCGGCACCCACGTGTGCCTTTTTTTTATTGCGCCCTTGTGTGCCACGTCATCCCCCTCGTGCACCACGTGCACTCTTATAGTCCCTTTCTGTCTACGTATCTCGGAAAGAAGAACGGTTATATCATACTCTATTTGTTTATTGATGTTGTATCCTTGTTATATCACTGTTATTTCTGCTATATTTGTGTGTTCTTGTGTGTTACATATCTTTTATTCAGTATTGCATGTCACGCATCTACCCCTTTATTTTACTTTTCTAAGGATTAACCTTTCTCGGTGAAGGAAGGACTCTCCGTCGGGAATTCCTCTCGACGGACTAGGATCTCCTCCATCGGGACCTCCGTAAGTCCCCGACATCGAAGGATTCTCTCTTCGTTCACTGGGCAGGTTGTACCACTGAAGTACCCCGAAGTTAGTTACCTATCCGTGGTGAGACGAGTGTCCCTAGTTGACACGGCGGTAAAACCAAGGTGTAACTAGGATTTTTGCAAATTTTGTGTGAATATTTATATTTGTTAAAAAGACAAAAAAAGAGGTAAAACAAAAACAAAAAAGTGGCGTAAGATCATCCACTTGTCTGCTAATTTCTGATATTTGTCTGTTGGTGTATGCTTTTACGTTCTGGAAAAATCACAACAATGGCCCACGATTCTCTCGAAGAGAACCAATCAGGACGTGGTCAGTCAATTGACCCACGTGTCCACGCAATGGACTCAGGCCCTTCTCGTGACACCTCGCAAGAGATTCCCGCTGTTTCACGGGAAGTAGCCCCACCTAAGGACATCTTTTCCCTGTTAGGTGTCCTCGCCAGTACGCAGCTCAGCCCTGAGCAACTTCTAGCCTTTCAGGCTATTTTAAAGGGGAAATCTGTTGCTCCCCCTCCTCAGGAGTCAACTCCGGCTCCCACATCCTACCAACAGCCGCTCCAGGCTACCACTTTTCCATCATATGTACATGACGTTCCTTCTTCCTCATTTCAAGGACAGGCGAGTCAACAGCCTGCCTCTTACCAATCTCCCCTTCCACAATCTCAAGCCCCTGCCATCCTCCATACGGTACCCCAAACGGGTCCGTCCACTAGTGTGCCACCATACCCTTCTGGTTCAGGGTTCCCTTCTCAGGCCCTTGGCAGGCCTTCTCAGCCTCAGTGGCAGGCCCAACCTCCACCTGCCGAGGACCTCACTCAATCTCTCCTCAACAAAATCAATGAAATGAACGAGGAGTTCCGTAATTTCAAGAAAGAGGCACATGGGAAGTCTGTCCCTGACATTTCCCTGCCAAATCTCCCCATATTTCATCTTCCTCCCTCCGAAATGCCTACATACCGTAGGTATAACGGCACGGGAAATCCTTATATTCACATCAAGGATTTTATGTATGAATCTTCCTCATGGCAGAACGATCCAAAATCCATGGCTTACCTTTTTCAGAAATCATTGGATGGTCCCGCCCTAGAATGGTTCTATTCACTAAAACCGAGTGAGGCTGGAGATTTTGAAATTGTCAAAGCCAAATTCATACAGAAGTACCGGGATAGGGTCGGTCCCTCCCTTTCTATCACCGACCTAGTTGCTGAGAAAATGAGGTCGGATGAGGATTTTGTCCAGTATGCTGATAGGTGGAGGTCTCTGGCCGATAAAATAAAGGATACCCTTTCAGAACCCGAGCAAGTCAAGATGATTGTGTCTAATGCAACCCCGCAGTTTAGACACATTTTAGCCATGAATAAGCTTACCACGATGGAGGAACTTTATGAGAGGGCCCGGTATATCTAGACCCAATTAAAAGATTCCCCCATCATGCACATGTTTGAACCCCCAAAGCCAAGGGTGTTTAAGAAGACGGGCACTGGTGTCCAAGGAGGGACAACTGAGGGAGTCGTCATAAACGAGCAAGTGAGTGTGCTTGGCGGCCCCAACCAACCAGTTAACCCAAGGCCTCCTCAGGTTTCACGACCTCCCTTTCAACAAGGTCCACCTCTTTATCGTCCTCCACCCCAAAATAACCCCCTTCAAAATAACATGCCTCAACCCTTTTATCCCCAGCAACAACAACCACAACCTCAGTATCACCAAGTTCCACCCCCAGGAAATTACGGCCCACCACAACAACGGATGAGGCCCATTGGACCCAAAAGAGCCCATTATCCACCATTGCCCGAGGCATTGCCGGACATTTTTAATGCCCTCATGGCTGCCAACCTACTTACTTTGCCCAAAGAAAAGTTTGCATGGCCCCCAAATACTGATACCTCCAGGTACTGTGTCTATCACAGACAGCCGGGTCATACGGTGGAGAATTGTTTCAACTTCAAAGATTACATTTACGACATGAATGATCTCGGTGAAATCGATTGGGATGAAATGAGGCGATGCATCGCCACCCTAAAGGCCAAGAGACCTCCGCCTAGGCCACAGTTATCACAACAACCACATCAACAACAACAGCCTCAGCAGGCCCCACAACAGCAGCCTAATATGGGCATTATCCATAATCCGCTTCCGGAGCACCAACAGCCCAACTACCATGTTAATCCGATTTCCTCCTTCTCAGAAGTTGGAAGAGAGCAAACCTGTCATTTAGAAAGCACCTCTGTCCTTGCTACCAGTCATACCACCAATCAGCCTCCTCGTCTCCTTCGAACATCATCTTCTTACCATTCAACCCCCTCACAACCCCTATTTGGTCCTTCTCCCGTTCCACAGCCATCACGCCCTCTTATTCGTACCCCTATCGTCAATTCACCGATAGTCCATCACCAAAGGCCATCTCCCACTCCTTTTTCACCCCTAAGTCTCATGATCACTTCTTATTCCTCTAATTTACCATCTACCTCTATCGCACCTTTACCCCCGCCTTCTAACCTTTTTACCGCCCATTACCCGTATGACACACCATCCACCTCTACCCCCATTGAACCTCCTCCTCCACCATCTAAACCTCTTATCAGTCACCATTCATCTGAGGTCCCCTCTACTTCCACTATACCCCCTCCACCATATAAACCCCTTATCGTCCATCATCCACCCCAAGTCACCTCCGTTTCTAATCTACCTCAACCTTCCAAACCCCTTATCATTCACCGTTCGTCCGAGATTTCCTCTACTTCCACTACACCCCCTCCACCATATAAACTCTTTATCGTCCATCATCCACCCCAATCACCTCCGTTTCTAATCTACCTCAACCTTCCAAACCCCTTATCATTCACCGTTCGTCCGAGATTTCCTCTACTTCCACTATACCCCCTCCACCATATAAACCCCTTATCATCCACCATTCACCCGAGATTCCCTCTACTTCCCCTATTCTTTCACATTCTAAGCCCCTTATCATCCGTGATTCACCCGAGATTCCTTCTACCTCTACTATACCTCCACCAACCAAACCCCTAATCAAAACCCCTACACCCATCATAACCCCTATCCCACCAACCATTCCTCCATTATTACCCCTCAAACCCTTGTTAAAGTCCACACCCACTACCATAGAGGTGCAACAAGACCCACAAGCAATGGTGCTCCGGAGTGGAAGGATGTTCCACCGGGTGTTTCCCCAGAATAGTCAGGCCCATGAACAATCTCAGCCCCAGAAAGATAAGGAAGAGCAGTCAGAAGAGTCTATCCCTGGGACCCAGTATGATTTGCTAAAACATCTGGATAAGACGCCTGCCCGTATCTCCATCCTTGAGCTGATTAAAAGATCCCCATCTCACCAAGAAGCTTTAAGGGAATATCTCCAAAAAGTCATGGTGAACGAGGATCTCCCTGTGGAGAAAATCTCGGCAGTCCTGACGCCTACTGATACACAACCGCCTATCATGTTTCACAATCACGAGCTTGCCCCCAAGGAAGCTCGGAAATATGCGTTGTGTATTGCGGTGAAAATCAATGGCGTGTCAGTGGATCCGTGCCTGGTGGACACGGGCGCGTCTATAAATGTGATTTCCCCGAGTACTCTCCAAGCATGTGGGGTTGATGAAGAACAACTCATGCCCTCCTCAATTACAGTCACGGCCTACGACAACAGTAAGAGGCCGCCAATGGGGATGATTGCCATCAATGTAGAACTAGGTCCTATATCAGTCTTTACGGAATTTCATGTCCTTGATATGGATCCCACTTTCAAGGCTATACTAGGCCGTACCTACATTGAAGCTATGAATGCTGTACCATCCACCAATCATCAGTGTTTGAAATTTCCATATAAAGGATGGGTTATCAAGGTAATGAGCATGCCCCTCTGTTCTACGGTGGATGCAATCACCACCTCTTTGCCTTCGGTCTGGCCGTCTCATCGGCCCATACTATCCTTGTTGGATGTGTACGACCCCTGTCGTGCTCCCTTCAGACAACAAAAGCCATTCCCTTTGTCAAACTCACGCCTTCCCTTCCGCTCCAAAGGATGGGAGATTATGAGAAATATTGGCTACCAAGATGGCAAAGGTCTAGGGGCACAACTGCAAGGAAGGCTGAGACCACTCCAAAAGATAAAGCCAATCCGTAGAGCTGGCTTGGGTTTTAAGGGGCCATTCGAATCAGACGGCAAACCCCTCACTTGGACTTTGTCCACACATTTCAAAAAGGGGCCCATCGTCCAGATGGGAGATCCTCCACCGGAACCACCTGGGGGGTCACGGGATGTATTTTTAGCTCAAGGATGTTCAAGGATCTCTAAAAGAGGAAAGATTGTCCACCTGGATTGTGAATGGTATAAATGGTTTGACATACCAGATATATCCATTGCACTAGAAAGAATGTTCTCGCCTCCACATTTAGAAGGGTCGTCTTTGATCTCCGAAATGCCAGGGAACACCATCACACTTGCCAGAATGTCAAACCCTCCTCGCCAAGAGGATGTTGTCATCGACGGGTCATCATCCATCACCAATATTGTCACTGACGGCTCATTAGCCGTCATCTTTTCTATCCACATATCACAGCCTTTGTTGTTGTCTCCTTCCTGGGCCAGACAGTTGTCTGATGATCTTCCCATTCTTTACTCATATACCTACGTGGGTTTCTTAACTCACGCAAGGTTTTCAATCACGATCTGCTCTACGAGCTACATAACCCTCTAGCTCTAATTCCCGTTTCACCTCCTCCAATTTCTTTGCATTGTTTTGTTATTAAAAATGAAAACGAAAAAAAAACGTCAATTTCCCAACTCCCCAACAACGCATCTTTGTTGAGGAAACATCCTATATCTCCCATGAGTGTGCCCCGACTTACGGGCCACTCATTCAAGGTCCCCTGAGTGACCTTTTCTTCCCCTCGTCTGAGGGGTCCTTCCCTGTACATTCTTCACTATCCTCTTTAGCTTCTTCTTCTTCTGTAAATAATGTGTGTCAGGTTAGGAATAAGTCAAGGGTAGTGCCCAAGAAGAAATCCAAGGGTAAGCAGATCCCTCGGCGGTTCCTTTTAGATTTAGCCGATAGGTGTCAAGCCCTTATAGCCATTCCTCAATTGCTAGAAAATCATATCCAATTACCGGAGATAGAATGTGAAAATGATGGTGTGATTGATGAAGGGTACGGGGTTTATGAAATCACCAATGATGAGTACCCCATTGAAGAAGAGGATGAAGAATATGAGGATGCGGCCGACGCATATGCTAGTGGAATGAGCAGATTTGACGAGCCGTCAGCCGCTGTAGAAGAGTCTACCAAAGAGATTAACCTAGGAACTGAGGAAGACCCTAGGATTGTCCTCATAAGCGATAATTTACCATCATCTAACGAAGAGGCATTAATTAAGGTTCTCGAGGATTATAAGGACACGTTTGCATGGAGCTATGAAGATATGCCAGGACTGGATTCTACTCTGGTCGAGCATCGTCTCACTCTCAAACCAGGATCCATCTCGGTAAAGCAACGGTTAAGACGTTTTCGCCCACAAATGGCTTTAAAAATGAAGGAAGAGGTCGACAAGCTCCACAAAGCTAGGTTCATAAGAGTCATCCTTTATCCTCAGTGGGTCGTAAACATTGTCCCGGTCATGAAGAAAGATGGAAAAGTGAGAATTTGTATTGACTTCCGGGACCTTAACCGTGCGTGTCCGAAGGATGATTTCCCTTTGCCTCATATTGATGTGTTGATTGATAACACGGCAGGATATGAAACTCTTTCATTTATGGATGGATTTTCTGGATATAATCAAATTCGTCTGGCAGAAGAAGATCAGAAGAAAACCTCATTCACTACTCCCTGGGGAACTTACTGTTATGTGGTCATGCCATTTGGACTGAAGAACGCTGGAGTCACTTACCAAAGGGCTATGATGGCAATATTCCATGACATGATCCACATATATTTGGAGGTATATGTGGATGATTTGTTGGTAAAATCTAAAACTAGGGCGGAACATCCTGAGGTCCTTGCAAAGGTGTTGCAAAGATCGCGTGAATTCAATTTGAAAATGAATCCAAAGAAATGTGTGTTTGGTGTATCATCGGGCAAGTTATTAGGCTTCATTGTGAGCAAAAGGGGTATTGAGATAGACCCCAACAAGGCTAAGGCAATTAGGGATATGCCACCCCCGAAGAATTTGAGAGAAGTTCGAGGATTAATCGGGAGGTTGCAGTTTATCCGTCGCTTTGTGTCTCAACACTCGCAAAGGTGCCGGCCCTTCTACGAGTTGACCAAAGCAGGGACCAAATTCTGTTGGGATTCTAAGTGTCAGAATACTTTTGACGGATTAAAGGAATATCTGGCCAACCCGCCTGTTCTCACTCCACCTATTCCAGATAAGCCTTTGATCCTATATATCTCGGTCCTAGACGACTCTGTGGGAGCCGTCCTGGCACAAATCAATGAGGAAGGCAAGGAACGGGCAACCTATTACTTGTCCAAACTCCTCAACCCCTGTGAGCGAAAGTATACTGCCATGGAAAGGACCTGTGCCGCCCTTGTGTGGGTGGTACAGAAATTGAAACATTACTTTCTGGCTCACGAAGTCCACTTGATTGCTCGGATGAATCCTATCAATTTTCTCTTGGAAAAGTTTGTCCTTACTGATAGGCTAGCACGTTGGCAAAGCTTTCTATCTCAATTCGACATCACCTATATTCAACAAAAGGCAATCAAAGGCTATGCTATAGCCAAGCATCTCGCTCATCACCCTCTCCCCAAGTTTGACCCTGTTCAATCAGAGTTTCCAGATGAGGAACTAATGTCCATTACCCAATCTGATGATCCCATGTGGACATTATATTTTGATGGAGCTTTGAATTCCCAGGGGAGAGGTATTGGTATCGTTCTTTTGTCACCTGAAGGTGTCGCTATCCCAGAGGCATTCCAGCTCTCATTTCCAGTCACCAACAACGTGGCTGAATACGAGGCTCTTTTAGCAGATCTGAACCTTGCTTATTCCTTCTGGGTCACTGAATTACGAGTCATAGGTGATAGTCAACTTATCCTTCGCCAAGTGCTCACCAAATATCGCACTCGCGATCCCAAGCTCAAGCCATACCAAGAGCTTACTGTTGCTTTCGCTAAACTGTTCACTAAGTTGGTCTTTGTCCATGTTCCTCGCAATCAGAATATTTTGGCCGACGCCCTTGCGTCGTTGGCATCATCATTAAGGTTTCCTCTGGGCAGAAGGGCTCTGTCCGTTTCTATCCACAAGCTTCTCTTCCCTGCTATCCACAACCCTTCCTATTTAAGGGTTCAGGAGGAAATGTCAAAGATGGCTCAGGATAGAGAAGTCGCTGAAAAGAGGGAAATTATGTTAGTCGAATTGGAAGAAGAATTGGCTGATGAGGAGAAGCCATGGTTCTATGAGATTGTTAAATATTGCAAAGACCAGTCTTACCCTGAAGAGGCAACAGCAGAAGATAAGAGGGCCATAAGAAGAGTAGCGCAGAGGTACACACATGTTGGAGGATTGCTATACAAGAGAAGCCTCACGGGTGTTCTTCTAAGGTGTCTTGATGATGATGAGTCTTGGAAGTGTGTAGAGGAAGCACATTCAGGTGTGTGTGGTGGTCATGTGAATAGCCAGGTGCTTGCCAAGAAGATCCTTCGGCAAGGCTTTTACTGGCCCACCATGGAGGAAGACTGTGCTGTCTATGTCCGTAGGTGTGTCAAGTGTCAACTTCACGCCGACAAGATTCATTCCCCATCTTCCTCTCTCCATCCAGTATCCTCCCCATGGCCTTTCTCCATGTGGGCATTTGACATCATCGGTCCTCTTGGTGATCCTAACTCCCTTACTAAACAAAAATCCTTCATCCTCACTGCAACGGAGTACTTCACCAAATGGGCCGAAGCTGAAGCCTATGCAGAAATCAAGGCATCCACAGTCTGCAAGTTCATCATGAAGAACATCATAGCCAGGTTCGGCATTCCCAGAATTATCATCACCGACAATGGGTCACAATTCATCTCTCAGGATCTTCAGGACCTCTGCCAAAGGTATAAGATTGCATTGCATCATTCATCACCATATTATCCACAAGGCAATGGCCAAGCAGAGGCTACGAATAAAACACTGATCAAAATCATAAAGAAAACTTGTGAGTCTAGCAGATTCTCGGATTGGCCAGAGAAGCTTATCGAAGCTCTATGGGCCTATCGCACTTCAATCCGAACTCCTATTGGGCAAACTCCGTTCGCCCTCACTTACGGGATGGAGGCGGTAGTTCCGTATGAGATTCTGATTCCCTCTCTGAGAGTACAATTGGACAAGGACCTTCCCCTCGATGAATGTCGCGATTCTCTCCTTGCCCAGTTGGAACTCTTAGATGAGAAACGTCTGGTTGCTGCCGAGCATGCTCGCGTCTACCAAAATAGACTCGCACGTTTTTACCAGAAGAAGGTTATTGAGAGAAAGTTCAAAGTTGGTGAAATGGTAGTGAAAAGAATTTTTGTAAAACCTGGCGGGCCGTGTTTTAAGCTCCAACCCAATTGGGAAGGACCATACGTGGTTCAGGCTATACATCCTGGCAACGCCTACAGGCTAGTCAATGCTGAAGGAGTTGAGTTATCCCACCCTTGGAATGGGCTTTACCTTAAGAAGTATTACCCTTAGATAGGTGTACATACTGTCAAAAACAAAAAAATTGAATTGAAAACAAAAACAACAAAAAATGAAAAATAATGAAAACCACAAAATTTGTGTATAAAACAAAAAAAGGAAAAAACAAAATTTAAAATGCTGATGCTTGGAGATCACCATGGAATCAAGTTACTGCATCTTACCTCCATGTCAAGATAGGGCCCATTAAGGCTTGGTAGGTCTCAGGTCTTGGTTTGCCAGAACCGTGGAGACCCCTGTCCGGCCAGTTCGGCCTATGCCCCCTCAAAAGAAGACAACATGTATACACATCTGTGTTATAAAAAAATTGATAGCATCGCTTATGGTAGGGCATCACTCAAAAGGTCTCCACGAAAGCTCAAATCTTTATTCTCTTCTTCTCGACCGAATGAGACAGCCGACGCCCTTAAAACGCTGAGCATGGGAAATACGAACACAACCCCTAGGTTGAGAGTAGGGCCCAATTCCTCGAGCATGGGTCAGAGCACGAGAAGAGGGCAGTGTCCCCGCAGGCATCCAAGAGGGATTCCATAATGTCAAAATACTATGTCCCTCGCAAAAATCTGTCAAGAAAAAAAAATCAATCAGAAAAGAAGAAGAAAATCAAAGTCAAGTGAAAAGCCTGGTCGTAACCGTGCATGATCCCAATAATGAAACCCCTTTGACTCAAAGTCAAATTCTATACAAAAGGGGTCATGAGATGTAAATGCTCGAGATTTGGTCTGAAGTTGCCCGAAAGGGGAAGTTAAGTGCGCCCCTACTGGCTCGCCAGGTTAACGGTTTTGCCAGTCCTCTCAGGAGGTTTACCCCCAATATTCTTCCTCCTTCCCCTGAAGATCAAAGCTCAATGGAGTTCCCGAAGGGTGAAACTCGCCAAAGCCTGCAACATCCTTTTAACACAAACATATGGTTGTCCATTTTGAAAAGCAGAAGCCATTGTCGTGAAGGAGTCTCCGTGTTTCTGGCCGGTCAAGACCCTTGTCTACCACCTTAATGCTTTCTTATCTAACCTCGGGCTTAGACCAATGCAAGCACGTCACCTACGGGTGCGACGGCGTCTGATTCCGGGTCAGCGTCGCGCGGTTGGTCGTTTGGGTTCCAGGGTGTTCCATTATATACCATCTAGAGTTGTGAGGAAATAGACCCAGGTCGGGCAAATCATTTACCTCGAACACTTTTTGGGTGAATCCCTGTGGTCGGAAGCGACTGGGAGCCTAAGCATGGCATGACGGTATTGTCATCAGGATAAGTCTTAGCCGGCGGGATTATCATTCGAGGAGTCTAGAGGCCCAAATCAACCTAGATGTGCACTTAGGATACCTGGGAGGTTAGTAAGAAATCCATATTCCCATGCATGTTAGGTGCCATATGGGTGCTTACCAGGCATTAGCAACAAAAAAATGATGATGATAAAAACAACAAAAAAAGGGAAAAAGAGAAAAATGTAGATATATGCAAAACAAAAATGATGAAAAACAAAACAACAAAAAAATGCAAGAAAAAATAAAAATAACAAAAAATCGCATTTCCTATGATTGCATTTGTATGCAGCATTCCACCTTTAATTTTCGCTTGCATCCGTGTGCTTGTGTGCCGCATTCACCATCATATCTTTATCTTGCCTTTATTAATAAAGGCTTGGCCCCTTGACCCATTATCAAGGACAGTCAAACTGAACATCTACTTATTGAGCAAGGGGCCAAGTCAGAGCAGAAATCTGACTTGTTTGTTTCAGTGATGTGTGCAGGGATTCGAGATAGCAAGAAACAAATGAAAAATAAAAAAAAATCAAACTTTTTATTCCATTCCATTCCTAGAAATTATACATTAAGTCCCACCTTCTCTCTCTACATTACTCGTCCCTCCGCTCTCCGGGCAAGACGCTCTCGAGGGTGCTACCCAACTACGAAAAGCGGTACTTCTACCGCTCTGTGCTCCTCTTCCCATCTCCACACCCCGGCGTTGATCTGCGGGGGCACCAAAGAAGCTACTAACACGAAAGCCACGCTCTCATGCTTTTCGGTAGCGCTCTTCACCATCTTTTAGCCATTGTTCAGCAAGACCAAGGCTGGTTCGGAGTTCAAACAATTGGGCTTCCATGGCCCTTCGCTCCTCCCTCTCAGCCAACCTATCGGCTCTCTCTCTTTCTCTGTCCCTTTCTTTTTCTGCACGTTCTCTTTCTCGGTCTTCCCTCTCCAGTTGAAGGGTGATCCTTAGCTCCACGGCGTCCCTAGAAGAGTCATCATCTGGACGACACCGCAGTTCATCTTCCAGTTCCGCTATTCTAGCCTCCCTCTGCGCAGCTTGGGCAAATGCCTCTTCCGTCTCCTTTTCCTGCCAGATATGCCGTCTCGGATATGCGGTAAGGCATGAATGAGGAAGATTCAACAATGAAATCTTTACCTGTATAGAGAGCATTCCTTCTGCCTCTGCGGCACGCTGCGTGACATGAGCAAGTTGCTCGTGAAGCAAATCCAGCTCTGAGGTAGGGATCCATAAGCTGGAAGAGACGCCATCTGCTCCCATCGCTGATGAGGCTGCGTCGATCTGGACGCGCTATAATCACATGAGGTGATAATTAGTGGCTAAGCACCATGAATCTAAGGTCATAATTAGGAGTATGCATTGCATATACAATTACCGAGGCATTTAAGGAACCACGCGTGTCACCCAATTGTCGCTCCGTGTCTGCCAAGCGAGCTGGCAAGTTCGCTATCATGGTATCACGGACATCCTGTAGTCATGTTATAGGAGTCAGCATTTTCACAAAAAAAAATAGATAAGAACAAAAACAACAAAAACAACGAAAAGAAGAAAAAGGGAGGCCTACCTCCACAAGTCCCCCAGGTTGGAGTCGCTCTGCATACATTGCCCTATATAGACGCAGATAGTCTTCACTATCTTGTGCCTGCGATTCCACAATTGTTCCACCCCGTTGCCAGTCTTCATACTGTTCGGGGAACCGCACACGCCAATCAATACAGGTTGCCGGTCCTCGCGTCTTTCTCCCGACCTGAGGTGGCGCAGTCGTATCTATCCACTCCTGGGCTAGCCCTAGGGTCCTCATAACTAATCGTAGCCGAAGAGGCTCGATTTCATTCAGGCAGTGGATCCAAAGCTCTCGTCCAAACCGGGCACGGCTCATCAAAACCCACGGTTGGTCGACATCGACCATACTTGAGTAGGGTCTCCAGTTCACCTAGATTAGATTGTACATATTCTTTTAGCTAGTCAAATGTAGAAGCAAAAAATAAAAAAAAAGAAAGAACTAAAAAATAAAAAAAGAAGAAAAAAGAATCCTACCATCGCTGCAGGGAACTCCTGCAGTTCACGTCTTAACACCATCAGTTGGTAGGATAGAGGTGATGTACTCATAATGGGTTGCCACCGTCTGGATAATGGCACCGTCACTGGTCGCCAATGCCGAGCTCTCCCCATCGGGAGGTAATAGTAGCTCCATAGCTGCATCATCATGTGCCATTAGTGCCTTAAGTGAACTATTGGAAAAACACATACAAAAAATGAAACAAAAATTACCTGGATAAATGGTGTAAAGCCGCTGACAGTCACCTCACGGTCTGCCTCTTGGGATAGGCCTGTAAACAGATGTGCCAGCACGGCAGCTCCCCAAGCATACTGCCCTACTCTCTCAAGATCTACTAGCAGCACTAGGAAGCGGCAGTCGATGCTGCCTCCCTTCGAGCTCAGTAGCAATCTTCCCAGCAAGAAGAGGAGAAATCTCCTCAAATCCATGTTGGACCTCTCCCAATTGTCGAAATCTGTGCAGTACACAGCACGGCACCCTCTTTCAGTCCTTTCCATGAATTCTTCCAAGGACTCATCATCCCGGGGACGAGTATCAGCAAGTCCCAATGCCTCCATGATGGATGCCTTGGCTACTGATCGGTTCTTCCGACCGTCAAGTTCCAGTCCTAATAGCTTTTGGGCACCTTCTCGGTAGTCCGCGTAAGTGACTCCGGTCACTGCCTCCCCATCCACTCTGAGGCTCGTGATGCGGACAACGTCTTCTAGACTGGGTACCATGTGCCCCCAGGGCATCAAGAATGCCCGACTCACTGGGTCCCATCTTTCGCGCAATGCTTGGATGAGGACGAGGTCGAGCTTGATTGGCTCGATCCGCAGAAAGGCCCCAAATCCCATCACATCTAGCCTGGCCTTCTGGAAGTCTGGAAGACCACGATATGCTGCAACCACTAGCTCCCAAGAAATGTGCGATTTCATCATGCTCTGCACATACACAAGAACTGAGCAAAGGGGAGCTTTGCCAAGGAAGAAAAAGGAAGAAAGAATGAAGGAAGGGATGACAAGGTCCGACTTACGAGTTGTGATTGCATCCTCTCACCGAGCTGTCCCTCGACTTCTGAAAGTCTCCTGGAACTGCTGCCAGATTTGCTCCTCTTTGAAGAGCGGGAAGACTCACCTTCTGCTCTGAAGCTAGATTCACCCTCCATCCTGAAAATTGAGCAACTCTCACTACCTCCCCTTCTTGCAAACTTTCACTCTTCGGATCAGCTCTCACGACTCGGGTGCTCTCAAGTCGAGTGAAAGAGGAGGTATTTATAGGATTGGAAGGAAGTTGATATAGATCTATCACCATCACCCCTAGCAACTGCCTTTGCGACAAGTCACCCCCCTTACTGTTGCGGCCACTCTACCATGGGGAGTGATCGATTTGGGGGCGTGATTTGTTGACTTGTCGTCCTTATTCGGTCCAAAGATTCTCTGCGTTTATTGTCCTGTTGCATCTACTTTTAGAGCAAACAAGCAAATCGGGGACATTTATGCGGGAAAATAGGGCCAAGGGCCGACGTTTTTGAAATTGGTGGTAGATCCTTTTGAAAAATCATGGCCACGGTACACTCACGTGTCACTTCGCCATGTGAAGTGAATGGAGCAGAGCTGTGATTTGTTGACCTGCCACTCCTATTCGGTCCAAAGATTCCCCGTGTCCTTTGTCCTATTGCGACTACTTTTAGCGCAAATAAGGAAACGAGGGACATTCACGTGGGAAAAGAGCACCACGGGCCGATATTGTTGAAGTTGGTGGCAGATTCCCTTTGAAAATCATGGCTATGGTGAGTCACCACTCCGTGTTTTAAGGCGACATCTCGCCGAGCATGTCTCGCGAGAACCCATGTGGTAGAGAAGAGCCGCAGAAGAGAATGAACGAACGGGCAAGCAAGCTGCGTTCAAACCAAGCCATTTCATTCACATATCTATATAAGGGTTTGTGCCCGTCATGAGGAAGAAGTGGGTGTACAAGCCATTCACTAATCCTCGTCACCCTCCTGGTTACGTCTCTTCTCTCTCCAAAGGTAAGAATTCCCTCGGAGGCCTTCTATAGTCTCGTGATGCAGCAATCACTTTGCTGTGCCATGCCTTTCCATCTGTTCTGGAGATGCTTTTCGTCGTCCTCCTGTTTCTCTCGCGACCCTGATGGCCGTGAAGCTCTTGAAGCTGAGGATGCTGGTTGAACTCCCCTCTGCTCTGCCGAAGGAGACTGTACCAGCTCCAGGAGCTCCCTTGCCGCGAGCTCCAATTCCCCTCCGATCTGCGGAGCAAGTGACGTGTCTGGACGCTCTTCCTCTCAGAGTTCCATCTCTTGGGCCTCCTGTGCTACTCTGTCTTTGCCTTTCTCTTCATCTTCTCTCGCTTTACCTCTCTCCTTGCCACTTGGAGAGAAACCTTTAGCGTCAAGGCATCTCGGGGCAATCCCTCATGCTGTAGTTGCTCTGATCTTTCATCTCTTATTCTGTGATGGTCAGCTGTCGCTTGGCGTCTGCCATCTTAGCCGCTTACGGAAAAGGGATGGAGGAGATTCAAAGCATGTGCAAGGGCATTAAGGCCTTATTTCATTCCAAAATGAGGACTACACCAGGGGTTTAGGCACTTCGGGCCTCAAATTCCCCAATTGGGTTACATAAGCTTTCCACAGTTCCATGTCCTCATTTACAGACACCATTACCTTCAGTGGAACACTTGCCTTCCACGATGCTTTAATTGCCTTCACATCATTTGCATCTCCCTCCGCACCTAGCTCTCTCTTCCTCAGAGGAGGAATTTCAGATAACATTGGGAATGAATGGCGAGGGAGGCCGATCTGAGTATAACACCGATGTGCATTGTACAGAACAAACTCAGTCGCGCCAACAAGCTGCAGCTCTACATCTGGGAAAGACCTTGTGAGGAGTTCACATGACAGTAAACATGTTGGCGCATAAGTGAACATGTTCTGCATCATAGTGCTGTAGTGATTCCTCCAGTCTTCGCGTTTCTTCAACCAAGGAGCGCGATTTACCACATTACCACTAAAGCCTAACACATCGGCTATGTGGTAAAGTGGACTTTGTTGGAAGATTTTTGAGGTAGTCGTCATCCCCTCGTGGTGGTCAAATTTGAAATGCAAGTCAATCCAGCAATTTAGAAGGAGTATGCAACCGAAAGGAGGCTTACCCATGCTGGAAGCTGTGAGACCGC
Source organism: Amorphophallus konjac (assembly GCA_022559845.1). Classification (NCBI taxonomy): domain Eukaryota; kingdom Viridiplantae; phylum Streptophyta; class Magnoliopsida; order Alismatales; family Araceae; genus Amorphophallus; species Amorphophallus konjac. The sequence continues at coordinate 472,971,995 of CM040118.1, forward strand.
TGTAGAGATAGGCAAGGACGGCGGGCCCCACTCTCTTGCCATCCCAAATCCCACAAATGGCGCTCAATTGGTCTTCCTCCACTATGTTGTCTGTATAATGAAATAGGAGAGCTCCCGCTAAGCAGATTGTGAACCCCTTCATCAGTTTCTCCAGCTGATCATCACTTGTCGATTCTTCCAGGGCACTCATGGTCCATTCCGCAAGCTTTTGTAAGTTAATTCCCTGTCGAGTTTGGACCGCCTTGATAGCCTTCGATGGCATGAAACTTTCGAGAACTTCCTCAGAAGTCACATTTTTTAGCATGCGCGAGATCTTTATCTTGCCATCCTTCTTAAATTTCTTCAAACCGAGCAGCAACTCCACCTCCTCAAGAAGAATTGTTGCTTCAAAAGTGGGGAAAATGAAGGTGTGGGTTTGAGGGTGCCAAATTTCTACCAGTGCACCCATGGCTGCCCAATCCATGTAAATCTTGTCATAGTGTTTGGCGTGAATCACCAGTCCTTGGAGATGCCATTTTGAAATCACAGCTCTCATGCCAATGGTCATATTCGAAGTGAGCTTCGATAGCCAGGGCAGCTTTGAGAATTTCCTTGGGCCCGGGAAGAGAGGATATGGCTGAAAGGGAAAGGAAATGTCGAGAAGGTGAAGGAGAAGTCATACAGAAACTAAAAAGTGAGTCAACTCACCAGCCCTGAGTGAATTCTTTCACTCAGATGCCCTTCAAGGTCCCTAAGCCGTTGGATCTCATTGCTAGCCCTGCTTCTCTTCACGGGACGTGAGGATTCGCCTTCCATCTCAAGTCAAAGGGCTAAGATCACTCTTTCTCTCCCTTGCTTCTCTTTAGGGAATTCGTGCTTGTGCTTCTTCCTGGTTCGCATATGAGCTACTTATAGAATAGAAAGGAATCAAGGTCGTCATCAATAGTTTGTCGTGTTATGATTATTAATCCTGTATGATTGGTCATGTTATGATTATGTCTTTTGATGATTGTGTTAATAACTCTGTCTTGTCATGATTGTGTTCATAATTCTATCTTGTCATGATGGTGTTAATAACTTTGTCTTGTCATGATTGTGTTCATAATTCTATCTTCTCATGATTGTGTTGATAATTCTGTCCTATCATGATTGTCTTAAATAACGCTATCTTCAGGATTGTATTTTGTTATCGTTGTGAAATTGTTCTATGTAAATTTTAAGGAAAAAAGGAAAAGATAAAAAAGATAAAAAAGAAAAAAAGAGAAAATGGATCATCACCCTCCCACATGTATCATATCCGCAGTGTGTCTGGTATTGTATGTACATAATTGGAGTCTGTAAGCGCCGTACGCCTTGAATGAATTTGGAGTTTGAGTTCAGACTCTGATAACTTCAAAAGAGTTCAGAGCGTACGAATAGGTTGTTAAGTCGTGAAAGAATGGGGACGACGGTTCCGTTCAGTGTGTCGATAAACGGGCCTCAGCTCATTACCGGCTCACCGAATCGGTATCCTGACCCAATCTCCACAGCTTAACTGTGGCCAGTTGATCTCACTGTGAAAATCATCCACTTAAGTCGATTGTGTAAGCCACTATGTTCAAACACTCTGAAATATGAGATATTCCATTCTGAGTCGAGTATTGAGTTTTCCCGAGGTTGTTTTGGGATGTTTCTCTGGAAGAAACCATTGTTTGGATTTACCTTCAGTTCATCTTTTATTCCCCCTCGGACCCACCTTGGATGTAGCACGTCCACAATAGCTGGTAACCGCTCTCCAATGGTGAAACCTGCAGGTCTACGACCCAGGTACTTCCGCACCGTGAAGTTGGACCTTTTACATGTAAGTGCCCCAGCGCACACTTTGTCTTCCCTGTTTGTTTATCATCCAAACAATGGCTAATTTCGGAGAGTCTTCTTCAAGGTTACTTCGGTAAAATTTGGGAAAGATTCTCATCAGTGAAATGTTTAAAAAGCATGTCTCATCACACCTTGGCACCTGCTTTTCGCTTCATTCCATTTCATTCCAATCCACTTCATTCCATTCCATTACATGTCATGCCCCTACAAAGCAGATGTCAAGGCGGGGCAGCTGTAGACACGCTATTTTCACATTTTTTACGGGTAAATCTCATATTACACCACGATGTCTCAGAGTGGTTCACACGATTGACTTATGTGAGTGATTATCATCTTTTTAGTTTTTATATAAAAACATAAAAAAATCCAAAAAATTGAGAAAAGCTTAAAAAATAATAAATATATATATAAAATAAAGTTGTAAATACATATATATATATGTTTGTATATATATGTGCAATATATGATATAAATATATAGATATATATATATGTATATATACATATATATATATACTTAGTTTTATCTTAGTAAACTTAAACAAAAAAACACAAAAGATCTTAATCAACTTAAATAAAATAACATTACATATTTTAATCTATTACCCCACACCCCTAAAATTTTGGATCTGGTCTCCCTGTATCAACAGCATCATCCCCCACACTTCCCCCCCACCTTATCTCTCTCTCTCATACTTCCCTATCCCATTTTCTCTCTTCTTTATCTTCTTTTCCCAGCCGCCCCGACAGAGGGAATCTCCCTCTCTCATGTCCCTTTCCCTCTGTCTCATTATCTCTTCCTCTTCCTTCATCTCAACACACACTATCTCTCTCTCAATAACTCTCTCTTTCTAGCAACCCACGTGAACCCCCTTCTCCAACAACACACACAGACATTCCCCTCTCCATTACATCTCCTTCCCCTCCCACTCCTTGCCTCCTACACACGGCAGCCCCCATCGAAAACCACATCACACCCTCTCCCTCTCTCCTCTCCTTAGCCCAAAAACCACCATCGAGTTAGCTTCTCACCCCCGACGCATCCACGCCGGAGCACCTCCAGCCGCTCCCGCCGCAACCCACCGTCAACACCCCGCCGCACGCACGTCGTCCGCGACCACCGCAGCTCCCGACGCCACAGCCGCAGTCAAACCATCCAACTCCTCTCTCGAACCCTCTCGCACACCCATATGCTGTCTCTCTTTCCATCTCCCGTTCCCTCTCTCTAGCCATTGTACCTTCACCCCGCAACCTCCCACCACCGTAACTCTCTCCCTACACACCTCTCTCCACCGTGGCACCACGCCCCTCACTCTCTCTAACCGTTTCTCACCGCCGTGAAGCCCACACCCTGTACCCTCTCCATTTCTCCACGTACCCATGGCCATGCAACACCGTAGACACCTCCCCCCTCACCATCCCAATCTCTGCTAACCCACCTCCAGCACCCAGATCGGCCACTGCTCCCTCCGGCTGCCGCCGCTTCCACTGCCACCACCATCCGCAAGCCCCCCGTGCCGCCGCTGTCGTCGCCGTTGGACTGCCCGCCGGTCGCCACCGCTGCTAGACGTCCGAGCTCCACCCTTCTGCAGCCGTCTCCCACCGCACCGCCGACGTCACTGTTCCCCTCTGCACGTCACCACCACCGCTACCGTCGTCGACCGGACGCTCCCCACGCTGCATGCACGTCGTCTACTGCCACTGCTGCACTTGCCGCTCGTCACTGGGGCACTCCCGTCGCCAGTCGCCGACACCGTCTCTCACCGCGTCGACCCCGGCCGTCTCCGGCATCGTCGCCGCGTCGCCTCCAGCTCCACCTCACCGTTGCCGCCCACCGCCGGGGGGCTCCGTCGACCTCGCCACCGCGGAGCTCCGCGACGCGGACTCCCCCCTCGCCGTTTCTCTCTCTACTCCTCTCTCTTCTCTTCTCACTATTCCTCTCTCCCTCACACCTTCCCTCTCCCTGTCACGATCTTTCTCTTCCCGTCTCTGTTTCTTCCCTCTCCATCGAGTTATCTTTTTCCCTCTCTCTCTTTTATTTTTGTTTTTTTCTTCCCCTCTTTCCCCTCTCATCTCTCTGCTCCCTTTCGATATCTTCCTCACTTCTTTTTTTTTTATTTATTCCCCTCTCTCATTCCCTTTCTCTCTCTGCTCACTATCTCTCTCCCCTCCCTCTTATGTATAAGATATATATACTACATACACGTAGAACTTACTATGTACATACTGAATATATAGTATTTATATACAGTATATATATTGAATATATAATATTTAGTATTATTCACATATATGTTATGTAAATATGTATATACTGAATATATAATATTTGGTATTATATATAGCGTGTGTATATATATATTAAATATATAGATATCTTCCCCTTATTTTCTCTTATATATTTATCTTTCATATATCTATTATATATATGCATAATTTGAGTATTAAAGAAAAACTTCAAAAAAAAGAGTTCTTTCCATTCCCTTCTCTCTCTATTTTTTAAAATATCCTAGTTTGGCTGTTTTTATTTTGTTTCTTTTATTTTCATAGTATAGATAGATATTTTATATATCATTATGTATACATATTAATATATATATAGTTATATCATCAGGCACGTACATGTATATATATATATATATATATATATATATATATATATATAAACGTGTTTCATGTATATATATTTAATCTTTCTTAAATCCATGCAGGAATAAAAGCCGAGCCTCCAGTCTAATCAACGCTCCCGCACGTCTTCGTACACAGGGAAGTCGTCTCGTCCCACCGTTTGCCCGCTTCGCGCTTGTGTCGCCATCAGCGGCTCTTTTGTTACTCTTATTCTTTTGTTGTATTTTTAGTTTGTCATACATGCTATCATTGTTTTATCTTCTGAATTGTTATCATATTATATCAGTTGTCTAACTTAATTTTATTTTTTGTTTGTTTATTTTGCAGGGTAACCAGTCAAAAGCCCCCTTCTTCGACCAGTCGAACGAAGAGGAAGAAGGAACCCGCGCAAATCCCGCGTCAAAGGCCAAGCGATCGATCAACTAGTTCGGGGCCCACGGTCCCTGGCGATCACACCACCAAACGCGTGCTTGTAGTAAATTTTAATTTCTGTCTATAATACCCGCGGATAGCTAAATCCCGGGTCTGTTTGTACTATAATCGGCCGCGGTGAGTCATTTCACCGTGGTCATTTACTTTCGGCATTTTTCTTTCTGCACTTTGTTATATTGTTGTTAAAACCCCGCATGGATCAATATCATGCGGCGGTCTGTTTACTGTTTATATTCATGTTATTGTTATTGTGTGAGGAGTGATATGCCGTTCTAAATTCCGAGTCTACGTGTGTTTGTCCGCCAACTTCTACTACGTAGAGTCCCAGGTTCGCACTCGGTATATACAAAGCTGTCCTCGGAATGGTAGGTCACGCCTATCGGGAAGGGGTTCAGTTTGCGTGAGAGGGTCTTCGGATCCCGTTCTCCGCCCTGTACCGAAGGTCCGGTAAGTCTAGGCTCCACGTCCTCGTACAGAGTGACCTTTCAGGTCATACTCTCTGCCGTCTTTTCTACATCATCCTTTTTACGCACGCGTTTTCATTTTCATCATTTTTACTCTTTCACTCAGAGAGGGAGAAACCCCATCTCTCTCTCTCTCAGTCCACCACGTGACGCGTTCACACCCTTGGGAGAGAGAGAGAGAGAAATAATGAGAGAATAAGAGAAGAGAAATTTAGTGGAGGGGAGTGAGATGTGGGAAATGTTTCTATTCAAATTGATTCATCAAAAGTTGAGTACATGAGGAGAGATGGGCCTATATATAGGCAACCATTCTTTACATGACCAAAATGTCCCTGACAATAAGACAAAAGACCGAGCATATCCTAGACTCAATCCTATGGGCCCATAACTAAGATAATAAGGCCCAATTAAGCATAACAATGGAGATGGACTAGAACCACATGACTCAATAAAGGGAAATACAAAAGATAGGACTCAATAAAAGAAAAATACATAAGATGAAACTTGGGAAATGAAGATAACAAGTGTAGACCATAATCAATCCACATCAAGAGTGTGCAGGCGACCCGAGCTAGAGGGAGTGTCGTGAGATGCCCTCATCAACAGCGAGTTGATCTTCCTCCTGATGTCGATCTGCTGAAGACAGTTGGGAGATCCAGGAGCAGCGTTCCTTGTGAAGCTCGTCTACATTTTGGAAGAAGAAGACCAGACGATCATTGAAGCTTCTTCCTCCAGATTTCTGGATTCAAGGCCGAGCTTAGGCTGTTTCATAGATCTGAATTTATTCTTTCTTTTACTAAGTGGTTTCGTTTTGTTATTTGTCTTTCCATTATGAACTCTATTATACTGTTTCTCCCTCGTACTGGTTTGAGTAGAGGGAGGGGGTTGATCCAGCAGACTATGCTTGGATCAAGGGAAATTGGGCGTGTTGCCTGCAAGCTATTTGTCAGCGGGATAGAGAATTTGTTTCTCTGGTTAAGCCAAACTGTAATGCTCAGCGGTGTATGTGAGGAAGCTTTTTCCTCGGTGTAGCTAAGCTGTAAAGCTCAGCAGGGATCCTCACTGGTTAAGTGAGGGGTGGACGTAGGCCTCCACGGGGAGACCGAACCACCATAAAAATCTACGTACACTGTGTGGTTTGATTTCTCTTATTATTCTCCCTTCGTTAGATGTTTGATTAGGCACGATTCTCATTGCTGTTTAGTTATTGATTTTATCTCTATCATTCTGCACCATAATTCGTGTGTGATCGTGCATAGAATTTTTTAAAGGGTCAACCTATTCACCCCTCCCCTCTAGTTTGACATTCCACCTAATCCAACAATTTCGTTATCAAAGTGGCACTAACTGATCTTGATCAGGATTTTAAATCATCTGGGAATGCAAATGAGTCAACTATTTTAATAATTGGAGAGGCTCAACTCCGTGCCAATGTAATCGCTCGTGTAAAGTTTTCTTCTACGTTGGAGTGCGTAAACTCAATTGCCTGTTTTATTTCATTTCCGAGGATGATTAACTAGTTAAAAAAAGGCGCCTCCCGTGTGTGTTTATTCAAAAGAAATATTGATATAGAATTTCTGAATGTTATGTTGTCTTAACATTTCTTTTTCAAAGTTCAACTTATTAATATGGAAGTTTATATTAAGAAATTATCTATATACCCCTAAAAAATATCTAAATTATGATTATACCCCTATTTTTATAGAATTTATCAATAAACTCTCATAATCTCAAGCAATTTCTCACTATACCCCTACCGTCAACGTACCATCATGGTGCCTAACCTCAAGTGACTTAGCATAGGTCCAATTATTAACTTATCTCTAGTTAACTCTCTCTCTCTCAATCTATCATTGGTCAAAACACACACACACACTCTCTCTCTTTCTTCATCTCTCTCTCTCTGCTCTCTCTCTCTAGCTCATCGTTCCTAGCGACATGGGTCGTCGATAGGGGAAGGGGTGTCTGGGGAAGGTGGGGTGATGCTCAACGGCTAGTGGGATGATGCTCGGCACTATCCAATTGGGTGGGGGCGGTGCTCCCAGGTAGGAGTGTCAATGGATCCTTAAGATCCGAAAATTAGATCCGAATCCGAAATTATTTTTGGATTCAGAGCTGCGTATTTGATCGGCTGCTACGTTTTCGGGGCGGAGAGTTTTTGATCCGAAATCGGCTGCTGCGTTTTCGGGGCGGAGATTTTTTGATCCGAAATCCTGATTTTGGATCAGTCATCGGGGCACCATAAAGCCTCTCCTCCCGGGGCGAGCAACCCCACGCCAGCATCGATCCTCCCTCTAGGGTTTGCTCCCGTCTACGGGTGCGATCTCACAATGGCGGCATTCGCGACCTCTTTGCTCCCGTCTCCGACTGCCATCTCACAACTGCGACATCCGCGGCCTCCCTCTAGGGTTTGCTCCCGTCTCCGGCTGCGATCTCCCAACGGCGATCGGCCACCTGCAGCGGCGACAACACCTCGCTCTCCTTCGGCTGCTCACGACAGCGACGACATCTCCTACGTTCTCTGAGGGCGGCGGATCTCGGCACCCGCGACGGTGATCCCGTCTCTTCTCACTATCTCACTGTTTCAGGGTTGTTGGAGCCCCGAATGGGGTACTCCTCTTTTCAACGGCTCGAGGGATATGGGGTACTTCTCTTTTCAACAGCTCTTCCCCATTTCTGTCTCCCTCTTCTTCCAAGTCCCGATTTTTTCTGCGGCCGCGGAGTACAAGGTGGGTTGCAATGGCAGAGGGCAAATGCAACTGCTGAAGTGAAAGAGAAGACCGGCAGAGCCGTTGATCACAATAATGGAGGTACCCTCCTCGGTAAATAAGTGACATGGGTGGGGGGTATCCAGGCCAATCGTGCAGTAGAGCCACCAAGGAATGAACACCCCACCCCCCACCCCAACCCACGCCCACGTTGGTGGTGTTACTAGTACAGAGTGGTCGGAGTCTTTTTTCTGTCGCCCCTCCTCCAAGACCCCAACATTGCTCACATGGCGCCGCAGTACAGCCAAATTGGGAAGAGGTCGGGTAAGGGTAGCACATGTGCACGATTTTTATTCAAAAACCACCACTATGGTGTGGGGGTTACCCTTTAACCCCACTCTGTATTATTCCTCCTCCACAGCCTACAGTTTCTCCATATGTTAATTTTTGGAGGAGATCTTATCTACGATGTCTTAGTTTAAGGGATTTGGTCTGGATGTCTTAGTTTAATTGGGCATCTTATTAAATATATTTACCGGTATACATATATATATATCATTTGCCTTCTCATATATCATCTAATTATTTATGGGTTTTATTCTTCGAGGGGTGTCATGATCGTCACAGTCGTCAAAAAGAAGACTTGATCCAAACATTGTTCATATGTTATCAGATGATGGATCTGTTCTCTGTCCTTTTTCTTTTCTGTTCATGATCTGATTCATCTGGTAATGTGAGGTTAATCTTCTCATCGAATGTCTCAGCGAGTATATTTACCAATATATACATATATCTATATATGTGATATATCCCTCACAAATCATTAAGATACATCTGGGTTTTAGTTTTCAAACTCTGTTGTCATTATTATCCTCTTCAAAAATAAGTCTTCATCATTAAGATACTTCTGGGTTTTAGTTTTCAAACTCTCTTGTCATTATTATCCTCATCAAAAAGAAGTCTTCATCTTAATTCATACATCATAATGATGGGTGCATGTTCCCTGTCTTTTATTTTTTGTTCTTATCCGATTCATATGGTAAAGAGAGCCTTTCCTTTTCTTTATTTTTTTGGGTCTATTTGTTATGAGATCTTATGTGGATGTCTGATTGTTTAATTGGGCATCTCAAGTAATTTACAAGCAGTATTATCATCGTCGTCAGAAAGGACTCTTGATCCAAGCATTGTCCACTGCGATCCTTCTGCACACCCTTCTCTAACCACAACAGTTTAATTTTTCAATCAAGTTCCATATGTGCCTGCCTCTGTTCATGCTTATTTACTCAACATCTGTTTCTTACATGCTTCATAGGGAGTGGCAGGGCAGGAATCGTGCTACCCGAGGCCAGCGAGAAGGTGGTGGCACTGGACACAAAAACCGTGTATGGATTGTATGAAATATGAGTATACTTTACCGATGGCAACTTCCTTCCATATTGCACTTCTGTTGTGTACCATTTAATTGCTTAGTTAAACTATCATGTCAATTTAGCAGATAAGGATACCTGTTCTTTGCGTTTGAAAAAATGGGCATGCTTTCTCAAGTAGAAGAGCATTTAATTTCCATGTTTGTAGTTTTAAGACTTAAGCTAATATGTAGGGAGCAACCGGCATTCCCACTAGACCTCAAAAATATCCGGACAATGAAGGGAATGAGACAAATTTTGATACATGGATACGTGGTCTTCTCTAAGACAACAATTAGCAAAAGAGTGAACAAAAAAGGTAGGATGTTATTCATCTGATCTGGCACTTATCAGATTTCACAGTGATTATTGATAACTGCATTGTGCCCCTTTACAGGTACATAGATATGGCTGAATCGCTATGCCAAAAGCGTGCCTTGGAAGCTTTCCGCCTTGATCCTGCCAAATGGGGAGGTATCACTGCACCCCCTTCCTGGTGCCTTGTTAGCTGACCATACTCAACCCAATGGCTAGTTTTCTATTTGATGAAGGCTACTTTGCAAGTTTTTCTTATTTTGTATTTTTGTTGTAGTGAATGTGTAGCCTCTGTCCGGATCCCCTGCTAATTTTCATGTGTACACTGCACTCCTAAAGCCCCACGAAAGAATCATGGCTCTTGATCTTCCTCATGGTGGGCATTTGTCTCATGGATACCAGGTATTAAGAGCTTCCCAACAATTTGTTGAATGATAGAAGTCTTTGTTTAAACACAGATCGGTTCTATGAGTCTATATTTTGATCTCAGGACTGGAATTTCATGTTTTAACATCCTGAGATTGACATCTGTTGTAAGCATAGATATTTGTTCTAACTTTCTACATGTGGTGAAATTGAGTTTTTTAGTGCCTCAAAAGCATTTCATACTTTGTAGATAAAAAAAAACTCTTGCCATTTCTTAGCTCTAACATTCATAGATGGTAAAATACATGTTTAACCAATCAATTTAATTTTTCTCTTTTCGTAGTAACTTCTCTCCTAATTGCTCTTTGGTCTTTCCTATGCAGCTGTAGCTACTGCAAGCAGAGAATGTTGGGTTCGGTGCTATGTATTCAGAGGGGGGGTGAATGAATATATCCCTTTTAAAAAATTCACCCAATTAAAACCTTCACCCAAAATAGAATTTCGCTCAAACAATAACTGGAATGCTAACAAGACAAATTAGACACTCATCTACTGAACCTATGATCAAACACATGGAGCGCCCCTATGCAATCATCTAGCGAAAGCAAACAGATAGAAACATCAAACCACTGCACAAGAGGTTTTTAGGTGGTTCGGTCCAGCAGACCTACATCCACCCCACACTCAACCCGAGTGTGGCTTCCTGCTGACTCACAGCTTGAACAGCTGGGCATCACAGCTTGCCATTCGAGGAATCCTCCTCGCCCGCTGAGCAACATAGCTTGCTGTCCAGTGGAATCCACCACTGCAAACCGCTGGAGATTACAGCTTACCCGTCCAGAGGCAGCACCTCTGCAAACCGCTGACTAACAGCTTGAATAAAGATGTAAAAGGAAATAAAAGATAGAAACTACAGCACCGGAAAGCTGTAAACAAAGAAGCACAATATGTGGCTCTCAAGGAGCTAACTGGCCTAGATTTGATCCACGGTCCAGTTGAGACAATCTTCAGCTGATCTCTCTTCCTCTTTCCTTTTCTTCTTCTTCTCTGCTCTCGATCTATCACTCTCTTTTTCTTTCTCTTCTTCTCTGTTCTTCTTTCTCTTCTTCTCTTCACACTCTGCTATCTCGATCTCTCACTCAATCTCTCTTTCTTTCTCTTTCTCACTCTCTTTCTCTTCTTCTTTTCCTTTTCTTCTTCTCTGTCTGGATCGTGGCTCTCTGTATGGACTTCACCTCTCGCCAATTCGATCAGTCTTCTTCTGTGGAAGAATGCTCATATATATAGTAGCAGCAGCAGCAGCACTGGGCGCAAGTGGCCTCCACATTTCCCGCCCAATCGACTCTGCCACGTGTCAGCATCTCAGCTCCTTAGGTCACGTGCCAGACACCTGCAAGACAAATGAGGAGTTCAGTCGATTAACAAAATCAATTGAAGACAGTGTATAGACTTTATAACTCATGATGTAAAATGCAGTGTATAGACATGAAATGAATGCTGCATGATCGAGCCTGACCAATGTATAGACATTACAATGCTCATCCATTGAATAGACTTCACAGTGCTCAATCAGACTTCGCGATGCTCAATCAGACTTCACGATACTCAATCAGACTTTCACGATGCTCAATCACCCTTGAAGATGTGAGCGAGATAGTGTATGGACTTCAAAAGCTTGAAGGCCCAACGTACAGACTTTGAAGAGTCTGAACCAATGTACAGACTTGTAACGCTTGAGGACCGATGTATAGACTTAGGAGCATATGAAGTTTCAGGGGAGCATCTATGGCCTTTGGATAGCATCACCAGCGTCAGGGGAGCATGTAGAGCACATGATGTCTCTGGGGAGCAATCGCTGCTCCAGGGGAGCATCCTCAAAGTTAGGGAAGCATTAGCAGTCACTGGAGGGCATACTCGATCCCAAGAGAGCATCCGGGGGGACAGGCGAGCATGCACGTCTGATGTACAGACTCTACCAATGTATAGACTTGGTGGATAGTGATGCATAGCCAAACGGATGTACAGACTATGAAGTACAACCAGTGTGTAGACTTTAAAGAACTGCATGCTACAGTGCAATGTCTAGACTTGCTATATGCATGAGACGCTGATGAAGACGGTCCACTGTACAGACTTCCCTAAGACAATGCATGAAACGGATGATGTATAGACTTGAGTTACTTTAGCAATGTATAGACTTACTATATGCATGAGACGCAAGTTGAGACGGTGTGTGCACTGTAACGAATGTATAGACTTTCCACCGACCAATGTGTAGACTTTGCAAGCCTAAGACGCTGAATGAGACGGTGGCTGAGACGGACGCTATACACACTTTAAGTCCAGTGTATAGACAATGTCTTAGACTCTAAATGAGATGCTAAGAAGATGCATTGTATGGACTTTGAGAAATGCTTCAAGTGGATGGCTGTACAGACTTCATGAATAGAGATGCATTGTACACACTTGTGATGCATGAACAAGCCAGTGTGCAGACTTCATGAATGTGCAAACTTGTCAACGAAAATGCACAATGTATAGACTATGCACATGCATGAAGAGTGTATAGACTAATGAAATGCTTTACCCTGCAGTGTATAGACTTGCTAGTCATCAAACTACATGCAGATAGAAAAGCAACGCACATAGCAGAAATCAAGCACTATATTAGTCATACACATGCATTCTCCACAAAACAAGTTATGTTACTATCATCAAAACACAATCTCATAAAGCACTCACTGTGTTGCAATCATCAAAACAAAACAGCATTGCTATCATCAAATCAACATAGCACATGCTTGTGCCTAAGGGGCACAACATTCTCCCCCTTTTTGATGATGGCAATACACTGTGACAGTGAGTCACACACAAAATTTTCTCCCCCTTTGACATAATCAAAAAGAGAAAAAATAGTATAAACAAGAGTGCAAAGTGCATTATGCGTGCAAATTCCTCTAGATCAGTAAACTCCCCCTGAACTGGTTCTCCCCCTTAATAATTGCTCCCCCTTTGAGAAGGAATATGAACAGATAATGTAAAGGTAGAGAAGGTAGGAGGGTCACTAGACAACAGCTGAATCATGGGTTCAGAAAGGAAGCATGATTATAAACAACTGTTAAAGTATAAGAATCAGCAACATACAATTTTGACAAAAATTCAGGTTTAACAGTGATAAATCTAGAGTAAAACACCCGACCCTTGAAAAAGAGTTTATAGACTCCGTTTATAGCAATGAATCTAGGGCACATGGTATTAATAGATAAGTCTGAAATAATACCATTTTGTGATTAAACATGGAATTTCAGGAAAGGCAACTTGAATATGTATTAATAAAAATAATTTACACTCATTGACTTTTGATTTTCAAAGGGTTACAGTAGTTTGATTTTCATTTTTCAATTTCTGAATCTGAACTAAGTGAATAGACCTGTGGTATTTATGCTGTTGACATTAGGTGTACACCTTGATAAGAGGTAGGTACCCTCAGTTACTAGGCATAAACTACAAGATCTACTTCAGATCAAGGCCTACAAGAAATAGTCTTCACTTTTGACATTAAGGGTAAACCTTGATTAGAGGCCAGTACCCTCAGTTACTTGGTGAGGACTCCCCCTATAGATTTGACCCTATGAATAGAGATAGCCTAAAGCACTTCATGACATGTGAATTTTCCTGCTTCTTTGGAGGAGTTCACAGTTTCTCAGTGCAATGAACCATTACTCTGTCACAATGTTCAGTTCTTTACATTTGTGATCTTATTTACTGCTGCCCTTAATTCTTTTAGAATGATTGTTTGAAAAACAGTACATACTCTTATTCACTTGTTCTAGACATTTCCAGTTCAACACATTTAGGTATTAAAAAAAACCTTTTTCTATTTTAGCCATGAGACAAAGATTAAGAGCTATAAAAAGTTTTCTTTTATCTCAAATTCTGAAGGCAGACATTTGACTCTTCAATTTATAAAGGTTAAAACTTTAGTTCCTTTCAATTTGTAAGAGTGATTCTTATAAGTGAACAATTGCATTAATCACAGCTCAATATACTAAACCAGAAACAATTTGTTCAGTGAAAACGATGGGGAAAAGATAGCAATAAGCATTATGGTCCAATGACATCTGATTGTCAAAGAATACGAATGAATTCAATGGGGACAGTGATAAGTAGCAAGGATTCAATATGGTGAACTAAGCTCTCAGCTCCCCTTGACACCATGATGCAAAAGATATGCTATGCAGCACACTGCTCTATATGCAAACTATGCAACAATGAAACATGAGACAAATATGCAATCATTTTAATTTTATGCGCCCAAGTCATTTCTTTTTAGATTTTTCAAAATTTAATTATATACAGGACACTGCTCTACATGAAGACAGGACCCATGGTACTAGGCGGAGAACCCGGTCTCAAAGACCATCTCACACATAGTAGAAACCTCCGGGCAGATTTCCCTGCCTTTTAGTAACATACCATTTGATATACCAGGGTTATGCAAGAACCAGCAACATAAAGCAGTCCTACAATCATTGAACAAATTCATTGACAATCATGCAATTGATGTATGCAAACATAAGACACATGCATTGACTGTGTATACTAAATGAACCATTCACAATCATCAAGTTATGCATTTAATCAGCAAGCATGCAATGCACCGACACAAAACACATGTATTTACACAAAGTCTATATAGTGCATCAACTGAATACACTAAAGAAGCATTCAAATTCAGTTCAACATATAGCAAGAGAAGAGCATCAGATATATGCAGAGTAAAACTCAGTAGCTGAGTCTGGAATGCAGACTGATCAGCTAGACATGAAGAGATCATCAAAATTCAGACAAGCAGATCAACATGAAGTTCACATTTTTTCATACTCACAAATTCAGATGATGAATTTTAAAGCAAAGTTCAGAACTGACCTGATAAGTTCAATCATGGGGTTTTCATTCTTGAGTGCCTTGGTTAACCTCTCTTATTCATTTCCAAGGCACACCTGCAACAACTGGATTATTTTGATCCTGCAGGAACCCAAGAAGTCTTGGGTCCTGAATTAACCCTCACAGGTGTTCTGAATTGTTTCTTAACAGAACTATCATCATAGTCCATCAACTTATGGCTGGACAAGGAATAACCAAATTGACCAGACTTACCATGATAACGAACAGAATTTAAGTTCCTTTTATGCACCTTATTGTAAGCATCAAGTTCATGTGCATGAACATTAAAATTTCTGTTATATGCATGGGCATGAGATTGGTGTATGTGAACATGATTGGTTCTGTTATTCACATGGAAATTTTTCTTTTCATAACCAGCCAGCCAACAGTTACCAGCTCTGTGGCCTGGCTTTCCACAGTTGAAGCATGCAGAGTTTTTCTTTTTATCAATTGAATTATTTCTAACAGAATCATAGAAAGCAGGGAATTTTACAAATTTAGAATTCAATCTATTTCCCTGAGCATGTCATCAATTTTCAACCATGTGGCCCAATTTGCCACAATGAGAACATTGAGTGTTCTTTTCATGAGATGCATGATTTTTGACATGGAACAGTTTATCATGCATTTTAACAACAGATAGATCATCTAATTTCATTTGTCTACAATCATGCATGAGATGACCTATTTTATGACAGTAAAAGCATTGAGTTCTTTTGGTTTGAACAGAAGAAGGTTTCTTCATAGAAGACTTCCTAGCATGAATTCTATCATATTTCAAATCATCCTTTCTCATGACAAAACAAACATCCATTTCATGGCCAGATTCACCACAGTAATAGCATTTAACATTTTTGACACCAGATTTATTGGCCTGAACTTTATTAGCATGCTGATTATTATCATTCTTTTTCAAAGCTTTTCTTTTCTCCTTCATTTTCTTATTTTCCTGATTATCATACACACTTAAAGAAAAAGCTGAAGTGCTAGCTAACTCAGAGCTACGCACAAAAGTTGTGTGCTGTCTTTTTCTCACTTCCTGTTTACTGCCTTCATGAGAGACTTTCTTCTTAGTGACATCCTTTGGATTTTCTTTGTTCTTAAATGACTCAGATAGAGAATTGTTCAATTCAGTGATTTCATCTTTGAGAGAGGAAATGAGTATTTCAGAATCGGTGATCTTTTCATTAAGTAAGACATTAATGACTTTGTAGCTATCAATCTCTTCTATTAATGTACTCACTCTCTCACATTCATTTTCACCTGAACTCTTCCCTTTTTCCAGCATTAAAAGTCTCCCAGACATAGCAGAATTAAGCAGCTTCAGTTCTTCATTCTCATTTCTAGTTTGTTCATTCTGAACTAGTTCATTAGTTAAGATTTGATCATTTCCTAATGAGTTCAACTTATTTTCTAGTTCAGAAATCTTGTCTGTGAGTTCCTGATTTTTATTTTCCAAAACAGAGATTTGTTCCTTACTCACATTCAGATTAGCTAAGCACATATCATGAGATGTTTTCAGTTCTTAACATTTTTCACAACGAGCATCCGAATTAGTCCGATCACATTTCTTTTTCAACTTTCTATTTTCAGATCTCCAATATTTACATCTCTCAGAAAGTTCATCGTACATACCCCATAATTCATCAATTGAAATCTCTTCGGATTCAGATTCAGAATTTACTTGGGATGAGGAATCTTCATTATCCTGGTTGGCCATCAAAAAATTATCATTCTGTTGGTTATGCGCAGAGATAACTTTATCATATATCTCTTTTCCAGAATTGCACCTAAGAGTAAAAGAATATACATCAGTATTAACAGCAGCTCTTAAGATATTAAGAATTATGACATTATCACGGTTCTTAAAGGTGTCCTAACTAGACCACTTGGTCTGATCTTTGGGTAATCGATGTGGGCCTTTGGATAGCAAACTCCATAGTTTGAGATCAATGGAATCTACGTACACAGCTAGGCCTCCTAGCCAACTTTCAAAGTTAGAACCATCATAAATCGGAGGTCGATCCATTAGAACAGATGGCAAACAATTTCAGCGAAGTAAAACAAATGACAGGAAATGCAGCAAAATCAAATAAGCAAAGTAAAGCACTAGGACAGTGAAACAAAACAACGAGCACAAGAGATCCACTCTGAAATGCACCAAAACTAGCAGGATCCTCTGCAGATTGTTAGATCTGATAGATCAGAGACCCGCTCTGATACCAAGTGTTGGGTTCGGTGCTATGTATTCAGAGGGGGGGGTGAATGAATATATCCCTTTTAAAAAATTCGCCCAATTAAAACCTTCACCCAAAATGGAATTTCGCTCAAACAATAACTGGAATGCTAACAAGACAAATTAGACACTCATCTACTGAACCTATGATCAAACACATGGAGCGCCCCTATGTAATCATCTAGCGGAAGCAAACAGATAGAAACATCAAACCACTGCACAAGGGATTTTTAAGTGGTTCGGTCCAGCAGACCTACATCCACCCCACACTCAACCCGAGTGTGGCTTCCTGCTGACTCACAGCTTGAACAGCTGGGCATCACAACTTGCCATACAACCCGCTGGGCAACACAGCTTGCCGTCCGAGGAATCCTCCTCGCCCGCTGAGCAACATAGCTTGCTGTCCAGTGGAATCCACCACTGCAAACCGCTGGGGATTACAGCTTACCCGTCCAGAGGCAGCACCTCTGTAAACCGCTGACTAACAGCTTGAATAAAGATGTAAAAGGAAACAAAAGATAGAAACTACAGCACCGGAAAGCTATAAACAAAGAAGCACAATATGTGGCTCTCAAGGAGCTAACTGGCCTGGATTTGCTCCACGGTCCAGTTGAGACAATCTTCAGCTGATCTCTCTTCCACTTTCCTTTTCTTCTTCTTCTCTGCTCTCGATCTATCACTCTCTTTTTCTTTCTCTTCTTCTATGTTCTTCTTCCTCTTCTTCTCTTCACACTCTGCTATCTCGATCTCTCACTCAATCTCTCTTTCTTTCTCTTTCTCACTCTCTTTCTCTTCTTCTTTTCCTTTTCTTCTTCTCTGTCTGGATCATGGCTCTCTGTATGGACTTCACCTCTCGCCAATTCGATCAGTCTTCTTCTGTGGAAGAAGGCTCATATATATAGTAGTAGCAGCAGCAGCACTGGGCGCAAGTGGCCTCCACATTTCCCGCCCAATCGACTCTGCCACGTGTCAACACCTCAGCTCCTTGGATCACGTGCCAGACACCTGCAAGACAAATGAGGAGTTCAGTCGATTAACAAAATCAACTGAAGACAGTGTATAGACTTTATAACTCATGCTGTAAAATGCAGTGTATAGACATGAAATGAACGCTGCATGATCGAGCCTGACCAATGTATAGACATTACAATGCTCATCCATTGAATAGACTTCACAGTGCTCAATCAGACTTCACGATGCTCAATCAGACTTTCACGATGCTCAATCACCCTTGAAGATGTGAGCGAGATAGTGTATGGACTTCAAAAGCTTGAAGGCCCAATGTACAGACTTTGAAGAGTCTGAACCAATGTACAGACTTGTAACGCTTGAGGACCGATGTATAGACTTAGGAGCATATGAAGTCTCGGGGGAGCATCTATGGCCTTTGGACAGCATCACCAGCGTCAGGGGAGCATGTAGAGCACATGATGTCTCTGGGGAGCAATCGCTGCTCCAGGGGAGCATCCTCAAAGTTAGGGAAGCATTAGCAGTCACTAGAGGGCATACTCGATCCCAGGAGAGCATCCGGGGGGATAGGCGAGCATGCACGTCTGATGTACAGACTCTACCAATGTATAGACTTGGTGGATAGTGATGCATAGCCAAACGGATGTACAGACTATGAAGTACAACCAGTGTGTAGACTTTAAAGAACTGCATGCTACAGTGCAATGTCTAGACTTACTATATGCATGAGACGCTGATGAAGACGGTCCACTGTACAGACTTCCCTAAGACAATGCATGAAACGGATGATGTATAGACTTGAGTTACTTTAGCAATGTATAGAGTTACTATATGCATGAGACGCAAGTTGAGACGGTGTGTGCACTGTAACGAATGTATAGACTTTCCACCGACCAATGTGTAGACTTTGCAAGCCTAAGACGCTAAATGAGACGGTGGCTGAGACGGATGCTATACACACTTTAAGTCCAGTGTATAGACAATGCCTTAGACTCTAAATGAGATGCTAAGAAGATGCATTGTATGGACTTTGAGAAATGCTTCAAGTGGATGGCTATACAGACTTCATGAATAGAGATGCATTGTACACACTTGTGATGCATGAACAGGCCAGTGTGCAGACTTCATGAATGTGCAAACTTGTCAACGAAAATGCACAATGTATAGACTATGCACATGCATGAAGAGTGTATAGACTAATGAAATGCTTTACCCTGCAGTGTATAGACTTGCTAGTCATCAAACTACATGCAGATAGAAAAGCAACGCACATAGCAGAAATCAAGAACTATATTAGTCATACACATGCATTCTCCACAAAACAAGTTATGTTGCAATCATCAAAACACAATCTCATAAAGCACTCACTGTGTTGCAATCATCAAAACAAAACAACATTGCTATCATCAAATCAACATAGCACATGCTTGTGCCTAAGGGGCACAACAGAGAAGACCACAAATATATACTTTGAGAAGAGGCAAAAAGAGCTGACTTTTCTGTTCACCCGGATGAACTAGCATCCATTATTCATGGGCCTGAAGAGACTGAGAGTACATGGAGATTTTAATGGCCTATATTATAAACTCCGCTCATCACTAAGCAAAGGCATCAACACAAATGATACATCTGTTTGACAAACTATCTTTGGCTTCAACAAATATGTTGAGAAACCTTTTAGAAGCTTCTGGATGTTGTGTGGGATACACTACAGGACTTAACTGTAATCGTTCTTATGGTCTGTTATGTTGTTTATGTAGTTGTTGGGCTTGCAATGGCTTGCCAAAAGGTATGTATGATGGGCTGGGCATTGTTCTTAGTATTTTCTTGGTAGTCATAGTTACTGCTGTCAGCGACTGTAATCAATCACTGCAATTTAGGATTTAGACAAAGAAAAGAAGAAAGTTTATGTAAAGGTGAAAATGTCGTTCATGTGGATCCAAAACTGATCCATTAGATCCGAAAATTCGGATCCTCTAACTCATTCTCTAATAAAGGTGTATATAATAAGATTTCGGGTTAGATCCGAATCCGAAATTTTAAGTTCGGATTCGGATCAGATCCAAATTCGAAACAGTGTGTAAATTCGGATTCGGGTCATATTCGGATACAGTATTATCGGATCCGGATTGACACTCCGACTCCCAGGGACGACATACAAAGAGGAAGAGGCAAATGAACTGCAGTCGGCTACTCCTCCTTGCAATGGTGGGTGAGAGAGGGAGAGGCCGATGAGGTTGCAGAGGCGGCCGATCTACAACACAATCAAGATTGAAGTCGGCGGCAGGTTGACACATGGGTGAATGGGGGTGGTTGGGGCGGTGGAGTGGGGTTGGTCATGGAGGCCAGTCGCGATCGTGTAGGTCGCCGTAGGAGAAGGCCGCGGCCAGTCAGCCAGGGTGTATGAGGAAGGAGGAGGCGGCAATGCACCCGGAGGACCTGATAATGTTGGCGAGACTGAAGATGACTATGGCGTGGATCGAGAGGCAGATCCTCCGAGAGCCCCCACTGGCAAGGCTGAATGTGTCTCTCCCCCTCTTCTACCCCCCCTCTCTCTCAATCTGTCCTCTCTCTCTCTCCCTGACCATTCTCTCTCTCTGTGTGTGTGTGTGTCTACACCTATCGGGGGTGCCGACGTCAGAGGGGAAGACCCCGTCTAGTGACTTCCACCCTCTTATGCTCTCTTTCTCTCTCACTTCGTCTTCTGTCTCTCTCCCCCCAACAATTCTCCCTCTTTCTCTCTCTCTCTCTATGTCTACGCTTGTCGAGGCTGCCAGTGCCAAAGGGGAGACCCCCTCCAGCGCCCTCCCCCTCTTCTGCTCTCTTTCTCTCTCACTCCGTCTTCTCTCTCTCTCTCTCTCCCTCTCTCTGTATGTCTACACTTGTCGGGGCTACCAGTGCCATAGGGAGAGACCCCCTCCGGCGCCCCCCCTCCTCTCCTACCCCTCCACGTCTCTCATGTTAATGGGGGTAAAACAGTCCAATCACTTTGACGGTTACCTCCGTTATGATGGAAAGTAATCTCAGAGGCATAATTATTCGTTTTAAGAGTTTTTGAGAGTTTATGAGTAAATTCTATAAAGATTGAGATACAACGATAGCTTAAATTTTTTAAAAAAATATACAGATAATTTTTCCTTTAATATACACATACCAAACCCACTTTTATGCCCATTCACTCGAATCCGTCCAAAGTGGAAAATCTCGTGACATGACCTATTGATTGAATGCTTATCGCAATTTTTAAACTGAATTTCCATTTCTCTTATGACATTCATATTTGTGTTATCGAGAGAAAACATTAACAAGCAAAATATAAGCACAGTTTTGGCCGAATTTATCTCAACTTATGTCCGAGGATATATCTGTAAACTAGTTTCTCCAATTAAAAAAAAGGAATTTTGGTTGTAAATGAATTGGCAATTCAATTTTATATAAAATCTTCGTTAAGCAAAAATCATTTGTAGAGGTGACGCAAGCATAGAGAAAAGTGATTGTCTTTTTCTTTTCACCTAACTGCTAAGGCCCTGTGGGGTTGAAGTATTAATTTTGATATTAATATTTTTAAAATATAGAATATCAATATTGATATAGACTGAATATCAAGGGTAGTAATCAAAAGAGAATAATAAATTGTAAAGTAGGGTTTGTCGACCCAGCCGACCCGGTCTCGGTTTGGGTCGGGTCGGGTCGGTCCCGTCTCAGTCTGTCTCGTTCTAAAAAAAGATTATATATATATAATACATATAGAATAATAGAATAAAATAAAAAAGATATATTATATATATAATATAATATAATATAATATTAAAATAATGAGATGACCCGGTGACGACTCACGACCCGGGTGACCCGTCCACAATCTGGGTCGAGTCGGGTCGTGCGGGTCGAGACGACCCGCACCGGGTCGATAAACCCTGCTTTAAAGTGAGAGGAGATATAGTTTTTCAACTCTCACAATCAACATTGGATCATTTGTAATATAAGGTTGGATGTGTATTAAATTCGATACTGCATTTCATTTTTTCACCACCATAGTTTTAGAAAAATGTGCTTCCCACGAGCATCTCCTAAAACTGATAAACATTTATATTAGTGAATCAGATAGTGCTTACGCTTATTAAATGTTCAGACTATCGGACCTTGACAATGAAAATATGAGAATAGAAAGGTGTATATGTAATTTTACTTTTTACTATAATATTTTTTTTGTCACGGTATTGCCGCATTATAGGTATAAATTGATATCGATACACATCTTAGAAATCTAGGGCGAGATTGCAAATGACGTGGACTTTCTCGTGTGTAAGGAAATGCCACCATTTTGGTCACACAAATAACAAAGGATTTCCTACGCTCTATGATTTAGCAGTATGATTGGATTGATGTGGATGATGGGGGAATCGATTATTTGAAACAGATTTTCTCGGTGAGAGAATACCGATGTTCGGGACCAACCAACTTTGTGCTAAAATAATATCAAAATGTGATCCACTTGAAAAATTGGCTCTTTTGTTCATAAAATTTGACATCACCTTCGTCTCACATAAGACGATCAAAGGGTATGAAATGGTCGAATTCCTTACTACACACTCAGTTTTGGAGGATTCTCCGTTAACCACTGTACTCCCAGATGAGGAGGTTTCCGTGTCTCAGTAAGGAACATAGGATCATATTCCGGATGCCTTGTCATCGGAGGAGAAAAATGTCCCGACACTCGATCTCTCTTTTTGAGAGTTTTATTTTGATGGAGCCTCTCGAATGATCAAAAAGTAATATGGCACCACATATCTCGTATCTGGGGCGAGCATAGTTTTTTGTGACTTCTCAGGTAGGGATCCACCATAATTCATGTGCTCTCGTGAAGCCATTGACTAACAATGAGACAGAGTATGAGAGTCTGATTGTCAGGTTACAGATGGCCCCAGACATGGATATTAGGTGCATCAAGGTCTATGGAGTCTCACAGCTGATCATCTGACAGATCTTAGGTGACTATGATATCAAGAAGTCGGAATTAATCCCTTATCATGCCGTTGTCATTAGACTCAAAGAAAGGTTCTATCTATTTGAGATAGACTACATTCCCTAGGGGAAAAACTCTCAGGCATAAGTCTTGGCTAAATTAGCTTCGGTCATAATGCTCCCGCCTGATGGCGAGGTAGACATCAATGTCAAGTATAGGAGAGTAATGTCAAGTGTGCTGAACGAATAATCTAACGTCACTGTCTGAGGTCAACAATGTCAAAGAAGACGGTTCTACTAAGGAGGAAAACTAACGGGAACCCATCATAAAAATCAAGAATGGGTGGATTCTTCTCGAGTGGGACCAAAGAATACAACTGTTGCGCAGAGCAGCCTCATATGAGCTGATTAAACATAGCCTTTTCAAGGCTTATCTATGAGAAAGATAGATCAGTTCTCCTCCGATGTGTTTCACCAAAAGAAGCCAAAATAATAATGTAAGAGCTTGACTCATGACTTTCTGGTGCTCACGAAGCATGGGTTAAAATGAAGACTAGCATCAGACTCAAAGGATTTTATTGGCCAACCATGTATGCCGACTATAGTCAATATGTCCATTCATGTCATCAATGTCAGGAATTTGGGCCTGTCCTTAGAAGGCCTCCTAACCCGTTGCATCCCATAGCTCCCATATGGCCATTTGCAGACTGGGGGATGGATATCGTGGGGGCCATTCCCACCATCTTCAAGAGGCCATAAATTTATCTTGGCCGCTACAAACTATTTCTCGCAATGGGTTGAAGCTATCCTCCTGCGAGAAGTGACTGACGAAGTTGTTTCCCTATTCGTCAGGCATCATATAATGTATAGATTCGGCACACCTAATCCGATCATGTCAGACAATGACACACCTTTCAAAAATAAAACAATATATCAACTGCGGCCAAGTTCCACATTGCTTAGAGGATGTCGTCTGACTATAATCTTCAAGCCAATGGTATGGCAGAAGTTTTCAATAAGATCTTATGTAAACTCTTGGCCAAGATTGTAAATGGGTGAAAAAGACATTGGGGTGAAAAAATGTATGAAGCTTTATGGGCATACAGAATGGTGTATAAAAATCTAAGATGAGAGTTGGATTATCGGGTCAAGACCAAAGTGAGATTCAAAAAAGGTTCGAAGAATTATCAAATCTGGAGGGAAAAATGTTGGAGGCATACAAACATCTCTAGATATACCAAGCCTGGATAAGGTGAGGTTATGACAAGCTTGTGAAATGGAGGACATCCAAAAAGGGTGACCTCATCGTGATAAAAGAAAAAGAAGGCTTGGCAGGAAGGTCCAGTGAAAAACTTTAGCCCAACTGGTGTGGACCTTACATCATTCAAAAGGTCTACAAGGGGGGTGCATATACTGTCGTCGATCATAAATGAAATAATCCTTTTTCTCTGCTCAATGGCAGATACATGAAGTTATACTATGCACCATAGCATTACTTTGGGCAACGACCCTCTTGAGACATGTCATGGCATGAGGAACATTGGTTAGTAAAAAGGAGAGGGAGGGGAGAAATTGTCATTCCTCACCCATTTGTCCCACCGCAGTAAATATGTTAACCAAGTTCCTACTCTAAATCTAGGTTCAAATTCCTTGACCACGAACTATAAAGGTTGGTCAGCCGAAATTCAAATTTCATGACCTCAAATCACAAAGGTTGGTTACCCTAAATCCAATTCCATGACCACAAACCACCAAGGTCAATCAACTCGAACATCTAGATTGCTTAGCTAACAAACCATCAAGGTTAGCCAATAATTCAACTTCTTTGACCACAAACCACAAAGGTCGGTCTGCTCAAGTTCAAATTCTTTGACCAAAACTTATAAAGGTCGGTCAACCCAAACCTAAATTCAAATCTGTGACCATAACCACAAAGGTCGGTCAACCTAAATTTAACATCTTTGACCATAAATCACAAAGGTCAGTCAACCTAAATTCACATCCTTGACCACAAATCAAAAAAGTCGGTCAATCAAAATTCAAATTCCTTGACCTCAAATCACAAAGGTCGGTCAGCCCAAATTCAAATTCTTTGACCAAAAATCATAAAGGACGGTCGGATCTGAAATCAAATTCTCTTACCAAAAACCATCAATGTTGGTCAACTCAAGTCCAAATCCTTGGTTAGTAAACCATCAAGGTCATCCTGAGTCCAATCAAGAAAAAAATCTTTCTTCGAAGCCCTGACTACCCGACTATCAAGGTCAGGCAATTTTTCAAACGCCAATTTCAAAATCTTGGCTTCGCAAGCTATCAAATTAAGCTAGCCAGTCAAAAATTTTGATTTGTGAACTCCTTCTCATCCCACTGACGTTATAGGTATTGAAAAAAAAAGGGGGGGGGGGCTTAAAACAGAGGAGTCCTATAATGGACTTAATCATTCCCACTAAGGGAGTGCCCGAGAGTAAAAATGTCAGAAAATTCGACTGAGGTGAAAATCTAAAAAGATGTCTCAGATAAAAATAAGTAACTTCTCGATGTGAAAACTCACAAGGGCACATTAAAAAAATTAAAGGGGGTCAATCTCGACGAAAACCTGCAAGGGCGGTAGAATTATTTTTTATAAAAAAAAGAATAGAGAAGAAGATGAAGTTACGGAGACAACGAGCTAGCCAAAACTATAAATTCTTTCTTTCATTCTTCGATAAAGAGATAGCCCGAGACAAGCCCCCAGGGCAACTCTCAGATCGATGGATGCTGAACAAAATCAGTAGAAGGTAATATGCTGAACAAAATTAGTGCACACCGGAGGTGTGTAATCACCTGGGGTGTGCCCTGAGCATTACTCAAGTTAAAGAGACCGCGCACAGAGAAGACGTCTCATAGAAGGTGGTGGGCCTCTGGAGGCCTGGTTTACCATGACCCTTGGAGAAGGTGATTAATCCATAAGTCATGATATGATCTAACATAAAATGTTACGTTGCCTTGTTTATTACCGAAGTAAGTTTTATGAAACTCAAACTTACCTGAAGATATTAAAACAAGATCACCTGAACTTATTTATAATTGAACTTTGTTAATTCTTCGGCACTTTAAGTCCCACTTTGATTAAGGGTTATTCTCCGTTTGTCCGGGGGATAAACTCTCACTTTATCTCTTTGTTTAGCTCTTTGTTTAGTTTGATAGGTCAAAAAAGTTAATCGGGTCAGAGTCAGATCGACGAATAAGTAATAACTCATATTTAACTCAGACATATTGTTACGACTTAAGTCCCACTTTGTTTTGGGATTAAATTAAAGTGAATTTATTTTATCCATTTTTATTTCTTTTTTAGTTTGGCATGACACTCGATTAAATTATCTCACCTGTGGAGGTGAGATAAGTTAATTTGACTTAAGTCAGGTTAAGTCACTTTTAAGCGAATTATTTAAATGACATATTTATCTGAACTGTTACATAAATCAACGGAAGATGAAAAAAAATTCAACAGATGCACTCATTGAGTCCAAACCCAAATTTTACATACGGAACGAGTGATCAAATGACATGCAAAGGTTTAAATAAGTAATTCGGTGAATATGAATAAATGGGTCGAATACAATCAAAACGGACGTGTCGAGCATAGTTTAACTTAGATTTCGCTTATTTTTCATCAAACCTGCCTTTTTTATATTTAAACTATTTATTTGATAATTAGGGAAATTTAGAAAAAAATAAGTTGCTATTTGAATAATTGCATAGTTGTCATCCTTAGATATCTCTTGTTATAAATAACACTCTTGCGATAAAAGAAAGGTGCAAAATTGCCTCCGGAGTTAAATTGTTCATTTTAAAAGTTGGATGGACTAAAATACGTCTATAGAATAGTAGTATTTTCATTGGTATACTGTGTTGGAGAGAGAGAGAGAGAGAGAGAGAGAGAGATGGTTTAATTTTTTTTAATTTAGTTTAATTTTTTTAATTTAGTTAAATATTAACTAAGGTTAAATAAGAAAGAGTAGCGGAACACTAACTACGGGTGACAACGAGGATATTTTTGTAATTACTTTAATACAGTGAGGATATTTAAAATAATAGTTATCTAAGAATGATAATCACGTAATTATTCAAGTAACATGCTATTTAATAATTTTTTCTTATAATTATTGTAGCAGTCGGAAAATGGTCGCTCGCTTCTCGATCTACACCTCCAGTATTTTGTTTATTCGACAATGAGAGTCTTGTCGGAGAGAGATTTACAACCAGCGAAGGAGTCCCGAGAGTTATCTCAGGAGATAACCCTCTGACGATCAAGTCAGATGACAGCAGAGAGAGGGAGAGTGTTTGGGAGAGGGAGAGACCGAGAACGGAGGAACTCTAGGTAAGGCTTTTCACGTGCCTCCTAGTCGTTGGGTCAAAATCATACTTATATCATCGTCGGGAGAGTTGACCGTTAGGTTGTCGTCGTCGGGAGAGACGTGAGCGGCCTAACTCGCGTATTTGACGAGATAGGGAGACATGGGCATTGACTCATCGTTTCCTATGGGAGAGGTAGTTCCGCCATTAGTGTGACATAAATGCCGGCCATTAATGAGACAGGGCTAGGCGCAGAGGGTGTGAACCTATGTTGATAGGAGAAGTAGTGCAGGTGGCGTCCCGATTTTGTTGTCGGACTAGAGCGTCATTTGTCGTTAATGCGCAGTAACGGTCGTGTCCCATGGTCGTTGCCATAGAAAGTGTATGCCGGTACGGTCCCTGCACTAGACATGCATCGGGACAAGAGACGTAATTATCTACCCAAATAGCATCATGAGTCTAGAGAGTTGAGCTCTTACGATGAGTTAGAGGATGAACTTTATTGTGCTGACGGGATAGGCCCTATTCAATTATATAAATTAAATTTATTTTATTTGCACCATTTCAAGGCACTTACCCCAGTTGAACCTATTCCCCTTTTCTCATCTTTCACAATCGACTGTGAGAGGGAAGTTCCAAGTTCGATCAACTGGCGGTACGGATCTTCACTGACCTCGGTGCTGGTAAACCGGTTCCCTCGTGAAAGCTCTCCGGCTGCGGAGTGCGGACTAGGCCTGGTAATTATCCGTTTAAAATTCGAACCGAATTCAAATTCGTATTCGTTTAATCGGATAATTATCCGAATAAAATATCCCATGGATAATTTAATCGGATATCAGATATCCGATTATTAATCGGATACGAATTTAAATATTAAGATATCCGTGTCGAATATTATCCGACCGAATATGAACCCTTAGATAAAAATCTAATGATATACATATTCTATATATAATTAGCTTAAATCTTAATATATTGTTTGATTATTCTTTTTTATCTTTTTTGGTTTCAAAATATAATTTAAAAATAAGAAATTCACTTACACCCACTTCGTAAGTTATATCCTATTTTTTAAGATGAAGTCTAATCTTTTGATAACATCTCTCAAAATAGAAAAAATTTCACTCTTTCTTTATTTTTTTGAGAAAACAATATATGATACTCACACACGGCTAACACAGTTCACCTCTAAGTAGGGCTATTAATTATCCGTTTAAAATTCGAATCAAATTCGAATTCGTATTTATCCGATCGTTATCTGAATAAAATATACGACGGATAATTCAATTATTAATCAGATAATTTGATTATTAATCGAATACGAATTTGGATATCGCACTATCTGCTTCTAGTGCGGACCACAGTGCCCAGGCGCCCACAGGCACCATTGCACTTCTTTTAAGGCAATGTGCACCGCGAGACACCAGACCAGGACAAGGCCACTATATAACTTCTCATCCACCCCCTCGCCGCGAGGTATGAGCAGCATCGGCCGCCATTTCTCGGTAGAGCAAACCCTCAAACCCTAAGCTGCCGGTGCTCCTCCGAAGGTATGAACCGAGAAAATCCCATTTCTTTCGTTTAATTTTTGCACATCTAGGTTGTTTGTAGAAGAATACCTTTTCTTATTGGTTGCTTCTTCATGCATCCGCAAAATGTTGTTCTGTTCTGTCACTAGATCTGTTTTTTTCCCTGTTTTCTTATTAGATCTGGTATCCTTGTCTCTCCGAGAACAGATTTTTACTGGTTCGGTGCTCTGTTGTAGATCCATTTTGTAATTTATCACTTCATCTTTGCCTGTCGAAAGAGCTCAAATCTTTTGTGCCTTGCTTTGATCTGATGCTTCCTGAGCTTTTACATCTGATATCTCTATCCTTGTTGAGGAAAGTTTTTTTCTGTCACTTTTGACTTAGTATTCGGGTTCCTCAGCTGGAAGTTTGTGATTAACCGTTTAATGTGAATTTGGGGATACCATAGGCGTATATATCCTTTGTTTTATTTTCGTGGATCTGTAACCATGTTCATGCGGGTCCATGGTCACTGAATCATGCATCGTCTTGTTTATTTTTTCTGCTTGGTAACGAGAGGCGCATTAGTTACCCTTTCTTAAAGGTGCTCAGGTATACCTTATTTTAATTATCTTATTGTTATTTTGTTTAAGATTTTGGCTATTAACTTTACTCGGGAACCTTATAAATATGATATACCGTAGAGTTGTATGATGGAATGGATCAGTGTTCCCGACCCCAGTTAGCTTGTTTTGGTGGATGGTTGTGGTGCCGGTGGCCATATGATGAAGATAACATTGATGACGATTTTGGTGATTATTTCAGGGGATGAATTTGATAACGAATTTTATTGATTTATACCAGTTAATCTTCAGAGTACTCGCACTTATGTGGACTTATATCTGCAGCTATATTCAACTGTCCTTGTATCAAATGGTTACTGTTGGGATGTTGGATTCCCTAGGTCACAGCTATCTGATTGTCTGTCTCTTATGTTTCGTGTGTTTTAAGTGCCTATTTTTAGTTAGCATTTCTGATTAATTCCCTCTATGAGATGTCTGAACTCTTAAGATTATCTTTTTGATGATAGTGATGTTGATTTTTAAATGAAGCAACTTATAGACCTCTCTAGATTTTTTTTAACGAGGACATGCATTTTGAATCCCGAGACTCTAAATGGTAGATTATATAAAAAATGATATTCATATTGTTTTCCTCAATTATTTGTCAGCATTTCTAAGATAAAAGGTGGGTCTTGAGAAGAAATTTGGTTTTGTATTCATTTTACATGGCTGGGTTGCATGCATTGATCTGATATTGATCAGGGTGCTTTGATCTGCCATTAAGATTCTAGGCTGGAAGTTAAATAAGGTCAAATAGTATCTAGGCTAGGTGTTAATTCCACTGTAATTATCTTTTAGCTGTCTGCACATGCTGACCTTATTGTATACCTTTTGTGACTTTCACCATCGCGGTCTTTTTTCTTCTCAGTGAGCATCCTATTTTCATCTAATTGTATTTTGTTTGTGTTTTCATGTTTGGCATTGATACTGAATAAATGTGCATGCTATCTTTACAAGATTGGCCTTTTCTTTTTTATGCACATGTTTTTTATTCAATGCTTAGCGCACAAAATAACCTTTTGGTCAAATTTTTGTCTGCAAATGTCAAGAAGGCATGGCAACTCCACCCACTTATAGCCAAGGCACAATATGCTGTCATCTTTTAGTTTCATTTTTTTAAGTGGAGAGCAGTTTTTTCATGATTCTGAAGCTCATGCAAAACCCTTTTCTTCTGTGCATTTGGCATGATAAAATTTGTACTTGTTGGTTAATTTGCTTACTGCATTCAAAATGGTTAGTTTCTTTTCTTTATTTCTATCTGGACAATTGCTGGTTGATTTATGTTAATTTCCATTTTTATAAGACCTGTAATAATGGGTGCTTCAAGGTGTAGGCATATTTCATGCTTTGTATTCTGTCGGATAAATGTGTTGTTCATTTATCTGTTTTGATTGTGTGCCTTTAAATGAGTTATGCTTTTTAAAATTATTCCATTGGTGTTTTATGTTCTCCAGGAGCAAACTTAAATCAATTGCTGGTCAGGTCATAATTTACAGCAGTCAAGATGGTAAGTTCATCATAAATTCATTGTCCATATGCAATAATGTTTCCATCATGTTTTCTATCTTTTATATCATTTTATTACTTATTGTTCAAATGTTCTGTTTATGCAGGTGAAGTTTACATCAGAAGAATTGCGCAGGATCATGGACCTGAAGCACAACATTAGAAACATGTCTGTCATTGCTCACGTTGATCATGGTACGGGACATTTCTTTCCTTATTTTTTTTAGTTATCAATTTGTAAGTGAGTTAAATATTTTCTACACTATATCTTTCTCATTATTTATATAGTTTTAGGCATAGGGAAAGAAAACCATATTCTCTTCGAGTGTTATCTTAAGAGTGGGGGCAGTCTTTCTTGTGTTATCAATGTCATTATATTCACACTGGGGGAATGTTGCTATACACATGAAGGTCCCATCCACTTCAAAGTAAAGAAAACGTGGGTGGGTTTCAATCTGGACAATTGCTGAAGAAAATACTGATTATTTCTTCCTTCTTGTACCTTCCAGGCAAGTCTACTCTCACTGACTCTCTTGTGGCGGCTGCTGGAATCATCGCACAGGAAGTTGCTGGAGATGTCCGAATGACTGATACTCGCCAGGATGAAGCTGAGCGTGGTATCACGATCAAATCTACAGGAATTTCTTTGTATTATGAGATGGATGATGATAAATTGAAGAACTTCAAGGGTGAAAGGAATGGAAATGAGTATCTCATCAACCTTATCGATTCTCCTGGGCACGTGGATTTCTCTTCTGAGGTCACAGCGGCTCTTCGTATCACTGATGGTGCATTAGTTGTTGTCGACTGTGTGGAAGGTGTGTGTGTTCAGACTGAGACAGTCCTTCGCCAAGCCCTTGGTGAAAGGATCAGGCCTGTCTTGACTGTTAATAAAATGGATAGATGTTTCCTTGAGCTCCAGGTTGAAGGTGAAGAGGCGTATCAGACATTCCAACGTGTCATTGAGAATGCTAATGTTATTATGGCTACTTATGAAGATCCCCTTCTTGGTGATGTCCAAGTTTACCCGGAAAAGGGGACTGTGGCTTTCTCTGCTGGTTTGCATGGTTGGGCTTTCACTTTGACAAACTTTGCTAAAATGTATGCGTCTAGATTTGGTGTTGATGAGAACAAGATGATGGAGCGTCTTTGGGGAGAAAACTACTTCGATCCTGCTACCAAAAAGTGGACTAGCAAGAGTACAGGTTCTCCTAGTTGCAAACGAGGTTTTGTTCAGTTCTGTTATGAACCAATTAAGCAGATCATCAGTACTTGCATGAATGACCAAAAGGATAAGTTATGGCCTATGCTTCAGAAGCTAAAAGTGACCATGAAATCTGACGAGAAAGAGTTGACTGGCAAGGCATTGATGAAGCGTGTCATGCAGACCTGGTTGCCTGCAAGTGATGCCCTTCTTGAAATGATGATCTTCCACCTTCCTTCTCCTTCAAAGGCACAGAAGTATCGTGTGGAGAACTTATATGAGGGTCCTCTGGATGATATGTATGCAAATGCTATCAGGAACTGTGATCCAGATGGGCCTCTTATGCTGTATGTGTCTAAGATGATTCCTGCCTCTGACAAGGGTAGATTCTTTGCCTTTGGTCGAGTCTTCTCTGGGAAGGTGTCCACTGGTATGAAGGTCAGAATCATGGGTCCCAACTATGTTCCTGGTCAAAAGAAAGATTTGTATGTGAAGAGTGTGCAGAGGACTGTCATTTGGATGGGTAAGAAACAAGAATCTGTAGAGGATGTGCCGTGTGGAAATACTGTGGCCATGGTTGGCTTGGATCAATTCATCACCAAAAATGCAACTTTGACGAATGAGAAGGAAGTTGATGCTCATCCAATTAGGGCCATGAAGTTTTCTGTCTCTCCAGTTGTCCGTGTTGCAGTGCAATGTAAGGTTGCTTCTGACCTTCCTAAACTTGTTGAAGGCTTGAAACGATTAGCTAAATCAGATCCCATGGTGTTGTGCATGATCGAGGAATCTGGTGAGCACATTGTTGCAGGAGCTGGGGAGCTTCATCTTGAGATTTGTTTGAAAGATCTGCAGGAGGATTTCATGGGTGGTGCTGAAATTATTGTGTCTGACCCGGTCGTCTCTTTCCGTGAGACCGTGCTTGAAAAATCTTGTCGCACTGTGATGAGCAAGTCACCTAACAAGCACAACAGGCTTTACATGGAAGCTCGCCCAATGGAAGAAGGCCTTGCTGAGGCCATCGATGACGGCCGTATTGGCCCCCGGGACGATCCTAAAGTCCGTGCTAAGATCCTGGCCGAAGAGTTTGGCTGGGACAAGGACCTCGCTAAGAAAATCTGGTGTTTTGGCCCCGAAACCACCGGCCCCAACATGGTTGTTGATATGTGTAAGGGAGTTCAGTATCTCAATGAAATCAAGGACTCTGTGGTGGCTGGCTTCCAGTGGGCATCCAAGGAAGGTGCAGTGGCCGAAGAAAACATGAGAGCCATATGCTTTGAGGTCTGTGATGTGGTCCTACATGCTGACGCGATTCACAGGGGTGGCGGGCAGGTCATTCCTACGGCAAGAAGGGTCATCTATGCTGCTCAGCTGACGGCAAAACCAAGGCTGTTGGAGCCAGTTTATCTGGTGGAGATCCAGGCACCGGAGCAAGCACTGGGTGGTATATACGGTGTTCTTAACCAGAAGAGAGGCCACGTCTTCGAAGAGATGCAGAGGCCCGGCACCCCCCTGTACAACATCAAGGCGTATCTCCCAGTTATCGAGTCCTTCGGTTTCTCAAGTACCCTGAGGGCAGCAACATCAGGGCAAGCATTCCCCCAGTGTGTTTTTGATCACTGGGACATGATGTCCTCTGATCCATTGGAGGCAGGCACTCAGGCAGCCCAGATCGTGGCGGATGTACGCAAGAGGAAGGGCCTGAAGGAGCAGATCACTCCGCTTTCCGAGTACGAGGACAAGCTGTGAGCTGTGCCCACATTCTATGTACACCATAAACTCAAATCTGGTTTTATGTTCTCCGCTTCTAAAAAGCAGACTTCTCCGAGTCGGTCTGCTTTGAGGCGAGTTCTTCTCAGTAGTCCAGTTTTTATTGATCTGTCTGTTTTTCAAAAAAGTTTTGTTTATGTTGACTTTCTTCAGAGGCATTATCATTTGGCGAGTTGCCAAAGAGTTGTTGATTTGCATGTGGACACAAATCTCTCTTTTTTTTTTGGTGTTGTCTGGAAAGTTTTTTCTATGCTTATCTGTAGGGATTTGCATCTGTCTTGTATGTGGCACCAGTATGTGGCTTCATGTGTGTTAACGATAATATATAATATGTGTAGATATTCCCCTCCAAAACCAAATCAACTCGAGCATGATGGCCTCATGAGAGGAGAATCACGTGTACCTGCGTCGATTTGAAATGCGTTCTGATCCTCAAAGATCCGTACATCCATTGTCTGCTCGTTGCCGATTTTTACGGGGTGTTTGGTTACCTCTTTTTAGATTTTTTTTCAATTTTTTTTGAGAAAAGAATATGAATTAAATCATGTTTAGAGTATCTCTTGAGTTTTAAGGAGAGAGTTAACTTTTTATTAAATAAAAAATAACTCTTATTTTTTTTTAAAAAAAACTCTCTTATAATCATCTACGTCACCTCTCTCTCTCCCTCTCGTAACCACCTCTCACACACACGATTATCACTTCTCTCTCTTTAATCACCTCCTAACGAAAAAATTACATACTCTTAAATATTATTTAGATTTTATTAAATATGTCAAAAGTTAAATTTTATAAATTTAAAAATTAGGATAAACGTCCTAATAAAATATTTTTTTTAAAAAAAATAATCTTAAAAAAATTACTATCGTACACCCTATTATATCTTAACGCGACTCGTTGTTGCTCCCTGCACCATGTAGTGGTGCCTAGGGGTGTCAATGGGCCGGGCCCGGGCCGGGCTTAGGTCGGTCCGGCCCGGGCCCGACTTATCAAGAGTAAGGCCCGAGCCCGGCCCGGGCCCGACCTATGTCGGGCCGGGTCGGGCCTGACATTATGTAAAAAATTCAAAGTCCGACTAAGACCCGATCCGGCCCGACTACTTAAATAAAATAATAAAAATAATAAAAATTAATAGATTTAATAATATAAAACTTATAATCTCACTAAATAAATTAAAATTTTGATATTAATTACATAATTTATGTGAACAGAGAATTTTAAAATTTCTAATTAAATAAAATAACATAAATTTGATTAAATAGTTTTTAAAATTTGAAGTGAGAATTAAAAAATGGATTGGGCAGGGCCGACCCGCGGGCCGAACTCAAAGCCCGAGCCCGACCCGTGAGTCTAATCGGACCGGACTTTTAAGCCCGACTAAAAATCCGCGGACCGAAAAAGACCTTGCGACCCGACACAAAATCGGGTCAAATCCGCAGAACTATCGGGCCGACCAGGCCCATTGACAACCCTAATGGTGCCTTCGTTCTCTCCTCGTGTATCTCCTCTTCTTCGGCATTCCCATTAAAGGCCAATTTCCAACGAGAAACCAAAGTAGATTCTATTGAGAAATGTACGGCTCTTTGTCATAGAGACGTGTCTTGTCGAGACGTACAAAGAAATCCCTTCCACCTTAACGACCACGTTGTGATGATTAATGGCTCCACGGTCAGCAACCAAAACCATTTTTTTCTCAATCTTTCATCAATAGAGCCATAGATAGCCCTAGGTTCAAATTATCTTTATGCATGACAAGTGCCCTGGTCATAAATTTCCTCAGATCACCGTTAATCACTATCTACGAGGTGGGCAGATACAGCATCTTAACAATGCCATATCTCGCGGACTAGGGCTAAAGTGCACCGTAAATGGCCTATTGATTTACAGCCATCCATTGGACTGCGCTCAACATAACATCTTCGGAGTGGTAGACCTTTTCCTCTTATCTTCTACGACATGTTCGATAGAAATTTTAGCTAAAAGTGGTTTTTAACTCATATTAACACAAAGTTATCGGGTGAAAATTGATAAAAATCAATTTTAGGACATTGGACAAGATGATAGATGATGCAAGACCAAAGAGGTTACTTGAATCAATGCAGTCATGGCGTGAGGCGCTTTATGATAATCCCCAAATACCCCCACGAAGCAACAGCAGGCAAACGGGGAATGATCAAATAGCCTCTGTAGTACGTGGAACCGAGTACACAATGTCAACGTAACATAAATAAATGAATAAAAAGCCGAATCCTTTTAAAACAGCGCCCCCACAGCAAACCCGTGAGGCAACAGAGACGATCCAAACCCAACTTGCACACCCCACCTGACCCTCCCTCCCATCCGCAACGACCTGGCAAATCCAGTTGGCCACAAAGGTTGTCATCTCATTCTCCCATGCTATTTCCGTGCAAACTTTGCCCCGTTTCAGATTTTATGATCCAAGGATAACAAAGCACATACAACCCACTAGCGTTACATAAAAGGGGCAAAGGTCCATCGTCTTTTGAATACAACCTTTCTCGCATGATATGCCTCTGGAAAGCGGAAGCTGCAGCGAAATTGAAATCCAGCAACGGAAGAAAACTTACCATCTCAGGGGCTGGACATTTTCCTCTGCAGCAGCATGCCTCAGGGCAACGGTGCTGTTGGATCCGGAAACTCGTGCTGTCGACGTAAGGCTCGACCTGCTGCAGACAGAGACAGTAGAAAACCAAAAAAGAAAAAAAAAACAGGGCAGTATAAAGATAACATAACAAGGAACACTAACAACATAACATATAGATTGCAAGTGCATGCCTTACAACCGGTTCCTTTGGAGGTTCGGAGCCAAACTCTATCAAAAGCCTTTCAAGAAGACCATCCCCATGTCAGCGTTCTGAAGAACAGAAAAAGGGCAAGAAAGAATGGAACAAATCAAACACTCAGTAAATGGTAGTTGATATAAGGAACAAATATAAACACTAGAAATTGGTACAGCATGAAATGCATCTAAAAAAGCACAGGATACGAGAGCTCCAACTCCTCTCTCAAGCCATTTTGAAATTTCCACTACCATTCAAGAACTCACTCTCCAGACGACCACACGCCGAAGATGCCTCATGCACGTAAGCATGAAAAGTCTCCACCTGGTCCCTTTCTTCAGTATCTTTGCCATTGACGCAAGACACAGCCTGTTTCAAGAAGATTCCATCCTCACGCAAGCCATCTTGACGCCTACAAAAATGCTCAGATCCTGTCCCTGAAACCAGTTTAATTAAAACATGGTCGTCTGGATTTCCGGAGACACCCACATGAGCAACCGAACTATTCTGAATTTCCCTGTATTCAGTTAATCTGACTGCTGAATCAACAGCAGCTAAGCGGTCCATTTCAACTGTTTCAACTGGCATTGCAGGGACACGGAAAAGCCCGTTCTAACCAAAATCAACTAATAGATGAGAAGTGTTGTCCATGATTACCAGAAGGACGTTTCTCCTGTTTGTCTGGCTTCAAATCATCCTCATCCTGTGCATGGTCCAGCTACGACTTCCGGGGTCTACCATATGGTCTGCCATCTGGAGCATCAGTGCTTGTAGAAGGCATATTATTTACATTCTCATGGGAACTGATTGCATATGCATCGCCTAAAGTACTAGGATTATCTATAGAAGCCTTACTTGGACTATCACAAAAACATTTTTCCGGGATGACCCTTTCTCCATCTTCAGCAGCATTCCGTCTCTTCTGAGAACTCTCAGCAGGCGTTACATCATAACCACCAGTGTTAGTGTTACCAAGTGCATTCTCTATTTTAGTTTTCTGAACAGTAGTGACACGATGTATCATCCTAGGCCTGCTACCTCCAGACTCGGGTGAAGGAGACGTTTGCCTAATTGGACTAACAGAGGAATGTTTCTGCCTGTTGTCTGGTTGTGTATCAAACTCATCAACATCTCTCCTCCTTTTGGGGTGTTTCTCACCATCCTCCTCACCTCCATATTCTGCTGAAGACTTTTCAATTTGCTTCTGGAATGCAAGTCTAGAAGGCCGAGGTCGCTTGTAACCATCAGGGAATACAAATGAAGGAATCTGTTTTCTACGAACATGAGAAACATAGATTTCCATCCCTGGCTTCCAAAACATAAACATGTTCACTTCATGCCTGAACTCATCCACTGTTCCACGTATATCAAATTGTTGTCCTTCTTGAAATTTCACACCTTGTTGCCTCTGCAGTCCCATGAAAAATGCAGTGTGCGAACATAGTTTCGAAGGATCTACATACTCGTTAGGGTATGAATGGCACTGTAGCATGCCATATGTGTCCCGCTCAATCTGCGAAGTCAGAAAGAGGAGAAAACCATTAAAAATGCACTTCCCACTCCTCAACGTATCTGCCTATCTGGATTATTAACAATACGGCCAATATATTCAAAGGACCCAGCACAAAATTGAATAAACTCTCTCTTGAGAGATTCACAAAGGCATAATTTACCTTCAGAGTCAGCTGCCTCAAGCGAGATTCTACCCAACCCTTCCATGTGCGCAAATCATCAGCATCTGCTGCAATAATGTCAACTTGTAGATAGTTTTTGTATGCTTCAAAGAAAAGGTAGGGCTCAAAAAGAGCAGCCCAATTTGCTTTACTCAGCTCAATCTCCTGAATGCAGCAGAATGCAAACACAACAATGGTAATACTATAAATGAGATGGGGAAAACACAACTAGGACACAACAATCAATATTACCTCACAGATTCTGTTACCAAACTGAAATTGTTCCATCATCACACGAAGAGTGCTTACAGAAACATTATAACTCGAGTTCATGCATGGATATGCTGGTGTAATAATAGGCATATGATGAGTCCTATCCCGAGGGTTCTTTCGGGGATCCCATACAGGAAATCCTAGTTCATCCTCCTCGATGGAACACAGCATCACAGGATTTGGCCAACGCCATTGTGTATAGACCCTAAAGAACCGTGACACTAGCATGCTAGGCACAGCATTGGGATAGAGCTGACAAACACGAGCAACAAGTAGAGCCCAATTCACACCACCAAGAAATCCAGTCACCTGAAGATGAAAGTGAGTGAGTATAAAACTCACTTAAAGACTTTAGTAAAAGAAATGGATGCTTGAATGAAATCATCTTACATTGGAATACACACCACGCCTCCTTGCCCATAATTTCAAACATCTCAATGTTGTGCGAAAATGCTAAACACAAAGTGCATGGTTCAGACAAGTAGGCAAGGAAATCATAAGAGAAACTGAGAAAAAAAGGAATACTGAGACATGAACCTCCAAATTAGGAACTAGACGAAGAATTTGATCGGCTACCCTACAGCCATTAAGGCTCCTCACAGTTGGCTCATCAATATTGTATAAGACAGAGCCATGAGAAATGTCCAAATCCTGCATGAAAGTTAGTACCAACAAAGATGATAGAAAAGCAACCAATCAAGACAGTCACCATAAAAGGAAAGTGCGGACAGCTTAAATAAAGTTTACACATCTTCAAATAAGTACATAGAAGAGAGACATAAAATGTGGAGTATCTTGCAAACTTTCTATTTTTATTGTTGTCCAGCATTCCTTCAAAATAAATTTCCTCGGGAGTCATTTTTCTCGAGAAAAATTGCATGAATCCATAGTGGCAGATATAGCAAAAGCTCAACGATCTGAAATAATTGTAACAAAGGAAGGATTCAAAAGCTTTGATTTTTAGAAGGAATATTCTCTGGAGCCTTATTTGCAAATCCCCTATGGAACCTCGTATTCAGGAGGCACATCATGTGAAACTTCTACATGTAAAACAACCTCTCTATGATCATTGTCTGTGCTATCCTGCCTTATTGTCGATCAACTCTATTTTCCAATTACATGACATAAAGAGGGGATTTTTACACTAGTCATGAAAGATGAGTTTTGAACAATCGGTAACATCAAAGGGGTTTCACACACGTGATTCTAATTCTGGAAGGGGCACATGCAACCTTATTCTTTGTTTATTTATTCAACGTATAAACAGAGGCTCCAAGTAACATGTTTCACTTTCCCAAAAAAATGTAACATGTTTCACATTTTAAAAATATGTGTCCAAGCTCGTTACCGATCCCAAAAGTTCACTCTCCTATCAAAGGCATGCTTAATTGGTAGAAATAAAAATGGACAAAAATCAATTAACCATAATTGAATCCATAGGACAGGAAGCCAGAACAAAATATGGCTTCAAAACTAGGTATGCAGAAAGAACTGAAAATGATCTGAGTAGAACTGAAATTATTGGTTACAGATATAAAATCTATTCACGATACACCATCAGACTCACAAACAGTCCAAGTTTCTAATATTATAACATACAGTAACAACATACGAAACATGTCTTAAACATGTTCGATGTTTTTTTAAGGGACGTCTGGCTTTTGCCAGTAAACCCCAGGTGGCTATGGGTAGGGGAATCCCAGCACACCAGTTCATGAGCCCTGGGCAGAATCGAACGGGGGGGCTCTGGTTCATTAGCTGGAGCTGTGTAGTCGAAAGCGCGCCTAGGCGCTCGCCTAGGTGGTGAGGCGGGGCGAGGCGACGGCCGGCCGCCTCGCGTCGTCGCGGCTCGCCGAGGCGAACGCCTCGCGCGCGCCTCGCCCGCCTCGGCGCGCTTCGGCCGCTCGCCCGCCCGCCCGGCAGCCTGCTCGGAGCCTCGGATCCGCGTATCGAGTCCTAATACCCGTTCAAAATGTCGAGCCGGATCTTTTAAACCCGCGAGGGTTTTGCACCGTCTTCAACCGATCGTTCCCTCGTTCCCCCTCCAACGGCGGCAGCAGCTGAGCGGCAGAGGCGAGTGGCAGCGGCGTCCGGACTGCGGCATCCGTCCACTCTCTATCTCTCCACAAGCGGCAGCGGCGAGCGGCAGCGGCGAGCTGCGTCCGGCGTCCGGCGAGCGGCATCCGTCCGGTAACTCCTTCCTGCCGTCTCTCCGATCTCTCTCTCACTCTCTCTATCTCTCGCCCTGTCTCTCTGTTAGTCTACGCATGCACAGTTAGAATGGTAGAGGGGCTAATCCCCTCTCTCACTAGTCACTGATATTTTGACATATAATTTTAATTTTAATTTTTTAATAATATCTCGCCTCAAACGCCTCGGCCATCGCCTAGGCCTTTGAGGCGTGAGGCGACCCCCTGGTCGCCTCGCTCGCCTCACGCCTCAGACTACATAGAGCTGGAGTCATCTCGAAATTTCTGCACCTATCCTTGTCACACTTCTAACCTTTTCTTTTGGATGCAAGATCAACAATAAGAAATGAAAAGGTTTTCTAATAGTGGATTTGGAGGAACACATTATTTTTCATTGGACATTCGAGAAAACATATGATTCAAGTCTAGATCGGACACATTTGCATCCCCATCCAAAACCCATCATAATCGCAGCCACTTCCATGTCTCAGTAGGGGATGTATGAATGCATTTTTATTACAAATGAATCAGGTAAAAAAGCTGAAGATTGGTGCCAAAAAGTTTAAGGCAATAAACAGTACGTCAAGGAACCAGCTACTGCATAAATCCAGTCACGGACCCTGACAGCAAAGCCGTGAACGTGACAAAGAGAACAAGATAAACAGGTACCACACCAATATGTATTGCTGTTCCTATTAAACTTGAACTTAGATGCAGCTGGAGTAAAGATATAAATTTTCATGAAGAATACAATGGACAGATGGATAACTGAGATATCTACACATTATATATAATTGAAGTAGAGAAACAAAAAGCAGATAAGATGACATCCTATATAAACAAACTGCATCCTCTGAAGCCCATGGTTGTCAATGCTGAAAGATACGCTGGATAACAGTAAAGGACAAAATGTTCCCTTTTTCTTCAGATGGACAACACATGAAAGCAAACCATAACAGCTGCACCAACAAAAGTGCATGCTCTGTGCAACAGAAGAATGACCAACTAAAAGCTACTGTGCCCACCTCACAAGAGTCAGGATTTGCACCCATTTAAGAAAATAAGAAAAAAAAGAAAGAACACATATGGACCCAAATAATCAAATAAACAAACATAAGAACCTGCAGTAGGGTCAGTGTGTTGTATGACAAAAGAAGTAAACAGATATAATGAACTCAACCTTTCCATATAAACTTACTTCCGGAACGACTAAAAGGGAGATACTGGCATAAAGAAGGTCGATTGATATTCCACGAAATTTAAATTTCATTACAGGGACATGGGCATCTGGGACAGGCTGTAGCTCAGAAACTTCTTCCATATCTGCTAAAATATCATGCAAAATTATGAAGAAATCTTCCTGCAGACAGCAAGCTGCATGCTTCAGTAGGCATGTCAAAACAAGCAATACCGAGCAGTCCAGCAGAATTTACATTAAACATAAGTCAAATGAGATTAACCTCGCGGTTAACATACGATGGCCCTACACAGAGGGTATCAATGTCTGCACCTGGACCGTGAACCTGCAGAAATGAGAAGTAGATTTTGTAACAAGTTCTCTTAAACAACCACATAGATTAATGACATTTACAAGAATACAGACAGCATATCAAATGAAAGACACCAGCACAGAAAGGTTTATAAAGAAAACTGAAACACATCCATAGTGTGTCACTATTCAAGGAGATGAAAAAAGGTTCAATGTCTCAGCATCTTGGACAGTTGCAAATAACGTCCCAGGAAGTATGTCATTCAGTAAAGAGAACAATGATCATGACAAATTTGATACAATTTAGAAAGTTCGAAACCACTCAGAAAATGAGATGCTGTCAGTGTGCAAGCAATTGTCACAATTACTCCTGGACTGTTGCCTCATTTCTGATTAATTCACTCACCTTCTTTCAGATACAATCACCATCAGCTTCGTCAATCCTAAAGCATCCATGGCTTCATTGTAACAGAGTCATCCAAGCTGGCCAACTTATCAGGAATAATGAGACCAATAAGTCCCACTTGAGTGCAGAATATATTCAACATTTCAAGATTGCACCATGACTGTCTGTGTCTTGACGTTGAACAGAATCTCAAGTTGCAGATGGAAGCAGAGATTTGAGGTTAGAGAGCAAAAATATTGCTCAGACTCACATTTTAAAGTACTGCTCCATCCTGTGCAAATCAAGTTTGGTCCATTCAGGGCCTGACCTGCTCAACAGATCATCGTTTGCATGAATAGGAAGATTGGAAGAAGACGAAGCACTTCTGAGGTTTGACGGGGTTAATCTCTCGAATAAAGGCCATTCACCACTGAAATTGAGTCATTCACATAAATAATATGTAACGCTATTATCTCTACCATATTAAACAGGCCTTTGGTACCAAAAGTTTGCACCTGGGCTAACTCAGCCTCTAACAAACAGGCCAGAAACTAAGCCGGGGCTCAGCTCCACAGGCCAAAAGCCTAAGCCCAAGGACCAGAGGGGACCAAACATGTTGGCCCAGCCTATCCCCCTTATTTTGAAACCAGAAAAATATTTCCAAACAACTTTCATAAGTGAGAACAGGATACAGCCAATTGTCTTGATCGTGGGCTACTGCTGAGAAATAAGAATTTGTCTTATCGGAGGATTTTTTGCAATTATTTCTAAGAGTAATTTGGTTGGGATTGAATGTGGAATGTTATTATGAAGTAGCAAAATTCTTATCTCAAGGGGCATATCTGCACATTTGTAGAGTTAAGGAGGGTATAAATGAAATGCTGATTCTTAGGAGCCTTTTGCAGTTTCATTATTAGAAGTTTATCA
Organism: Amorphophallus konjac; assembly: GCA_022559845.1. Classification (NCBI taxonomy): domain Eukaryota; kingdom Viridiplantae; phylum Streptophyta; class Magnoliopsida; order Alismatales; family Araceae; genus Amorphophallus; species Amorphophallus konjac. Next base: position 473,015,943 of record CM040118.1, read on the forward strand.
AAAATATTGCGGATTGCACTTGCACCACCAATTTTATCCAAATAAACAGAGGCAATAGAATCAAGGGGGGGAGAAGAGATTCCTCATCCACCACTACAACCCAGACAACTGAATAATTAGAGGCTAAGCTAAATCAGCCACTGAATTTGACTCCATTGTGTGAGACTTACACCAGCTTTTTCCTTTTTGAATGAAAATTAAAGCCAAGTACAATATAACCAGACCAGACGTAACCACTTTGATGGTCAGACCAGCAACCAGGTTATCTCAAAAAGTTTTGCAACAAAAGAAGGCCCCATTCCTATTGCATTCATCTGGATGGACAAGACAACCAAAATCAAAATAATAACAGTATAAAAAATATAAGATCATAAACAACATTGTTATATAAAAGATGCACATATCCAGTACAATGACACCAACAGAAATGTGTTTAAAATATAAATGTGAATATAGTTCAAACATTTATTTATGTCAAATGTGACCATCAATTAGATCAAGATCCAATCCAACAGTTTCAAAATTAAACAAACAAAATAATTATTAACACCAAACTCTTGAAAGCCTGACTTTCGGTTATGTCTGAACTTCAATGGAGCTCCAGAAAGTAAGCCCATGGACTCATGGAGGCCTAGCATCTCTTGGAGATTGGGCTTGGGATTGAGTTTGGATTTGAAAGGCCCAAGCCCAATTCATTGGCACCATCACGCCCAGTCTCCTTTTCATCTCCTGATATTGTTCACAGCTTGTCACACCAATGGGCCACACCTTGGATAGAAGCAAAAAGGGACACAAAGGGCAATGGAAAGGTTATTTCACAGACTGCATTCTCAATCAAAGCTTTTCAGTACTAGCAAGGCTCCCGCTTATGCCCCTATAAGAGATGATATAAACCAAGTATCAGCCTTCTCACATGTCTACTCACATAGTGTCACAAATATCTGAAATCTATTGATCTGTGACGGATATTTGCCATTGCCATCCACATCCAAAGCTGACGTCCCAAACATGATTCTGATATTATATTCAACCAATGTGATTATGATGCGGGACGGACACGCGAACCTGGGACTCTAGCTCGCAGACATCCCTAAGCGAGAGAAACGCGGGATCGTGCGCGGTTGAGAAACCAGCAATGAGCCTTGGGTATCGACTTTTCCGCGTGCTCGGATCGAGTCACGGGACGGATTCACTCACTCACTCTCGCAGCGGTGATAAAAATTAAATATCGAGCTAGTTATCCTATCACTCTAGCAGCGACATTCAAAAATATACGAATTAAGCAAATGCGATAAAGAGGGAGACGAGTTTACCTCCACGCTCCGGGCGTGGGGAAGACGACCCCGGCCGAAGCTCGTACTCCCGATGTACAAATATTAACAATAATTACAGAAATAAATTTATCGCCCACTCCACGCAGGGAGGTAAAGGGCAACAATGTGAGACCCGGGAGTAGCGAACTCGGGTTGACGGGCAACAATTTGGACGGTTCTCGGGCCGAAGATGGGCTGCTGCTCGGAACCGTTCTGCCGGGCCCGCGGGACAGCAGGTGGGTCCGACTGCTGGGACGGCAGTACCCGAGCATCTCCCTGCTGCTGCGGCTTGCTGGGGTGCTGCTGGAAGGTTGCTGATCGATCCCCGGGAGCGGCGGTGACCGAGTGTGCGCCGGCGTATTTTTCGAGGAATTAATTCCCGGACTGATTGTGCTGGCTGGGCTCGGATTTGCTCTGCGCGCCTTCACGAAAAGATTTCTTGCGGCCAGATCCGGTGTCGGATCGACGCAAACTTGGTACTGATGGATAGAAGACTCAGAGGGCTACAACATATAATTTGTTGAGATCCATCAAGTGAATGGATTGAAAATGAAAACGACTGTCCCTCAAAGATTTCTGCTGGCTCGGACTGACAGACACACAGGACAGACTGAGTTTTCCCTGAAAACGAATTTTGATCGACAGGAAGACGATAGATCTAGATCCTAGAAAAATTATGGGTGGAAGGTAGGAAAGTGAGGAACACGCATGAATTTTTGGGGATTTTTTGGAGATGTATAAGGGGGTGGGAAAAATTGAAGAACAAACTCCTATCATGCAGATCTGCAAACTGGCAGACTGTCAGGGGTGGAACTAAAATTACGGGAAAAATAGCAAATGACCTCTGATTGGCACGAAATTTAAAATGGAGAATGGGGATAACAAGAAGAACAAACACTCAAAATTACAGCTCGATCAGATCTCCTGATGTGGAGATAAACATTGAGCTTCAACCTTCTGTCCTGATGTGGACATAATTCCGACGCGGCGGCGGTGGCGGTGCGACGGCGGCTCGATGGCGGCAGCGGCGGCGGTGCTGAGCTTCACACTCAGAGAGGGGGGGGGGAGGCTTCACACCTCAAGAATTTCGCAGAAATCCATCTGCAAGGGGGTGGGAGAGAGAGAGGGGCGCCCTTGGGCTCTTGAAGCAATTTCTGAAATTTCTTCTCATTAATTCTATCAAAATGGAAATTATATGGATTATATAGAAAAGTAAAAATGACCTAAACTACCTCTAGATCTATAGTTAGGGAGGGGTAAATAAGGGATAGCATTTTCTTCCCCCATGTGGTCAAATGACCAAATAAAATAAAATTACAACATGGAATAAACAATAATAAAAGGGGGCGCCCCCTTGACTTAAGGGCCATCAATTTTGAATTTTTCATTTTTTTGTCCCCCCTTGGTCCAAGTCCAATCTTGGACTTTGAACCAACCCCACATGGGCCCTAGAACTTAGGTGGACCAATGAGAAAGAGGGTGGGGGGCCCTGCTGGACCCACTCGCAATTTACATAGAAACCCAAAGACTTTAAAGACTAACGCTTCGGCTTATAATGTCTTACAATTGCAAACCCAATTAGTCAAGGGTATAAATACAAACAAAAGGACACATGTAAAATAAAAATGTTAGTGCCCGGTGTTGATTCCCATCAGATTACCTTTGGCATAAGTTTGAATGCCGAAACTTGATGGATACTAAATGAAACATTAGATCAATTATGGATCACCAAAATTAGGTTTCATGGGATATCCACTTGTACACATCCAGTACCCAAAAAGGGGAAAAACAACTGGGCAGCCAAAACTGGTACAATAGGTAACACAATTGAATAATTATCCAAGTATATGGACGCAAAAAATGAAGAACATTGTGCCAATATTTTTTTCCTTTCAACCCATTAATGCATGTCAAAGGATGACAAAAAAGAAGAGGCTAAAACGCGATTTTCATAAATATTGCCATTCAAAGCATAAAAATCATAAAATATTTAGGTTCAAGCAACTTTGACAGCATATTATTCTTAATATTAAAATTCAAGGCATGACTTCATGGACAAATTGTTCAACAATCTGGAGGTTTCAAGTTTCAATGTAAGACATATAAAACATTAAATTCAACAGAAATTCAAACAAAACATATTCTTAATTTCTGAGGCTATTATCTTTAACATAACCATATGTTCAATCCCATAAACTGAATATTGCTCCCCAGGTTGGCCAAAAAAATTGACTTGCTATCTTTATTGATTAGAGTATCAGTTCTGAAAATACTACTGATGAGAGTCTCTCACAAATGCTAAACACCATTAAAGAATGAGATATTAATTCTCATTTTTATATAGTAATTAATGAAAATTATCTGACTGAATACCAAGGGAGGCAGAATCGGGGATTGGGCTCAAATCGCCGGTCCAAGAACTAATCTGGATTGGCTGGATCGCCTGATCTGACCCAATCCCCAGCCGATCCTGGCCGAGCCTTTATTAGTTTTAGAGGTTTACCCAAGAAGTTTACATATATGGTTTAGAACTTTAAATGCTCTTATATTAGTTCACAAGGGGGTTTATACAACGTTTGCAACTTTCCCTTCTCAATCTCGGCTTCTTTTCTTTCGTATTTTTGCAGTCTTGCAGGTGGAGCCATGGAGTAGGACACATGAATGGTAGTTTAGACCGAAACGTTTCGGTTTGGACCAAAACGATCCGAAACTGCCCGACCGAAACCGAGCCGAAATCAAAACCATGCAATTTGGCAAAAAATAATAATTTATTTGGTTTCAGACCGAAACCGAAACGCTTTCGATTTCGCCACCGACCGAAACCGACACTGCCATCTATGGTAGGACAAGGAGGAGGTGGCCGAGGTCGGTGGCAAGGGAGGAGGAGGTGGCTGGTGGCCAATGAGGAGGAGGTGATAGGCGGCGAATAAACGTCGACGGGAGGTGGCGTGGCGATTAGACATCGTGAACAGGTAAGTTTGTTTTTCCCCTCCCCATTCTTCTTCTTCCCTTGTGCTAAAAGGGCCCATCCCTCTTCTTCTTCTTCTTCTTCCCTTTCTTACAATGCTGAACAAGGGGCCATCCTTTTTCTTCTTCTCCCTCTCTTTCCCTTTTTTTTTGGTGCTGAACAAGGGTTCGCTTCGAACAAGGGTCCGCTTCTTCTTCTTCTTCTTCTTCTTTACGATGCTGAGCAAGAGAGGGCCCGTCCTTCTTTTTCTTCTTCTTCCTCTATTCCCTTTTTTTCCGGTGCTGAACAAGGGCCCGCTTCTTCTTCTTCTTCTTCTTCTTTACGGTGCTGAGCAAGAGAGGACGAGCAGGACCTAGCTGGGACTGGGCTGGAATGGCCAATCCTGGTGTGAGATATGCTGATCTGGACTGATCCCAAGCCAATCAACCTAATCAACCCTATCCCCAGTAAGAATTGGGGAACAAGGGTCCGCATCTTCTTCTTTACGGTGCTGAGCAAGAGACGCTAGGATTGGGCTGGAATGGCCAATCCTGGTGTGAGATATGCTGATCTAGACTGATCCCAAGCCAATCAACCAGATCAACCCTATCCCCAGTAAGAATTGGGGTCGGATCAGTTTGGCCCAAAATCAATCAGATTGGGCTGGAATGGCCAATCCTGGTGTGAGATATGCTGATCTGGACTGATCCCAAGCAAATCAACCTGATCAACCCTATCCCCTTCTTCTTCTTCTTCTTCCCTATCCCCAGTAAGAATTGGGGTCGGATCGGTTTGGCACAAAACCAATCGGATCGGCCTTCTTCTTCTTCTTCTTCTTCTTCATTGGTTTTGGGCCAAACCGATCCGTGCAGGACCTAGCTGGGATTGGGCTGGAATGGCCAATCCTGGTGTGAGATATGCTAATCTGGACTGATCCCAAGCCAATCACTGATCAACCCCTTCTTCTTCTTCTTCTTCTTCTTCGTAAGGCCGATCCGATTGGTTTTGGGCCAAACCGATCCAAGCAGGACCTAGCTGGGATTGGGCTGGAACATGGATGGCAGTATCGGCCGAAACCGATACGTTTCGGCCGAAACGTATCGGTTTCGGTCGATACCGAAACCGAAACGGGCCTTGTCACTGTAGCAGTCCGAAACCGGACCGAAACCGAAACCGGACCGAAACCGACCGAAACCGGACCGAAACCGACCGAAACCGGACCGAAACCGTCTGGTTTCGGCCGAAACTAGACCTGCTCAATACATTTTTTGCCTTTTCTGACTGTTTTGAACCGGTTTCGGCCGAAACCGAAACCGAAACCGAAACCGATACGTATCGGTTTCGGTACCGGCCGAAACCGATACCGAAACCGATACTACCATCCTTGGGCTGGAATGGCCAATCCTGGTGTGAGATATGCTGATCTGGACTGATCCCAAGCCAATCAACCTGATCAACCCTATCCCCTTCTTCTTCTTCTTCTTCTTCTTCTTCTTCTTCTTCTTCTTCCCTATCCCCGGTAAGAATTGGGGTCGGATCGGTTTGGCCCAAAACCAATCGGATCGGCCTTCTTCTTCTTCTTCTTCCTCATTGCTTTTAGGCCAAACCAATCCAGGCAGGACCTAGCTGGGACTGGGCTGGAATGGCCAATCCTGGTGTGAGATATGCTGATCTGGACTGATCCCAAGCCAATCACCGATCAACCCCTTCTTCGTCTTCTTCTTCTTCATGCCAATCCGATTGGTTTTGGGCCAAACCGATCCAAGCAGGACCTAGCTGGGATTGGGCTGGAATGGCCAATCTTGGTGTGAGATATGCTGATCTGGACTGATCCCAAGCCAATCAATCCGATCAACCCCTTCTTCTTCTTCTTCTTCTTAGAAGGCCGATCCGATTGGTTTTGGGCTAAACCGATCCAGGCAGGACCTAGCTGGGATTGAGCTGGAATGGCCAATCCTGGTGTGAGATATGCTGATCTGGACTGATCGCAAGCCAATCAACCCGATCAACCCCTTCTTCTTTCTTCTTCTTCTTCTTCAGAAGAAGAAGAATAAGAAGAAGGCCGATGCAATTGGTTTTCGGCCAAGCCGATCCGGGCAGGACCTAGCTGGGATTGGGCTGGAATGGCCAATCCTGGTGTGAGATATGCTGATCTGGACTGATTCCAAGGCAATCAACCCGATCAACCCTATCCCCAGTAAGAATTGGGGTCGGATCGGTTTGTCCCAAAACCAATCGGATCGGCCGATCCGGGTCAATCAGATCCGAATCTGCATTCCATGCTGAATGCAAACATATATTCATTATTAAAGAGCCTTATTTACCAGAAAGGTCCAAAGACACTGAAGACTTTACTACAAGATACAGAAAAGCTAGGATTGCAGAGTGGGATGGAAAATGCCTATATAGATATAAAAGTAAATCTGCATATATGTAGGCCTTACCCCTAGGCGATAGGATCCGAATGTAAGTATGATTGCATTTGCATCCTCAACCATTTGATCACTGTAGCCTCGCTTCCGTGTTAGTTCTTTTACCCAGTCTTTTACGATCTGAAACATTCAGCAACAATTAAATTAAAGGATGAGTTTTATTCACCATTTCAAAGCAGTGTGGAGAAAAGGAGGAGGAATTTTGAGGCACTTTCTAAGGCATGGGAGTATATAAGAAAAAACTAAGAGAAATGGCCAACATAAAAATAAAACTAGACCAGCAAACAATGATAGACTTCCAACTCCAAAGGAATACACAGAGATCTCCACTGTTGTCTGAAGCACACAGGCACAAACAGAGAGAGAGCGGGGTAACTTCTCTCTGAGGTACTTCCTCCAGATTAGATAAGAAGATAGGAATTTTGTCAACATAAAACCTAGCCTAGAAGGTTTCGTGAACTCTTCCCTCTCCAAAGTTTATTCGAGCAGAATCAATTAATCCTTGACATCCAGAAACAACACTGACAGACATACAAACACAAGTAATCATATTAAAAGCATGATTCCTTCATGTTTGGTTAAATATAGCATAGATAAACAAAGAAAGTTTTAGAAAGTTTGAGAACTCCTCCTTCTAAACTTAGCTTTAAAGGTCTTTCTTCTTCAAGCAAAGTAGGTTGTTGAAAGGGGGGGCAAATAAATGATGGATTACCAATGTAATCTCATGTAGCACAAGCATACCCAGGTGAAAATGGTTGTAATCAGATGCGCCTCTTATTTATGTTTACAAAAAATCCCACATTGCCAAATTCTTACAGGGAAACCTTTGTATCCTTTTCGAAAATTGATCATATTAGGCAATTAACAACCAGACAGTGAAGTTTTAGTCAAAGTAACATAACACACATGAAACAAGCCAGGTTTTCATTTTTTATGGATGGTTATACATGGAACCAGTACACTGATAGCAAGAGTAGTGACGGTTTACCTGACCGATCTGCCCCAAAACTTCTTCTCTCTTTACTGATTCTTCTTGGCTCTCGTAAAGCCCAGCTCCAACTAGGAACTTTGAAACAGAGATCACTGTTAGGTACAGGTACAGAGTCTGCAAAGACCAAGAAAAGGTAACTTCAAAGAAATGGGGAGAGGAATATCCCAGGATGAACCTTTTCCAAATCTACAGTCCTCTGGATATCAGCTTCAGTTGGGCCAGCGACAGAGATTGGTTTTGTGACACCATGCTGTTTCATAGTCTGTAGTGGCGGACTGTCAAACGCCTGAGAGCTAACCATCTCAACGCCGAGATCAAAATAACCAACCGGGGCCTGGGGGTAGCAGAACTAGCTGGGACAAGATCTGGGGTCGGGAAGTGGGCACTAACCAGCCAACTCCCCAGGATACCTACGGCTACTTAGAAACCAGATTCTTGAAGAATCCTTGATACTTGAAGAACAAGTCAAGAGACGCCCAAAACAAGAATCGCAACTAAGTCTACGAATTAGAATTATTGAGCTCGGTCTAATGTTTTACACAAGAGATCCACAGGAATTAGATTGACTAGAGGAGGAAGCAGCTGAAGATCAGATCGTCTGGGAAGTGGGAAACAATGTATTCGCAGATAATCCGATAAACGTCAAGTCCGCAAACGCAGCAACATGCATGAGCACGTACACAGGTGCCCCAACTCATCACCAACGGCCAGTGGTCGTGGAAGAGCCGAGACACAAACCTCAACAGAATTGAACACAAATCAGCAAGAGAAATCCGACACAAGAAAAAAGGGGCAGAAGAAAGAAACCCTAAGCCAGTCGGCAAGTCAAAACGTGGAGAATCCGATCAAACACAGATGGAGGCCTTAGTTTTCCCAAGCAGATTAGACCCACGATAAAGAACATAAATCCTAAAAAAAAGAGCGGAATCTTTGGCCCCGATGCGTAGAGAAACCCCTGGAATTCGAATGGTGGCCGCGCCAGGCGGCTGCTGAGGAGATCGCCGCCGATCTGGCGAGCGAGATGGTGGCCGGACGGAGCAAAGAGGGTAAGCGCTTCCCCGGGAAGACCAGGAAGGGGAGAGGAGAGCGAGGTAGGAGAGAGAAGGCGCGAGACGCAGTTGGAAGGCGGCGGCGGCGGCGGCGGCGGGTCCCGAATAATAATTGTACAACGTGGTTTCCCAGGGAGCGGCATCGGCAGCTGTTGGGTCGGGTGAATGAACGGGGACAGACGACCGTCGACAAAAGGTCAGAGTTGGATCGGCCTTGTTAGGCCCATTAACTGTCATATCGGGCCTTCTGAGAGACTGTCCCTCCGAATAAGAAAGAGAAATATCTAGGTGTAGCTGGTGTAGCAAAAATCATAAATGTCTCGATGGCACGCTACGTCACGTGTCTCGCATTTTAAGAGAATTGAAAATTACTATACATCACTAAACTATAACTTATACTGTTGAAATATGATTGGAACGATATTGAAAATAGAGATTCTACTGAAATATATCGATTTTGACATTTATATATATTTTAGTCAAAATTAATATATTTAAATTAAATTTCTATTTTTCAATCTTACGAACTATATTTTAGTCATATGAATTATACGTCAATGATTCATAACATTTTCTTAGTTCACCTTAATTTAGTCATATATAAGGAAGATTTATGTTTATTGCACATTTGGGGGTTATTACACGTCGCACCCCGGTGTGCAATAAATTTAATTTTTTTATGCTAAAAAATTTGTGACGTGAAATTTAAGTCACCATAATTTATGATGTAAGTCACGTCTCTTTCGGATGACCTAAAAAATTAAAAAAAAGATTAAATTAATAGTGTCGAGTCTACTTTTTAATCGATCTTTTTTATTTTTAAATTTTTTTGTTGTCAGATGATAGTGTGACTTGCACCACCAGTGAAGTGAGTTGAATTTCACGTTAAAAAAATAAAAGAATAAATTTAGTCTACATCCGAGATGTACAATAATCTTGAGTGTGCATTAAACATTACTCATTAATTCTAATTTTGGGATGGTGTTGCTTTCACCGCACATTAACATGGAAAACTCGTGCATCACCTACAATGTAAAATGTAAAACTAGTTATATAATGGTTAAAGATTGGGAGGAGAAAACACATAAAGCTTTGTAGTTTATAATTTTGCATCATTATGAAATATTGGAACATAAAATTCTAGCCAACCTATGTTATAAAGAAGGTTTTCTTAGAAATAAGTCATTTTAAAAAATTAAAATTAAAAAAAAAGTCTCTCTAATTCCACTATTTATAAATAAACTACCAAATTATTCTATGTCACATGAAGAAGCCCCTACCGTCTGTCTCGGTCAAAAAAAGTCGAGTTAACCCGACCACAGTCCGGTCTAACCCAGGAGAAGGAAAAGATCAAAAAACCCTTAGTTAACCTAGAGTGCCTATAGAGAGAGGAGACAGGGCCGGGGAGGGGTGCAAGAGGAGGGGGAGTCAGAGGGGGCATCCCCATCCGACGCCAACAACCCCACCCAGTGGGGTGGGGTGCACAATGTGTGTGAGAGAGAGACAGAGAGAGGGAGAGGGAGAACGGGAGGAGGGAAGGCCATCAGCGTCGGCGATGGTGCCAGCTATCTAGGTAAGACAATGAGGAGAGGGGCAAGAGGGGTTTGTCCCCTCCAAGTAGAGAGAGAGGGGGGGAGGGTGGCCATGCCAGGGAGGGACGACGGTGAGTGAACGGGGGGGTTGCCAACCATCTAAGTGCGCAAGGGGGTCGCCGACATCGGCATCCCCTCCTCTTTCAGCCCAGAGAGAGACAAAGAAGGGGAGAAAGAGAGAGAAAAGGGGGCACTGGAGGGGGTCTCCCCCCTCCGGTGCTAGCAACCCCACCCAGTGGGGGTGGGGTAAGTGTGTGTGTGAGAGAGTGAGAGAGAGATAGAGAAAAAGGACAAGAGAGACACAGTGTAAGACCCCGAGTTTCTGTACAAATATTAAATTTCGTAAATAGTAAATGTTGAATAGTGACTGAGGTAAATAGTAAATAGTAAATATTTTTGACTATCGTGTAAATATTCTGAAAAATGATAGTTAATTAGTAAACACCATGATAAACACTTTGGTCTCCTGTACCTGACCCTAATAAAATCATTTACATGGCTTAATCAGTGATTTAGGCCTGACTTAAAAACGCGGAAAACACTATTCACCTGAAAATATAACTATCTTGGAAAAATCTGCAAAAATCACATCTGATAGAGAGTATTTTTCTTAGCAACTTTATCTTCTGGAGTTTCATCGGTAAAAATCAAAAACTCTCTCTATCGACTAAACCGTTGAACATTGGGTTAAATTATTATTTTAATCTTAAGATTGGGAGATTAACATTAAACCTTGTGATAAAATTCCATAAAAATCATAATCTAAAAGATCACGTCTTGATTAGCAATTTTGTCTTCTGGGTCAAACTCATTAAAAATCGTTTAGTGGGATTTATGAGCTAAGCACCCTTAATCACTTAAGCTAATCCTAAGCTTTAAGGAGGTTTAACTTAATCTCCTACCTCAATAAAACACGTGAGAACTTGTTTAAGTCGGCAAACACGGAGTCCACACTGTGGTCATCCCGTTGCGGCGACGTGTGCGACCATTCCCACCCGAATGAGGAACTCGTGGCTTTTAAAAGCCTATATATATGGGAGGGAGCCTTAAGGCTTCCCTCGTTAGTTAAGCTGCTGGGAGAAGAGGCCGTGGGGAGCTCTGCAACTCTCTGCAAGCTTACTATTCATCACTTCGTTCTCCAGGAGTTCCTTTGCTTCTTTCTATTCCTTCTCCTTCTTCCGTTAAATTCGGTAGGTAACCAAGGCACCAATCTAAGCATAGAAGAATGAACTTGTTAGCATCATTAGACAAGGAGCTATCATGCTTTTACATGTTTTACATCGTGTTTATAGTGATCATGATACCATCCGTAGATAGTATTCCTTGTTAAGTAACCAATTGTTAACCCACATGAATAACATATCATCAGGAGATTAAATTTCTGTTATTGTAATGATTGTTAATTGTTCAATCATGTTTTAAGCTTAAAAGGCATTGTAATCCACTTTTATTTTCATTGTAAACACTGGATAGACACAAAACTCAAGTTTTTAAAATATAATTAGTCATGTTTAAAGCATAATTAGTTATGTTTAAGCATGTTTAGTCATGTTTAAAATATAATTAGTCATGTTTAAAGCATAATTAGTTATGTTTAAGCATGTTTAGTCATGTTTAAAACATAATTAGTCATGTTTAAAGCATAATTAGTTATGTTTAAGCATGTTTAGACATGTTTAAAACATAATTAGTCATGTTTAAAGCATAATTAGTTATGTTTAAGCATGTTTAGTCATGTTTAAGACATAATTAGTCATGTTTAAAGCATAATTAGTTATGTTTAAGCATAATTAACCAAGTTTACATAGGATTAGGCAAGATTAAGTATATATTAGCCAAGATTAGTATGACGGTCGACTTATGCAAGTCTTGGCCGATGTAAAATTACGCCGGACACTCTATCCGGTAAATTCTAAATTGTTACCATGAAAGGAAATGATACCAAATGGTAAATTTATCCATGGTCTACAATAGAAAGCATGATTTAGACCGGTGTTTTATTGCTTAAAGTATAAAATGGGCAACTTAGGCCTATACGGTGTATAAGCATATACCGTATATCCTCTAATGTCCCGATCGCCATCGTTTTAACTTGTTAAAATGACCGATTATCCTTGATTAACCTTCGGTCATACTCGAGCCCGGAATCAACCATTATTTTTAATGGGTTAAATGGTCATTGTATTCCGGTAACTATTTTATACACAACTCATCTTATGATTAGAATTATTGTTATACTTAAATACGGATTTTCTAGAACCGTATCTCCGTATACGACCCGAGAGGTTCGTATATTAAATCTATACACTTACTTTTCTCGAACGGCTTACTGTCAACCGTTCATACTTGACTCCGTGACTCGTTACTCGTGTGAGTACGGCCCGGTGTTCGCCGTACGACTACCCTTAGTTTGGGTTTTCCGTTGTGTTATACTCTTGAATCAGAGGAGACAAGGGTCGTCCTCTCATCTTACACTTGACAGAAATTCTATTGATTAGATTGGCCATAAATTGACTATGTCTAGACGGGGGATCATGGATCCAATGAAATGCCAACGCATCATAAGGGCCCGGTCTGGTCCTGGGGAGAGCACCCGAAACGATAGTGAGCCCATGGGATGTGTATGACAGGGTGAGGCATTGCACCCGAGTACTTGACTTGACTTGTTACGTCTATGACAATTCGTGATACTTGAATCGTGCGTGATTACCTGGTTACATGTGTAACATACTTGAATGATGGCCAAAGTTCTTTATCTTGTAGTTGCTATACTTGTTCATTACTTGATCATTACTTGTGGTAAAAGTGTTACATTCTCGATATCATATATTGTTCTTTATCGTGTTGACATTTGTTCATTTACTGCATTTCATGTAAATTGTAATAATTGGTTAAATACTTATACCTGCTTACGGTTATCTACTGAGCGTGTTTAGCTCACTCCTACTTTTCCCCTCTTTCCAGGTGATGACCATGTCGGGGATGGACTAGAGTGATACGAGTGTTAGTTTATAGCTTTTCAGTCAGTTTGTATTCCTTATGTAATAGTGAGAAGTTGTTCTAGTTTGGATTACTATTCGAATGTAGTTGTCTACCCAAATGTACTCAGCATTTTATTATCAATAAAACTCTGATATTTACCTTTTCCAACCTTTTGTGCAATGGTTTGCAATGGTTCGGAATATTAAATTCTTGCTCGCGTGCCCCTAACTGTACGTCCCGAGATTCCGCATCGGGGCGTGACAGTTTAGTTGGTATCAGAGCCAAGTTCGCATTGACCTAGAAATTTAGGTTAAAATTGTCCTAGGTTTCCTTCTCTCCTATAAGTTTAGGAAAAACTAGACCTTGTGAGATTTGGGTAGAAATCGGGTTAAGCTATTAACCGTAATCATGTCTCACTCCTCTAGTTCTTTCTCTCTCCTCTCATCAGAGAATTCTTCTCTCATAATAATCGACTCATGAACAATGTGTTCCGACCTTATCTTGATCAATGGGTCGTGGTATTTATTGATGACATTTTGATCTACTCAAAGAGTGAAGAAGATCATGCCGAGCATCTAAGAACGGCTCTTCAATTATTGAGAGATCACCAATTATATGCCAAATTCAGCAAGTGTGAATTTTGGCTGAGTGAAGTGTCCTTTCTAGGACATATTATTACTAAGGATGGAATTTCTGTGGATCCATCTAAAGTGGAAGCAGTCAAGAATTGGGAACAGCCTACTAATGCTACTGAAGTAAGGAGTTTTCTTGGCCTGGCTGGTTATTATCGAAGGTTCATTCAAGATTTCTCTAAAATTGCGGTACCTTTGACCAAATTAACCCGCAAAGAAATCAAGTTTGAGTGGTCAGCTGAATGCCAACGGAGTTTTCAAACTCTGAAGGATTGTTTGACTACTGCCCCTATTTTGACCTTACCTTCGGGTGAAGGCGGTTTTGTGGTCTACACAGATGCTTCTGGTATTGGCTTAGGCTGTGTGCTTATGCAGCATGGCAAGGTGATTGCCTATTCTTCTAGGCAGTTAAGGAAGCATGAAGTTAATTATCCCGTGCATGATCTGGAATTGGCAGCCGTAGTATTCGCATTAAAGATTTGGAGGCACTATTTATATGGAGAATCATTCACGGTATTTTCGGATCACAAAAGTCTGAAATACTTATTTTCTCAAAAGGAATTAAACATGAGGCAAAGAAGGTGGTTGGAATATATAAAGGATTTCGACTTCTCTATCGAGTATCACCCTGGCAAAGGCAATGTCGTGGCTGATGCGTTAAGTCGGAAGCCTATGGCCAAGTTATCCAGTCTTATGTTACAAGAATGGAAGTTACTGGAGCAGATGGCTAGTCTGGATCTCAATATTGATAATGATCGGATTTTGATTTCCCAGATGCAACTCAAGCCCGAACTGTTAGTGTAAATCAAGCTATTACAAGATATTGATCCCGAGCTAGTCGAGATTAAGGAAAACTTAAGTGGCAGACCTGACTTCTCGATAGCCAATGATGGAAGACTGGTGTTTCAAGGTCGAACTTGTGTACCGGATGAGGCTAATATAAAGAATCGGATCCTTGAAGAAGCACATAGATCCCGATACACTATCCATCCGGGAGGCACTAAGATGTTCAAAGACTTGAAGAGGACATTTTGGTGGCCAAACATGAAAAGGGAAATTGCAGATTTTGTAAGCAGATGTCTTGTTTGTCAACAAGTAAAGGCCGAGCATTTTAGACCGGCAGGTAAATTGAAACCACTTGATATTCCCCAATGGAAGTGGGAGAGTATTGGTATGGACTTTATTATGGGTCTTCCTAAGACTCGAGGTGGCTATGATGCAATATGGGTCATCGTGGATCGATTGACTAAGTCAGCCCATTTTCTAGCTATTAAGTCCAAGTGGACGGTTGATGTACTAGCAGCATTATATCTGAAGGAAGTGGTTAGACTTCATGGTATTCCAGTCAGCATTGTGTCTGACCGAGACCCGAGATTTACATCTCATTTCTGGAAGGGTTTGCAAGAATCTCTTGGTACCCGTCTGAATTTCAGTACTGCATTTCATCCGCAGACAGATGGACAGACCGAGAGAACAAATCAGATTGTGGAAGATATGTTGAGAGCTTGTATGATTGACTTCGATGGCAGCTGGAGTGATCATTTGGCATTGATAGAATTCGCCTATAACAATAGTTATCAATCCAGCATACAAATGGCACCTTTCGAGGCTTTGTATGGAAGGAGTTGTCGTTCTCCATTATGTTGGGATGAGATTGGCGAGAAGCAATGGCTTGGACCGGATCTTGTCTCAGAATCATCACAGAATATTCGAATTATTCGAGACCGGTTACTTGTAGCTCAATCAAGGCAGAAAAGTTATGCTGATAATAGAAGAAGAGATTTGAAATTCCAGATTGGCGAGCATGTATTTTTGAAGGTCTCTCCGTCGAGAGGTATTCGCCGATTCGATATTCATGGCAAGTTAAGCCCAAGGTATATTGGTCCATTTGAGATCCTTGATCGAGTGGGTGAAGTCGCCTATAGATTGGCCTTACCTCCTCAACTAGCTGGAGTACACAACGTGTTCCATGTTTCTATGCTTCGGAAATACGTGTACGACCCTAGTCACGTCATTCAACATGCGGACCTCGAAGTGAAGAAGGACTTGTCTTATGAAGAACGACCAGTAAAGATTCTGGATCGGAAGGAACAACAACTTCGGAATCGTTCCATACCAATGGTTAAGATTCAATGGAGTCGGCGTGGAATTGAAGAAGCTACCTGGGAATCCGAGGACGCTATACGGAAGCGTTATCCCGACCTATTCTAGGTGAGCTATCTTTCCTTTACTGTATTTTGGTCCAGTGAATTTGGAGGACCAAATTCTTTAAGTGGGGGAGGGTGTAAGACCCCGAGTTTCTGTACAAATATTAAATTTCGTAAATAGTAAATGTTGAATAGTGACTGAGGTAAATAGTAAATAGTAAATATTTTTGACTATCGTGTAAATATTCTGAAAAATGATAGTTAATTAGTAAACACCATGATAAACACTTTGGTCTCCTGTACCTGACCCTAATAAAATCATTTACATGGCTTAATCAGTGATTTAGACCTGACTTAAAAACGCGGAAAACACTATTCACCTGAAAATATAACTATCTTGGAAAAATCTGCAAAAATCACATCTGATAGAGAGTATTTTTCTTAGCAACTTTATCTTCTGGAGTTTCATCGGTAAAAATCAAAAACTCTCTCTATCGACTAAACCGTTGAACATTGGGTTAAATTATTATTTTAATCTTAAGATTGGGAGATTAACATTAAACCTTGTGATAAAATTCCATAAAAATCATAATCTAAAAGATCACGTCTTGATTAGCAATTTTGTCTTCTGGGTCAAACTCATTAAAAATCGTTTAGTGGGATTTATGAGCTAAGCACCCTTAATCACTTAAGCTAATCCTAAGCTTTAAGGAGGTTTAACTTAATCTCCTACCTCAATAAAACACGTGAGAACGTGTTTAAGTCGGCAAACACGGAGTCCACACTGTGGTCATCCCGTTGCGGCGACGTGTGCGACCATTCCCACCCGAATGAGGAACTCGTGGCTTTTAAAAGCCTATATATGTAAAATTACGCCGGACACTCTATCCGGTAAATTCTAAATTGTTACCATGAAAGGAAATGATACCAAATGGTAAATTTATCTATGGTCTACAATAGAAAGCATGATTTAGACCGGTGTTTTATTGCTTAAAGTATAAAATGGGCAACTTAGGCCTATACGGTGTATAAGCATATACCGTATATCCTCTAATGTCCCGATCGCCATCGTTTTAACTTGTTAAAATGACTGATTATCCTTGATTAACCTTCGGTCATACTCGAGCCCGGAATCAACCATTATTTTTAATGGGTTAAATGGTCATTGTATTCCGGTAACTATTTTATACACAACTCATCTTATGATTAGAATTATTGTTATACTTAAATACGGATTTTCTAGAACCGTATCTCCGTATACGACCCGAGAGGTTCGTATATTAAATCTATACACTTACTTTTCTCGAACGGCTTACTGTCAACCGTTCATACTTGACTCCGTGACTCGTTACTCGTGTGAGTACGGCCCGGTGTTCGCCGTACGACTACCCTTAGTTTGGGTTTTCCGTTGTGTTATACTCTTGAATCAGAGGAGACAAGGGTCGTCCTCTCATCTTACACTTGACAGAAATTCTATTGATTAGATTGGCCATAAATTGACTATGTCTAGACGGGGGATCATGGATCCAATGAAATGCCAACGCATCATAAGGGCCCGGTCTGGTCCTGGGGAGAGCACCCGAAACGATAGTGAGCCCATGGGATGTGTATGACAGGGTGAGGCATTGCACCCGAGTACTTGACTTGACTTGTTACGTCTATGACAATTCGTGATACTTGAATCGTGCGTGATTACCTGGTTACATGTGTAACATACTTGAATGATGGCCAAAGTTCTTTATCTTGTAGTTGCTATACTTGTTCATTACTTGATCATTACTTGTGGTAAAAGTGTTACATTCTCGATATCATATATTGTTCTTTATCGTGTTGACATTTGTTCATTTACTGCGTTTCATGTAAATTGTAATAATTGGTTAAATACTTATATCTGCTTACGGTTATCTACTGAGCGTGTTTAGCTCACTCCTACTTTTCCCCTCTTTCCAGGTGATGACCATGTCGGGGATGGACTAGAGTGATACGAGTGTTAGTTTATAGCTTTTCAGTCAGTTTGTATTCCTTATGTAATAGTGAGAAGTTGTTCTAGTTTGGATTACTATTCGAATGTAGTTGTCTACCCAAATGTACTCAGCATTTTATTATCAATAAAACTCTGATATTTACCTTTTCCAACCTTTTGTGCAATGGTTTGCAATGGTTCGGAATATTAAATTCTTGCTCGCGTGCCCCTAACTGTACGTCCCGAGATTCCGCATCGGGGCGTGACACACAGAGTGTGCAAGAGCGAGGAGAGGGCGTCAGAGCACACTCAATGGCCAGAGGGGAGAGAGAATGGAGAGAGAGACAAAGAGGAGGGTGGCCCAACCAAGGAGGGACGGCGGCAAGTGCATAGAGGGGGTTGTCGGCGATGTAGGTGTGTAGGGGGGGCCATCGGCCATCTAGGTCCCTAGGGGGGCCATCGACGTCGGTAACCCCTCCTCTTTCAGTCCAAAGAGAGAGAGCGCACGGAGAGAGAGAGAGAGGAAGAGGAGGGTGGCCATGCCAAGGAGAAATGGTTGCGAGTGCCAGTCGTTTGGGTATGTATATGGGATCGTCAGCTGTCTAGGAGCGTAGGGGGTCATCGGCGTCGGCATCCCCTCCTTTTTCAACCCAGAGAGAGACCGAGAGAGGCACTAACGAGGGAGAGGGTATGCTAGAGAGAGGATGGGGTATTAGACGGGTTCTCCCCCTTCGACATCAGTAACCCCACCTAGTGGGGTGTGCAATGTGTGTGTGTGTGTGTGTGTAAGAGTGAGAGAGACAGAGAACGAGAGAGACAGAGAGTGTGCGAGAGAGAGGATGTAATGCCCCAGACTTTTCAGATATTTTTTTCGGATCATTTTCGTTTGTCCCGGAGTGTGTTTTGTGCTTTACGTGTGTTTTTCCCTGATGTGCCTTCGGAACTCTGTGCAGGATGAACTGTTACGTTCTCCGACTCCATGATAGTATCGACACGTTGTGCTCTTCCCGAGGATCGCGGAGGTAATTTTTCATAATTTTTTGAATTTATGGGATTTTTGGATTTTTCTATATATATTAACCTCCTTTTCTCTCTCCCCATCTCTCATTTCTCTCTTCCCTCCCTCTCTCTTCTCACGCTCTCTCCTCTCTCCCTCTCTTCTTCGGCGGTCGACGGAGGTGGACAGGGGCGAGGCGGCGAGGATCGTGGGGCGTGGAGCTGCGAGGATGGAGCGAGGATCGCGATGGTGGAGGCGGTTCGTGGGGTCGCGAGCCGGTGGAGCTTTAACGGCGTTTTGCGGATCGGCGCCCACGGTGGGCAGAATCTTCGGTGGAGGTAGGGAGATGGACCTCCAGCTCGTGTACTTCATTTCCCGCGAGTTTTGTTGGCCGTGGTGAGTTGAGCAGGCTTATTTGAGTATTTTGGGGGAAATGCATATTTTTGCGGTGTGAGCCGGATCTAGCGTTGTAACCGTGTTTTTGAGGTTTAAATGGGTCCTCTCGGCGCTAGAGAGGTTGGGGACTAGTTTCCCCTTGTTTCCACATTCACATGGGTGTGAATAGGGCGTGGAATGGGTTTTCCCGCGGTTTCTGTCATTTTCACGCTCGGGACGACTTAGCGGTCGTTCCGGCGACCGTTAGGGTGTTAAGCGGTCATGTGGAGACCGCTAGGGTCCCCCCTATGTTGGTTCGAGCCTTGCGATCTCGCGATGCACCGCCAGGGTGCCTTAGCAGTCTGGTGAAGACCGCTAGGCTCTGCTTTGCGGTCCGGGGGTGACCGTTTGACCGTGTTTTGGTCGTTTGAGGTCAATGGGGTAGCGGCCTTGCGACTGACCACTAGGCGGAACTTAGCGATCAGGCGGGGGACTGCCACCCTGCTTGGCGGTCCGAGAGTGACCGCTTGGTGTTTTAGTTCATTGTCGGCCCTTACGATCCTGGCTGGATCGCTAGGCTAGGCCTTGCGGTTCGGAGGCGACCGCTAGGCTCCTTGACGGTCCAGAGAGGACCTCCAGGCGGTTCTTCGTGCTCGTCGTGTCTGTTTCGCGTTGTGTTGGTCTCCTGTCGACCCGGTTGTGACCCAGTAGTCGACCTTCGACCTCGTGAATGTCCCGGACACCGTGGGACCTATGTTCGTGCTTTTGGGGGTGTCCGGAGGTATCGTGTTATCTCGATTAGCGTGTCCGTAGGTTTGGGGGGTCCCGGTGACCCCACATGTTCCGGGCTTTCGTGTTCTTGCTAGATCGAGTAACCGTGAGCCGGTGTGAGTGCGGAAGGCTATTTCTGCACGTCAGTGGCTTTCCGGGAAGTGTTTTCCGTGTGGGCCATGTGGATGGCCTTGGACTGTGAGTCTAATTGCCTAGCCTAGGGCTGGAGGTTTCTCGCGCTTCCCTTGGATAGGGAATTACCTCGGCGGCTTGTGGGCTGCCTTGGGAATCATGTCACCGTGGTTTTAGACCTAGGGATAGGCCAGATTGACGGCGTGTACGACGGTCTTGACCCGAGTCGTGCGACTCAAGGACCGTTAGGTTTATTAGGTCTAGTGAACCATTCAGAGTCTGGTGGTCCCGAGCCACCTGTTACTCCGTGTTACTCACGATGGGTGCGTGTGTGGCTTTCCGTGTTCACGTTGAGTGACATGCCACTAGACGTAGCTTTCCTGCGCACGCGTGTGCGAACCCACTTGGTAGTGGTGGAGAGCGTGACCCGAGAGAGACGGTTTTTAGGCTGGTTACCGTAGGGCCCCCACGCGCAGCCTGAGTCCGGGCTTCGGGGGAAGAACTAGCTAGAGGATCTGACCTAGGGCGCATGGTCTGTGTGTGCACACTTGGTTGGGGGCGACAGACCCGCGCTGACGAGCGCGACCCCAGCTAGTCCTTGTTTTGTGTTCCTGGTTACTAGTACAGTGTCTCAGTCTCCGCCTGGGGCGTGGTAGCGAGACACCTGAGGCTGTGGACTAAGTCGTCAGTGGACGCATCTGGCCTTGCTTCTAGTGGGCAGTGCTCCCGTCACCTGACGTGAGTTTCTCGTGAGTCGAGTTTCCGCTTCACGTCTGCGAGACGTGATTTCACGTGCTGTTTCCGGGGGTGTTCTCGAGGGAGAGGTCTGGGGTTCCGGTGAGCGTCACCGAGGGCTTTCCTAGGTAGTACTCAGTTCATGACAGCGGTGTCGTGATGGTTTTCCTGGCAGCGTGGCCAGAGGTTTTCCCGTTAGTCTGGTGGTCCCCCGACTGGGAGATCGGGGTGCGTGCTTTCCCGTATAGTAGGAGTAGCTGTAGAGCCGAGGTTTTACCGGCCACCGTGTTTACCGTTCATGCTGTTACTGTTGTTCTTGCAGTTGTTGATTTCCGTGCTACCGTTGTTTACGGTTGGGGCTCCGCGGGACCCCTACTGAGCCAGTGACAGGAGGCTCACCTCTACTTTTCAGGTGCGGCGGTTCTTCCTCGAGGTTTGAGAGCTCTGTGTGGAGGTTCTTAGTTGCTAGCTCGTCAAGCCGAGTGTTCACTTGGCATTTTGGTACGTTCTCGGCCTTAGACTGTACTTTCTATTGGACTGGACTCTGTTGTAGTTGTTTGTTTCTGTTATTATATATGTTGTCCTACTTTATTTCATATTTCTATGTACACCACACCTATCCTTTTAGCCCTTCCGAGCCCTCTGGCTCGTGGGCGGCGGTCTAGGGTTCGAATGATATCGGGTTATCCCCGATATCCGGATCTTGGGTCGTTACAGTTGGTATCAGAGCGAGGTTGTGGACATACATGGGAATTTGAGATATTACAGTGATCAGAGTCCGTAAGGTTCAGTACAGTCGGCAGCTGGCATAGGGTATTGTGCTTGTTTTCCGTTTAGTTTCTCGCGTAAGAGCTTGAGTGCGCGGTGTTGGCGCTGTTTGGTGGTTGCTGTCGCTGAAGTGCCAGTGTGGGGCCCAAGGGATGTGATAGAGAGGTTTCTTCCCGATGGGTGTTGGCCCCGGTTGTGCTGCGTTGAGCAGAGTTGCTGGCAGGTGCGTTGCTGCGGTGCTGCATTCGAGGACTGTTCGTCGTTAAGTGGCCGTGGGCGTGCTCTGAGGGAGCTGTTATAGAGTTGGCCACTCCAGCTTGAGGTTTATCCAGCCCCTACAGTGTCAAGGTTGTGGTTTGAGGTGTCGGAGCGGGTGCTCTGATCGAGAATTGTGCTCGGGTGAGTAGAGGATCTTCTGTTGAGCTGCTGATTTGTCGAGCCTGGTGCTCTTGTTATGCTCTGTGGCGTCAGGGATGACGTGTTGGTCTCGGTTATCTTTGCGGATTTCGAGACAGGACTAGGCGGAGATGTCCTAGTAAGTTCTTGCTCCTGCGCTCCTGCGTAAGAATGGGCTGTGTTCGCCCTAGATTTGGCTCGAGATGTGAAGGTTCTGCGGCGAGTTCAAGACTTGAGGATGAGCGTTGGCGGTTGCCGGTTGTGGCTCGTGTTGCGACTCTTGACGTGGCTTGTGTAGTTCGAGGAATTTCAGTGGTGGTGCATCGAGAGATGTTGTGATCATGGTCCGACGAAACACTTGGAGAGTGTTGTCGGAGGAGCTGACATGACGGTGGTGAGGGTTTCTGGTGCTGGAAGGTGCTGTTCTCAGCGTGTGCGAGATTCGAGGTCAGGTCAAGTGTGGAGATTTTCCGTTGGTCGGAGGCATGCTAATCTCTCCTTTGGACGAAGAGAATCGTGTTTGGCTAAGGTTCGTTGTCTTGCATCGTGTGTCCGGGTTGGTTGGCCTTCGTGTGCCATGAAGTCCGGGCGAGACGAGTCCTGTGTTTTGGCAAGGTGGTTGCCTGTGAGAAGCGTTGCCCGTCCCCTGATGCGTAAGGGTGTTGGCACTATTCCGGAAGGACGAGTGCCAGCTGGGCGGTGTTTTTGAGAATTGTGGTTGGTGTCGTGGTTCCCGATGTGTGGAGGATCGGAGCCTGCGGAGTTGCAGAGGGTCGTCGGGATGGAAGATCCCGAGTTGGCTTTGTGGTTGGCTGTGCATGTGGATCAGAGTGCGCGGATCGTAGCGTTGGTTGCTACAAGCGGATTTCCTGAGGATGAGTTGAGCATCGGAGGATTGGTTCCTCTGTGTGAGACGTGTTGTTGCCATGCTGTTGCTCGAGGCATTGTGATTTGTAGCACAAGTAATATGGAGAGTTGGGGAAATATGTTAGCGAGTGGGCCGCATGAGTACCATGTTCGTGTGTTGGAAGTTGTATTCTCGGATGAGATCGTGTTATGGAGAAGTGATCTCTGAGAGATTATGGGTCTCAGTTGGTAGCTGCGAGCGGCTGGTGAGGCTAGCCACGTGGTCGGCCATGGTAAGATGTGTATTGTCTGGGGACCCGTGTGCATTGGTCGTGGTGCTGCCGACCAGGTTGCTGTGACAGCATGTGGCACTTAGTTGCCTTGGAGTTGTGTGCCATGAATTGCTTAGGTTGTGTCCCGTGGCTCTGTGGTGAGAGCGGAATCGGGATTGGCAGGTGCCCACTTGGATTAATTGAGATGAGACAGGATTTGATGAGACAGGACGGTGATCGGTGTCTGTGTGTGGAGGTCCTTGATAGGACGTTGCCGTTGGAATGGTGATCCCTGGTCTGCGACCAGCAAGGGAGGATTCCCATAAGCCTGAGTCGAGTGACGTAAGGACCGAGGAGATACCTTGTCATGTGGTTTTGCCGTGCTCCCCTGTGAGGGTAGAGTTGGCATGATGATAGGTCTGGATGCGGTGTTCGTCTGTGCATGAGTCAGCGGATGGTCTGTTGTGATTTGGATCGTGCCTATTGGGCCAGCGAAGGTTTCCCGTGGAGGAATGTCTGGTGACCAGTCTATGGTCTTTCACAGACAAAAGATGCTGGTTGTGGCGAGTCGAGAATGGCGAGAGCCGTGTGCAAGCGAGGCCTTGGGTGGCCGCTCGTGAGGTGTGTCTTTTCCCGGATTGGATCTGGGATTTGTGAGAAGTTTGTCATCTGGCAGAGTTGGTCGTATTACTGAGGGCGTACGGCTTGCCGGGTGTGAGCTGGTGGAAGCTCAGTGTTGGTTGTCCATGGTGCAGGGCGTGAGATCGGTCAGCTGGTTGTGGTGCTGGCGTTTGGTTGGTCCGCCGAGCATGGGCGTTGACCGATGGTTGGTTTTTGGGTTGGTTAAGGTGACGCCAAACTTGTACTCTTTTGCATATGCCTGCTCTGATGATCGATGTGTCTTGGATTGTGAGCAAGGCGTTGTCCGTGATCATTGTCTGGCCGCGTCCCTCAGGATCGTGGTTTTTGCTAATATCGAGGTTGGGATGGGGCTCTAACGGCGGCGTAAGTTGATTTTGGCATTCTCCCCTTGTGGCTTGGTGCTTGTCCTGAATTAAAAGTATGAAATTCTTATCAGCGGGGGGAGGGCTATTGTAGCACCCCAGTATATTAATGAATAAATTTTTTTTGAGAAAATTAATAAGAAATTCCTTAAGAAATAATATAAGTAAAAATTTGACTATTTTATAAAAATCTGGAA
The DNA here is from genome assembly GCA_022559845.1 of Amorphophallus konjac. Taxonomy (NCBI): domain Eukaryota; kingdom Viridiplantae; phylum Streptophyta; class Magnoliopsida; order Alismatales; family Araceae; genus Amorphophallus; species Amorphophallus konjac. The sequence continues at coordinate 473,040,484 of CM040118.1, forward strand.
AAATTTGAATCTTATAGAGGATAAAATGTTTAGTAAAATTATCTTCTAAGACCAGCCCAAATAAAATTCCTAAATAAGCCGAATTAGCAGATTAAGGCCCAAATCTACACTAAGCCTAATCGGACCTTAAATCATGAAATTAGAGCCCAATACTAAACCATTTAAGCTAAAATCGGATGCAAATGAAAGGCTAGGATTAAGAGATCGTTTCCCCTCTGATTATTCTCCGAAACCCTAACCCTAGAAGTGGAATTTGGCGGCGGGGTGGCGGATTGACCCTATCTTGCGTAATTCGCGCACGTCCGCGGTGCGTGGACACTATCTCCACGATTAGAACCCTCTAGATACCATTGAACCTATATAAACGAACCTAAGCCACCCTAGAATCGTTTAGATGCGGTGGCGGCCGGAGAGGAGCTCGATCACGGGAGAATCGCGGCGATCACCGGCGGTGTGTACCTAGCACGATCGGCATCCCTCTTCTTCCTTCATCCTTCGATTAAGGTAGGTTCTAGCAGACCAAATGTAATACCCCGGATCCTTAGTGGATCTTTGTCGGATCTCTATTAGGTCTTTCGGATCCTTTTTGGAGAGTTCGGATCACTTTTGTAGCTCCCGAGTTGAGTTTTACGATCCGTGTGGATTTTTCTCTCGTACTAGTTACGGAACCCTGCGGTGAGTTTATTTATCAATTCATCAACTCATGGATGCCGCAGTTGCGATGTACTCTTCGAGCCGATCGTTTTGACTATTTTTGCGTATTTTTCTGAATTAGTGCATTCCGACGCATTTTACGGATTTTCGGAAATTAGAAAAGTTTCTAATTTCTCCTTTTCTAACCCACCCCCCTCTCTCTCTTCTCACTCACGCCCTCACTCCCTCTCTCTCCCGTTCTCTCTCGTTCTCTCACCCTCTCGGCTCCGGTTGCGGATGGAGGCAGCCGTGGGCGAGGTGACGACGCTGGGGAGCTGCTGAGGCGCGTGATGGAGCGAGGATCGGTGCGGTTTGGGCACGATCCCGAGCGGTGGATTCAAAGCTGACGGTTCTGTTCGCGATGTGATTTTCGGCGTGGTTTAGTCGCTTCGGCGCTCGATTTCTTCGGTGGAGGTAGGGAGATGGACCGCCACTGCGTTCTGCACGTTTTCCCTACCCATGCGTGCGATTTGGTGTTCGATCTGGAGAGGTTGAGCGGAATTAGTGAAAACCGTAGTTTTTGGGATTTTCAGGGTTCGCCAAAAAATGGCAACCATTCGCGGCGTAGTTAGCGTCAATATGACCGCTGGGATGTCTGGATCCCATTCACGTCAGTTTTGTGTCAATCGGTTGTCATTCGGGGCCGGTAGGAGTCTGGGAACCCCGGTGACCCGTTTTGGGTCGATTCGTCAAAATCGCCCCGTTCGTGCGTTTCGGTGCGTGCATGTGGTGTTTTCAGGCTCCGGGGGTGTTTTCCTGTCGCGTGGCGTTGTTTCCCCTACGCTACGGCATGAATGGGGCGTGGAACGGGCCGATTCAGTTGTTCCCATGTTCTGCGCGTCGGGTCGTTGTAACGGTCGTTCCAAAGGCCGTCACCTGATGTGACGGTCCCTCGATAGACCGTTACGCTCGCTGCTTGCTTTAGGTCGTTCGGGATGAGCATTCTGTGACGTGTCTAGCCTAGACCGTCACATGGTTGTGACGCACCAGGGGAGGTGCGTTACGCTCCCTGCTTGATTCGGGTCTTTCGAGGTGAGTGGGGTGTGACGGACCAGTGTTGGACCGTCACCTGGCTGTGACGCGCCATCGGAGGTGCGTTATGCTCGGGTAGTTCTCGAGGGCTGTGGCTGTCAGTCCCTCGTTGACCGTGCCTTCCTCGGAGACCGTGTTGGTTGGTTTGCCCTGACGGACTCCTCCCTGTGCGTTTGAGTCAGGTAACGCACCTGTGTAGGTCCGTTACGTGGCATTTGACCGATGTTTGTTTGGCGATGGCGGTTGGTGTAACGCACCTACCCCCATGCGCCAGGTGGCTGTGACGGACTCAGGCTGGTCTGTCACATGCTGTTCGTTCGTTTTGAGGTTTGGGTCTATTGGCTCTGACGCCCCTGCCCTGGTGCATCAGGTGCTGTAACGCACTTGGCCTGGAGCGTTACGTGGTTCGAGTTGTAGTCGTTGGCCTGTTGGCTCTGACGGCCCTAGTTGGGTGCGTCAGAGCGTGTAACGCGCCTGTGCTAGGCCATTACAGTCCTGTTGTGGCCGTGATGGCCGTTAGGCTGTTCGGTGTTCACCCATGTGTTGGTCGGTCGTAGGTTTGTGTTCTAGGGCTGTGTTTGTGTGGCAGTGGTCTTCTGGATCTATCGGGTTAGGTGACTGGGTGCGGTCTTTTCCCTGACTGCGACAGTTCCCTAACGACGCAATCTAGAACTGCCAATGCCCTTGCCTCTGGTTATGTGGCGGCTGTTCCTTGACTGCTGGGTCTGCCTAGCGGTTGAATGACGGTCCGTTCTGCCAGAGTGTTGTTATTGCCGCTTCAGTTTCTGCTTGTCTTGGCTTGATCTCGTGGTTTGCCCGTGACCCATGGGTGTCTGTTGACGTCCTATGAGGGCAGTAACCATGATGGGACAGCCAGGAGTGCTTGTGCATGCCGTGTGTGCGTCGGTGTTGTCTGGCTCCGGTCAACCGGGGGTTACCCAGGGGTTGACGGGTGGCCTTGCGTGTCTCGGCAGTTCTGTCCAGTTCGAGACATTGGTTCTGAATGCCTCGAGGTGTTGTTCTCACCTCGGTCTGTGCGTCCAGGCGTGCTGAGGGTGTTCGGTGTTCCCTCAGGTCTTCGTGTGTCGTCTCTTGCGGAGTGTGTCGTTTCTGTGGCTTAGGAGTTAGACCGATTGGCGGCTTGTTCCGCTGTTCATGACGATCTTGCCTTTGAGTCGTCCGACTCAAGGATCATTACGCTGGTAGGTCTAGTTCTCTTGTCCTGAGTCGGTCGGCAGTTGTCTGTACTGCCATTAGTTCTTAGAAGTACGGGTGACAGTGTCTGTTTAACCTGTCTGTACTTTAGCACTTGTGTTTTGGGTCTCTGTGTTCGTGAGCCTCCACTTTCTATTACCCTCGACTTTCAGTTGTCGACCCACCTCAGGAGTGGTGGGAGGGGTGTTCCCGTTAAACGGTTCCTAAGCTAGTTCCGTGGGCTCCCGGCTTGGTTACCATAGCGTCCTACGGGGGGAGAATACTAGTTAGAGGCCTGGCTTAGGCGAGAGCCAGTGTGTGCACACGTGGTTAGGGGCTTGTGGACGAGGCGCTGACGGGCGTTCCCCTGACTAGTTACTCAAATTCTGTTGCTGTTCTGGTTTGGGTCCGGTCAGCGTGTACTGGAGTCTCCGCCTGTTCGGTTAGGCGTTGTTAGGCTCGGTACGGGCGGCGCAGCATAAGATGTCAGTGGACGCAGCTGGCTATGGAGAGGCACTCCCGTCACGTGACACGTGACTCTCGGCGTTCCTGTGCGTCGTGACCTTCCCTAGGTTAGCCTTTCCGTGGCTGTACTCGAGGTCGGTGTTCTGTCGCCTCCGCGACGTTCTGGTCGTGCGTAGGGCAGTGTGCATGACGTTCTGGTCGTGTTGTCGTTGTCGGTCTAGGTTTTTCCTAGGCTTTCTTGTTGTCCTCGCAGGTCTTCACTTTAGGCCTGGCGTTTTGTTTGCAGATTGGCAACTCCTGACTGCGTCAGCTCTGAGTCACCTTCCTGCTATTGCTTGGAGTAGTTTGGGGTGTCGAGGTTAGTTCGGTAGCCGTTGTTTGGCACGGGTTCTTCCCCCTCTTCCTTAGCTTGCTCCCTACTCCTGTTACCCGTCTGTTCCTTTACTGCGTTCTAGTGTAGACTTACAGCTTTCTAGTGTAGCTTTCCTATTTGGCTACTGCAGTCGTTTACCTACAATTTTAGCGTGTTACTGCGTGTTTTTCAGTGGGGATCCGCGTGACCCCTACTGATCTAGTGACACGAGGCTCACCCTTGCTTTTCAGGTGGGGTGATGTTCGCTCTGCTTCCGTGGCTCCTGGGTTTACGTGTTGTCGTGGCCAACTGGTACCCTCGTCGGGTTTCCCCTGACTCTCTGGTACTGTGAACGCGTCACGTGGTGGACTGAGAGAGAGAGATGGGATTTCTCCCTCTCTGAGTGAAAGAGTAAAAATGATGAAAATGAAAACGCGTGCGTAAAAAGGATGATGTAGAAAAAAATGGTAGAGAGTATAACCTAAAAGGTCACTCTGCACGAGGACGTAGAGCCTAGACTTACCGATCGGTACAGGGCGGAGAACGGGATCCGAAGACCCTCTCACGCAAACTGAACCCCTTCCCGGTAGGCGTGACCTACCATTCCGAGGACAGCTTTCTATATACCGAGTGCGAACCTGGGACTCTACGTAATAGAAGTTGGCGGACACAAAGACACACGTTGACTCGGAATTTAGAACGGCATATCACTCCTCACGCAATAATAATAACATGAATATGAACAGTAAACAGACCACCGCAGGATATTGATCCGTGCGGGATTTTAACAACAATATAATAAAGTACAGAAAGAAAGTGCAGAAAATAAATGACCACGGCAAAATGACTCACCGCGGCCGATTATAGTACAAACAGACCCGGGATTTAACTATCCGCGGGTATTATAGACATAAAATAAAATTTACTACAAGTACGCGTTTGGTGGTGTGATCGCCAGGGACCGAGGGCCCCGAACTGGTTGATTGATCGCTTGGCCTTTGACGCGGGATTTGCGCGGGTTCCTTCTTCCTCTTCGTTCGACTGGTCGAAGAAGGGGGCCTTAAGTTGGTTACCCTGCAAAATGAACAAACACGAAATTAAGTCAGAAAAGATGATGCGATATGATAACAATTCATAAGATAAAACAGTGATAACATGTATGACAAACTAAAAACACAACAAAATAATAAGAGTAACAAAAAGAGCCGCTGATGGCGATGCAAGCGCGAAGCGGGCAAACAGTGGGACGAGACGGCTTCCCTGTGTACGGGAACACGCGGGAGCGTTGATTAGACTGGAGGCTTGGCTTTTATTCCTGCATGGATTTAAGAAGGATTAAACATGTATGCACGTAAAAACATATATATATATATAGAAGTATATATATATCCAATGACATATATTAATATATGTATATAAATATATATAAAATATCTATCTATACAACTAACATAGAATATTTGAAAGAGAGAGAAGGGAAAAGAGAATTCCCCCCCTTTTTTTAGATTTTTTGATACTTTAGTTATGTATATATATGGTATATATTTATAAGCAAAATTAAGAAGGAGAGATATACTATATATATAATACAGCATACTATATAAATGCTATATATTCGATATATACACACATATATACTATTCGTATATAATATATATATAGACAGTACTATATACTATATATTAAGTATATATACTATACTGACTCTACACATTACTATATATGTATTATATACATAGAAAGGAGGGGGAAAATAAAGAGAAGGGAGAGGTGGCAGGGGGTGCGACAGGGAGACAGAGGGTGAGAAAGAGAGGGAAGAGAGAGAGAATTGGAGAGAAGAAGAGAGAGGAGATGAGAGAGAGATGAGGAGAGGACAGAGGGGACGACAGAAAGAAAAGAAAGGGGGGAATAATAATAAAACAAACAAACAAAAATAATGAGAGAGTGGCAGATCGAAGGAGAGAAAGAGAGCAGAGAAAGAGAGGGAGAGAGGGAGAGAACGGCGGAGGGAGAGAGAGGGGGTGAGGGACGGTGAGAGAGGGAGAGAAATAGAGAGAGAGGAGATAAAAAATAAAAAAAGAGAAGAGATGAGAGAGAGTTCGAGACACAGAGAGAGGAGGGGAAAGAGGGAAAGGAACTGGAGAGGGATATCAGGAGAAGAGAGAGGGAGTTAGATGAAGAGGGGAAAGAATAAATAAAATAAAAGAGACAAGAGAAAGAGAGGGAGGGAGGGAGAGAGAGAGACCGCGGCAGGGAGAGGATAGTGAGAGAAGAGAGAGAGAGAGAGAGAGAGAGAGAGAGAGAGAGAGAGAGAGAGAGAGAGAGAGACCGCGGCAGTGAGAGAAGAGAGAGAGAGAGAGAGACCGCGGCAGTGAGAGAAGAGAGAGAGAGAGAGAGAGAGAGAAGTCACGATCGGGGAGAGAGAGAGAGAGGGAGAAAGAGACGGAGGGGGGAGAGAGACGACCGGGAGGAGTTGCAGAGGAGGGGGGTGCGTTATGGCGAGGACGGTCGGTGAGCCCGGCGGTCACGGCAGGGAGGCGGCGAAAACGGTAGCAGCGTGGGATGGCGCATGCACGGAGACGGACGACAGCAAGTGGCTGAAGGACGGCCGGGGACGACGAAGACGGTGGACGGCGGTGACGTTGGCGCGGTCGCGGTGGCGAGGGAGCTCGGGGGGTGTCCAGCGGTGCAGTCGCGGGCGATGGCTTGCTGGAGGACGGTGGTCGCGGTGTCGGGATCCTCGAACGGCGATGATGGAGATGGTGTGTTGGCGATAGCCGGAGGCGGGCGAGACGGGAGCGGTGGTCACGGCGTCGCGGTGTAGGCGGGGCTGGAGCTCGCAGTGGTTGCGGTGCACCGGTGGCGGACGTCGGTGGTGCAGGTGGAGTCGTCGGGGGCGAGGGAGCACGGCGTCGGGGACGTGGACGGTGACGACGTGGACAGCGGGGGCTTGCTGCGATGAAGGCGGTGATGGCCGGAGAAGGGGTCGTCCGGCGGACGGTGCGGAAGGCGACCGGCGACGGCGGCCGACGGGGTGACGGCAGGGTGCTGGAGGGCGGCCGGTGGAATGGGAGCTCACGTGTGTGTGAGGGAGACCAACAGAGGGAGGAGGGGAGCCTGCCGCGGTGGTCTGTGGGAGGGTGAGCTAACTTCAATGGTAAGGGGGAGAAAGGATGGAGGCGGAGGTGTGCATGGGGAGGGACTGGCAGGGGAGTGATATGTGTGAGTGGGTGAGAGGTGGTGAGGAAGGAGATGGTGGGCAGCCGTGGGTTTCGATGGGTGAAGGTTAGAAAGAGGGAGGTGGGAGAGGTGGCTTGCGGCTGTGGGTTTCCTCTGCGTAGGAGGAAGAGAGAGAGTGAAGTGAGAGAGATAAGGGAGACAGGGAGAAAAAGGAGAGAGAGGGACTTGAGAGATGGAGGATTATGGGAGTGGGCTAGTATTCACGTGAGAAGATAGGGATATGTGAGGGAAAGAGATGCTCTATGTTGGGCGGCTGGGAAAAGAATACAATGAAGATAAGAGATAAGACAATGACATAAGGATTAAGATTAACAAGCATAGATTAGTGATAATAAAGAAAGATTAGATTAAAGATAAGTATATACATTATCATATCTCTTTTTTATGTTTTTATTGATTTCTTATATATATATATATATATATTTACACTTTTATCATTTATAAAATTATTTATTTTTATGTATTAGGAATTATTTTCAATATTATTTTTTAGCCTTTTCTCAATTTTTTGGATTTTTATTTTTATAAGTTTTATTATTATTATTATTGTGTATTTTTGTATGCTTTTCTCAATATATGCACGCATATATATATGAACTTTTCTCATCGTTTTGTTGTATTTTTCTAATTTTTTTTGATTTTTTTGTCTTTTATGTAAAACCCTGAAAAATGACTAATCACCCACGTAAAGCCAAATGCGTAAGCCACTTTGGGAGATCATGGTGTAATATGAGATTTACCCGTGAAAATGTGAAAACGGCGTGTCTACAGCTGCCCCGCCTTGGCATCTGCTTTGTAGGGGCATGACATGTAATGGAATGGAATGTATGGAATGAAATGGAGTGAAGTGAAAAGCAGGTGCCAAGGTGTGATGAGACACGCATTCATCATTTGCCTGATGGGAATCTTTCCCAAGTTTTACCGAAGTAACCTTGAAGAAGGTTCTCCGAAATCAGCCATTGTTTGGATGATAAACAAACAAGGAATACAAAGTGTGCACTGGGGCACAAACAACTAAAAGGACCAACTTCACGGTGCGGAAGTACCTGGGTCGTAAACCTCAGGTTTCACCATTGGAGAGCGGTTACCAGCCATTGTGGACGTGCTACAGCCAAGGTGGGTCCGAGGGGAATAAAAAGATGATTTAGAGACAAATCCAAACAATGGTTTCTTCCAGAGAAACATTCCGAGGCGGCCTCAGGAAACTCGGTACTCGACTCTGAATGGAATATCTCACATTTCAGAGTGTTTAAACACAGTGGCTTAGACAATCGACTTAAGTGAATGATTCTCACAGTGAGATCAACTGGCCAAGGTTAAGCTGCGGAGAGTGGGTCAGGATACCGATTCGATGAGTCGGGAATGAGCCGGAGCCCATTTATCGACAAACCGAATGGAACCGTCGTCCCCATTCTAGCACAACTTAACAACCCATCCGTACGCTCTGAACTATTTTGGAGTTATCAGAGTCTGAACTCAAACTCCAAGTTCATTCAAGGCGTACGGTGCTTGACAGACTCCAATAGTGTAGATATAATATAGGACACAATGGGGATATAATACATGTGGGAGGGTGATGATTCATTTTTTTCTTATTTTTCTTATCTTTTTTCTTTTTTGTGTGCTTTTTATTTTCACATTTTTTTCTTTCCTTTTTTCTATTTTTTTTGGTCTTTTGAAACCTCCATTCATCAGTGGAAACAATAAACAGAAATATATATCTCACAAGAAATAAACACTCACATGTACAAAATATCAATCAATCACAACAATTTACACAAGCAGGGGAAACATAGAAAGCAGAGTTCATCTGCCAAGGCACATGTGGCAACTTATTTTTTGTTTGGTTTATTCTTTTTCTCTTTTTTTGTGTTTTGGATTTCTAGTGTTCAGTCATTACTCGGCATTTGTTCCCTTTCTTTTTAGGGTGCCCAGCATGTGGCAAAAGATCGACAAGGCCTTTTGATTCCTAAGTTCCTCCTTTGGAGGTTATGTCCTTCCAGAAGTAAGTTCCTGGCACAGTAGCTTGTGCCGAAGGGGCCGAGCATGAGCTCGCAGTTCAGGTGAGTGTGATTCAGCTTCAACTACACATTTCACCCACTTTTCTGACACTGTGGGATGATTGGATATGGAAGGCAGTGAAAATCCAGGGCGTGTTAGCCCTTACAGTCTGAGCAGAGAAGGAATGTGTCGCTCGATCAGAGCGTGATGCCCGGACGACAGAGCTGGAGCAGGAGTGATGACGACACATCGTCGAGGAGCTACCCTGAGACGTCCCGGAGCTGAAGGTTTCTCTCCACATGGCGAAGAAAGAGGTAAAAAAGAGATAATGGAGAGAATGGCAAAGACAGAGCAGCACAAGAGACCCAGGAGATGGAGCTCTGAGAGAAAGAGCGTCCAGACACGTCACTTGCTCTGCAGATTGGAGGGGAATTGGAGCTCGCGGCAGAGGAGCTCCTGGAGCTGGTAGTATCTCCATCAGCAAAGAAGAGGGTAGCTCAGTCAGCAGCCTTGACTTCAGGAGCATCGCGACCATCGGGGTCGCGAGAGAAGCAGGAGGACAACGAAGAGCACCGCCAGAACAGATGGAAAGGCATGGCACAACAAAGCGATTGCTGCATCACGAGACTATAGAAGGCCTCCGAGGGACTTCTTGCCTTCGGAGAGAGAAGAGGCGTAACCAAGAGGGTGACGAGGATTAGTGAATGGCTTGTACACCCACTCCTTCCTCATGACGGGCACAAACCCTTATATAGATATGTGAATGAAATGGCTTGGTTTGAACGCTGCTTGCTTGCCCGTTCGTTCCTTCTGCTCTACAGGTCTGTTCTACCACATGGGTTCCTGCGAGACATGCTCGACGAGATGTCACCTTAAAACACGGAGTGGTCACTCACCATAGCCATGATTTTCAAAGGGAGTCTGCCATCAGACTTCGACAATATCAACCCGTGGTGCTCTTTTCCACGTGAATGTCCCTCGTTTCCCTGTTTGCGCTAAAAGTAGTCGCAATAGGACAAGGGACACGAGGAATCTTTGGATCGAATAGAGGTGGCGGGTCAACAATCACAGCTCTGCTCCATTCACTTCACATGGCAAAGTGACACGCGAGTGTACCGTGGCCATGATTTTTCAAAAGGATCTACCACCAATTTCAAAAACGTCGGCCCTTGGCCCTATTTTCCCGCATAAATGTCCCCGATTTGCTTGTTTGCTCTAAAAGTAGATGCAACAGGACAATAAACGCGGAGAATCTTTGGACCGAATAAGGACGACAAGTCAACAAATCACGCCCCCAAATCGATCACTCCCCATGGTAGAGTGGCCGCAACAGTAAGGGGGGGTGACTTGTCGCAAAGGCTGTTGCTAGGGGTGATGGTGATAGATCTAGATCACCTTCCTTCCAATCCTATAAATACCTCCTCTTTCACTCGACTTGAGAGCACCCGAGTCGTGAGAGCTGATCCGAAGAGTGAAAGTTTGCAAGAAGGGGAGGTAGTGAGAGTTGCTCAATTTTCAGGATGGAGGGTGAATCTAGCTTCAGAGCAGAAGGTGAGTCTTCCCGCTCTTCAAAGAGGAGCAGATCTGGCAGCAGCTCCAGGAGACTCTCAGAAGTCGAGGGGCAGCTCGGTGAGAGGATGCAATCACAACTCGTAAGTTGGACCTTGTCATCCCTTCCTTCATTCTTTCTCCGTTTTTCTTCCTTGGCAAAGCTCTCCTTTGCTCAGTTCTTGTGTATGTGCAGAGCATGATGAAATCGCACATTTCCTGGGAGCTAGTGGTTGCCGCATATCGTGGTCTTCCAGACTTCCAGAAGGCCAGGCTAGATGTGATGGGATTTGGGGCCTTTCTGCGGATCGAGCCAATTAAGCTCGACCTGGTCCTCATCCAAGCATTGCGTGAAAGATGGGACCCAGTGAGTCGGGCATTCTTGATGCCCTGGGGGCACATGGTACCCAGTCTGGAAGACGTTGTCCGTATCACGAGCCTCAGAGTAGATGGGGAGGCAGTGACCGGAGTCACTTACGCGGACTACCGAGAAGGTGCCCAGAAGCTATTAGGACTGGAACTTGACGGTCGGAAGAACCGATCAGTAGCCAAGGCATCCATCATGGAGGCATTGGGACTTGCTGATACTCGTCCCTGGGATGATGAGTCCTTGGAAGAATTCATGGAAAGGACTGAAAGAGGGTGCCGTGCTGTGTACTGCACAGATTTCGGCAATTAGGAAAGGTCCAACATGGATTTGAGGAGATTTATCCTCTTCTTACTGGGAAGATTGCTACTGAGCTCGAAGGGAGGCAGCATCGACTGTCGCTTCCTAGAGCTGCTAGTAGATCTCGAGAGAGTAGGGCAGTATGCTTGGGGAGCTGTCGTACTAGCGCATCTGTTTACATGCCTATCCCAAGAGGCAGACCGTGAGGTGACTGTCAGTGGCTTTACACCATTTATCCAGGTAATTTTTGTTTCATTTTTTTTTGTGTGTTTTCCCAATAGTTCACTTAAGGCACTAATGACACATGATGATGCAGCTATGGAGCTACTACTACCTCCCGATGGGGAGAGCTCGGCATTGGCGACCAGTGACGGTGCCATTAGCCAGACGGTGGCAACCCATTATGAGTACAGCACCTTTATCCTACCAACTGATGGTGTTAAGACGTGAGCTGCAGAAGTTCCCTGCAGCGATGGTAGGATTCTTTTTTCCTCTTTATTAGTTTTTTAGTTCTTTTTTTTACTTCTACATTTGACTAGCTAAAAGAATATGTACAATCTAATCTAGGTGAACTGGAGACCCTACTCAGGGATGGTCGATGCTGACCAACCATGGGTTTTGATGAGCCGCGCCCGGTTTGGACGAGAGCTTTGGATGCACTGCCTGAATGAAATCGAGCCGCTTCGGCTACGATTGGTTATGAGGACCCTGGGCTAGCCCAGGAGTGGGTGGATACAACTGCGTCACCTCGCGTCGGGAGAAAGACACGGGGACCGGCAACCTACATTGATTGGCGTGTGCGGTTCCCCGAACAGTATGAAGACTGGCAACGGGGTGGCACAATCGTGGAATCGCAGGCACAGGATAGTGAAGACTATCTGCGTCTGTATAGGGCAATGTATGCAGAGCGACTCCAACCTAGGGGACTTGTGGAGGTAGGCCTCCCCTTTTTGGTATTTTCTTCTTTTCCTTATTTTTTGTTGTTCTTTTTTGTTTTTATCTATTTTTTTGTGAAAATGCTGACTCCTATAACATGACTACAGGATGTCCGTGATACCATGATAGCGAACTTGCGAGCTCGCTTGGCAGACACGGAGCGACAATTGGGTGACACGCGTGGTGCCTTAAATGCCTCGGTAATTGTATATGCAATGCATACTCCTAATTATGACCATAGATTCATGGTGCTCAGCCACTAATTATCACCTCATGTGGTTATAGCGCGTCCAGATCGACGCAGCCTCATCAGCAATGGGAGCAGATGGCGTCTCTTCCAGCTTATGGATCCCTACCTCAGAGCTTGATTCGCTTCACGAGCAACTTGCTCGTGCCACGCAGCGTGCCGCAGAGGCAGAAGGAATGCTCTCTATACAGGTAAAAGTTTCATTGTTGAATCTTCCTCATTCATGCCTTGCCGCATATCTGAGACGGCATATCTGGCAGGAAAAGGAGACGGAAGAGGCACTTGCCCAAACTGCGCAGAGGGAGGCTAGAATAGCGGAGCTGGAAGATGAACTGCGTCGTCGTCCAAATGATGACTCTTCTAGGGACGCCGTGGAGCTAAGGATCACCCTTCAACTGGAGAGGGAAGACCGAGAAAGAGAACGTGCAGAAAAAGAAAGGGACAGAGAAAGAGAGAGAGCCGATAGGTTGGCTGAGAGGGAGGAGCGAAGGGCCATGGAAGCCCAATTATTTGAACTCTGAACCAGCCCTGGACTTACTGAACAATGGCTGAGAGATGGTGAAGAGCGCTACCGAAGAGCACGAGAGCGTGGCTTTCGTGTTAGTAGCTTCTTTACTGCCCCTGCAGATCGACGCCGGGGTACAGAGATGGGAAGAGGAGTGCAGGGCGGTAGAAGTACCGCTTTTCGTAGTTGGGTTGCACCCTCGAGAGCGTCTTGCCCGGAGACCGGAGGGACGAGTAATGTAGAGAGAGAAGGTGAGACTTAATGTATAATTTCTAAGAGGAATGGAATAAAAGGTTTGGTTTTTTGATTTTTCATCTCTTTCTTGCTATCTCGAATTCCTGCACACATCACTGAAACAAACAAGTCAGAATTTCTGCTCTGACTTGGCCCCTTGCTCAATAAGCAGATTTTTATTTTGACTGTCCTTGATAATGGGTCAAGGGGCCAAGCCTTTATTAATAAAGGCAAGATAAAGATATGATGATGAATGCGGCACACAAACACACGGATGCAAGCGAAAATTAAAAGTGGAATGCTGCATACAAATGCAATCATAGGAAATGCGATTTTTTTTGTTTTTATTTTTTTTTCTTTCATTTTTTTGTTGTTTTATTTTTCATCATTTTTTTGTTTTGCATATGTCTACATTTTTCTCTTTTTCCCTTTTTTTGTTGTTTTTATTATCATCATTTTTTTTGTTGCTAATGCTTGGTAAGCACCCATATGGCACCTAACCTGCATGAGAATATGGATTTCTTACTAACCTCCCAGGTATCATAAGTGCACATCTAGGTTGATTTGGGCCTCTAGACTCCTCGAATGATAATCCCGCCGGCTAAGACTTATCCTGATGACAATACCGTCATGCCATGCTTAGGCTCCCAGTCGCTTCCGACCACAAGGATTCACCCAAAAAGTGTTCGAGGTAAATGATTTGCCCGACCCGGGTCTATTTCCTCACAACTCTAGATGGTATATAATGGAACACCCTGGAACCCAAACGACCAACCGCGCGACACTGACCCGGAATCAGACGCCGTCGCACCCGTAGGTGACGCGCTTGCATTGGTCTAAGCCCGAGGTTAGATAAGAAGGCATTAAGGTGGTAGACAAGGGTCTTGACCGGCCAGAAACACGGAGACTCCTTCACGACAATGGCTTCTGCTTTTCAAAATGGACAACCATATGTTTGTGTTAAAAGGATGTTGCAGGCTTTGGCGAGTTTCACCCTTCGGGAGCTCCATTGAGCTTTGATCTTCAGGGGAAGAAGGAAGAATATTGGGGGTAAACCTCCTGAGAGGATCGGTAAAACCGTTAACCCGGCGAGCCAGTAGGGGCGCACTTAACTTCCCCTTTCGGGCAACTTCAGACCAAATCTCGAGTATTTACATCTCATGGCCCCTTTTGTATAGAATTTGACTTTCAGTCAAAGGGGTTTATCTAGTAGAATCAGGCACGGTTACGACCAGGCTTTTCACTTGACTTTGATTTTGTTCTTCTTTTCTGATTGATTTTTTTTTCTTGACAGATTTTTGCGAGGGACATAGTATTTTGACATTATGGAATCCCTCTTGGATGCCTGCGGGGACACTGCCCTCTTCTCGTGCTCTGACCCATGCTCGAGGAATTGGGCCTTACTCTCACCCTAGGGGTTGTGTTCGTGTTTCCCATGCTCAGCGTTTTAAGGGCGCCGGCTGTCTCATTCGGTCGAGAAGAAGATAATAAAGATTTGAGCTTTCGTGGCGACCTTTTGAGTGATGCCCTACCATAAGCGATGCTATCTATTTTTATAACACAGATGTGTATTCATGTTGTCTTCATTTGAGGGGACATAGGCCGAACTGGCCGGACAGGGGTCTCCACGGTTCTGGCAAACCAAGACCTGAGACCTACCAAGCCTTAATGGGCCCTATCTTGACATGGAGGTAAGATGCAGTAACTTGATTCCATGGTAGTCTCCAAACATCAACATTTTAAATTTTTTATTTTTTGGTCTTTTCCTTTTTGTTTTATATACAAATTTTTATGGTTTTCATTATTTTTCATTATTTTGTTATTTTTGTTTTCATTTTTTTTGTCTTTGACAGTATGTACATCTATCTAAGGGTAATACTTCTTAAGGTAGAGCCCATTCCAAGGGTGGGATAACTCAACTCCTTCAGCATTGACTAGCCTGTAGGCGTTGCCAGGATGTACAGCCTGAACCACGTATGGTCCTTCCCAATTGGGTTGGAGCTTAGAACGCGGCCCGCCAGGTTTTACAAAAATTCTTTTCACCACTGTGAGCGAGTCCCAGGCCATGGTATGATGCGCATGATTTTTTTGTGTTTATGCATGTGACTGAATGGTAACTAACATGATGTATGTATGGTGATGCAGGTGGTGTGGAGGCCCTACTTGGGCATGGGCGATGCTGGCCAGCCCTGGGTTGTAGCGGGTCTTCCTCGCTTCAGGCGGGACGTGTGGGTCCATTGCCTGAACGAGATTGAGCCGCTGCGGCTTAGACTGGTCATGAGGACGTTGGGGCTGGCCCAGGAGTGGGTAGACGTAGATGCGCCGGCCCGCATTGGGCGGAAGACCAAGGGGAAGGCGAAGATCGTGGACTGGCGTACGCGCTTCCCAGCACAGTACCAGGACTGGCAGCAGGGCGGGGTCCCAGTAGTGTCCCACGTACAGGATAGCACAGACTACATGAGACGGTACCGAGCTACGTACGGGGACCGCCTCTCCTTGGGTGGTATGGCAGGGGTAAGTGAAATGAAACTGCTCCACTTTTCTATATGTATGCATGGGATACTAACTTATGTGTAATGCAGGATGCTCGTGATACCATGATTGCCGACCTGCGGGCCCAGTTGGCGGACGCCAGGCGACAGTTGGTGGCCATCCGACAGGAGTTGGAGATCCTGGTGAGTTTATGCAATGCATTTTTTGTGACCTGGATTTTTGATGCTTAGCCTTTGACTGACGTTTGCCCCGTGTTTCAGCGGGCCCACCAGACAGCGGCAGCCGCGATGGCTGGTGGAGCGGGTTCCAGTTCGCGGGGCCCTCCTCCGGAGGTTTCTGCCCTCCAAGAGCAGCTGGCGTACGCGGTGGCTCGGGCTGAGGAGGCCGAGCGTGACCGCGAGGCTCGAGTGAGTGCTTGCTTGGCCGCGACCCTTTTCCAGCTACTTTCCTTCTATCACTGTTCTCTTACGGTGCATGCGTGTCTTGACAGGTGGCCGAGATCCGAGAGGCCCTGGCGCGTGCTGTTCGTGCTGAGCAGGAGCGCGATGCCCGGGTGGCAGAGCGTGACGTCCGGATTGCGGAGCTAGAGGAGGAGCGGCGACGGGAGGCTGAGGAGCTTCCTCGCGATGTAGTGGATCTGCGGATCGCCCTCGAGCTGTCGAGGAGAGAGGCGATGAGGGAGAGAGAGGAGAGGGAGAGGGATAGGGAGATCGTGGAGAGAGAGAGGGAGAGGGATAGAGAGAGAGAGAGGGAGGAGCGACAGCGGGATCAGACCGAGAGGAGGGCTCTAGAGGCCCAGCTGCTGGAGCTCCGATTGAGTCTTGGCACGGCGGAGGGGAGGCTTCGGGAGAGCGAGGAGCGGTACCAGAGGGCGAAGGAACGCGGGGCGCGACTTCGTCAGTCTGGTTCTTTTTCCATGGGCAGCTACCTGGTTTCTTCGGCCGAGGAGCGTCGTCGCGCCTTCGAGGCTGGAGTGCCACCGCAGGGCGAGGCGAGCACGGCTTCTCAGGGTTCACAGAGGTCGCGGAGGCCCCCTAGGGATCTCCGTCATAGGAGGGAGGAAGGAGATGACCAGGAGGGTGACGGTGAGAGTTAGAGAGTTGCTTGTACACGTCACCCTTCTCACTGTATGATGTACTTTCGGCTATTATATGAAATGGAAATGGCTTTTTTGTGTTGTGTGTACTTTTCTCTCTCCCATACTTACTGAGTTGTCCTTTGAGGCGTGCTTCGCGAGACCTTGCTTTGAACAGCGGGGAACTAAGTTTTGCACGGGGGGATTTTGTTTCCTTTCCCCCCTTTTGGGCGCGTCCAGGCGCGAGGACGCGTCTTAATCCTTGATTTTAAATTTAAAGCGACGGGTGGTCCTTCTTCTCCCGTGCCTCATCCGCAAACGAGCCCGCCTCCCGCCGAAACGCGCTTGCCCCTTTTTCGTCTTCCTCCTCTTTTGATCGATGGAGTTCGGTGGGCCCGACCGTGGTGAAGGTGGAGAGGGACGAGGAAATCCTCGCCCAAGGAGGGACGCGCCCGATCACGGAACGGCGTCCATGGAGGAGGAAGGGCCGCTTCGGGCCCCCGAGGGACCCGAGGGGCCTGATGGCGTGGGAGGAGGTGAACACGGTCCGGTAGGTCCTCCGATCTCTTCCTCTTTTAATTCATTTTGGGTTTTGAAGCGAGCCGGGCGGGGAGGAAAGGGTTCGGAGAGTGTTGCACTCAAATGATGGACGCGTCCTAGACAGGGGACGCGTTCCTTTTA
The DNA here is from genome assembly GCA_022559845.1 of Amorphophallus konjac. NCBI lineage: Eukaryota > Viridiplantae > Streptophyta > Magnoliopsida > Alismatales > Araceae > Amorphophallus > Amorphophallus konjac. Next base: position 473,057,847 of record CM040118.1, read on the forward strand.
ACTGATATGGGACCCCTTTCTTGGTGCAGGACATGGCAAGGACCCTGGGCCTGGCCGATGAGTGGGCGAGTGCAGACGAGCCGAGCCGCGTCAGGAGGGAGAGTCGCGGCAAGGCGAGGCTCGAGGACTGGCCCGTACGTCTCCCTGGACAGCAAGGGGGTGTACTGGTGCAGGACAGTGCCGACTTCCTGCGGCGGCAGAGAGAGAGCTACGCGGGGCTTCCCCAAGCTGGGGACACGCGTGGCATCGGCGGCTCGCGCGCCCAGCTGTCAGAGACTAGGCGGCAACTGGCCGTCGCTCAACATGAGCTGTCGCTCCTGGTAAGTTACGTGTCGCCCTTTTAACTTCAGATTTCGGAGTTTCACTGACGGCCGTTGTTTATTTTGTTCCAGCGTGCCCAGCAGACAGCGACGGTGGGAGCGGCTGGCGGATCTTCTAGCTCCTCGGCCCCTTTTCTCGAGATTGCTTCCCTCCGGGAGCAACTTGCCGGTGCGGTGGCCCGTGCGACCCGGGCGGAAGAGGAGCGTGACGCCTGGGTGGCGACTGTAGCGGAGCTGCGGCATCGTGGTGAGGAGAGACCTTCTCCAGACATCCTGGAGTTAAGGGTTCTTCTGCAGATGATGAGGAGAGAGGTAGAGAGAGAGAAGGCCGAGAGAAGGTCCGAGCGACAGCGGGATCTGACCGAGAGGAGGGCCTTGGAGGCCCAAGTGAGGGAGCTCCAGCTGGGCCTTCAGGCCGTCGTGCAGAGGCTAGGAGGGATGGAGACGCGCTACGAGAGAGCGCGAGAGTTCGGGGAGCGACTCCGCCAGTCCGGTCGCTTTGCCGCCAGTGGCTTCTTCGCCACGCCAGGGGAGGAGCAGCGAGTCACTGCTGCGGAGCAGGCGCCCAGAGGCGAGGCAGGTGCTACTGCACGGGGATCCTGGAGGCTTCTGAGGGACCCTCACCTTGGGGGAGAGGAGGAGAGTGCCCGGAGAGATGAGTGATGGTGAGGATTGGCGTGCTAGCGGACCCGTCACCTCTCTATGATTGTAGTGCTTATGACAGCTTATGGAGTGATTTGATTTTCTGCTGTTTATTTGTTCTCTTGTGCGTTCCTTCTTCCCTACACTTCTTCTCCTTTGCACTGTTCCCATGTGACGGATCTGCCGAGACTCCACCTCGAGCGGAGAATCACGTCTTGTTGTGACCATTTTCCACGGGAATCTGTCGTCGAAGTCAATACTGACGGCCCTAGTTCCTTTTCCCGGATGTCGTGTCAAATTTTGCGGGCGTCCTCCAAAACATGATAGGGTATCCCTAGACAACATAGGGGCTATTCGTCCTATTCTTTGTCCAGTCAATCACCCTGTGCGAGCGGTGAAGCGACACATGGGGCCGCTTGGCCGGTGTCTTATTGCGAGGGCTATCATCGACAGGTGATGGAGGCAATCTTGGCCCGCACTCCTTCCATTTCTATAAATTCTTGTCCCTTTTATCCTCCCAGGTATATCGAGAGCTAACTCGAGGAGCACAAGTTCTTACGGGAGAAGAGGAGTTCAAAATTCCGAGAGTTGGATGGAGGGCGAATCTTCCCATTCCTCGAAGAGAAGCAGGTCCAGTGGTAGTAGTTCCAGAAGGCTTTCAGACCTTGAAGGGCACTTCAGCGAAAGGGCCCAATCACAACTCGTAAGCCAAGTTTTCTTGCCCTTTTCTCATTTTTTCTTCCTTTCTTGCGACCAAACCTCACCCCCATTCCTTGTATGTGTAGGTTGTGATGAAATCACAAATCTTGTGGGAGTTGGTAGTAGCGGCGTACAGGGGCCTCCCAGATTTTCAGAAGGCGAGGCTAGACGTGATGGGATTTGGTACCTTTCTTCGGATCGAGCCGATCAAGCCCGACCTGGTTCTGATCCAAGCTCTGTGTGAGAGATGGGACCCAGTGAGCCGGGCATTCCTGATGCCCTGGGGGCACATGGTGCCCAGCTTGGCGGATGTGGTCCGGATCACAAGCCTGAAGGTAGAGGGCGAGGCAGTGACCGGAGTCACTTACGCGGACTACAGAGAAGGTGCCCAGAAGTTACTGGGTCTGGACCTGGATGGTCGGAAGAACAGGTCGGTAGCTAGGGCGTCCCTCATGGATGCATTAGGGCTCACCGACACTCGTCGGCGGGATGATGAATCCTCAGAAGAGTTCATGGAAAGGATAGAAATAGGATGCCGCGCCGTGTATTGCACAGATTTCGGCAACTGGGAAAGATGTAACATAGATTTGAGGAGATTTCTCCTCTTCCTTTTGGGGAGATTGGTACTGAGCTCGAAAGGGGATGGTATCCAATGTTGCTTCCTGGAGCTGCTGTCAGACCTTGAAAGAGTAGGGTATTATGCCTGGGGAGCCGCCATGCTGGCACACTTGTTTGCAGGCCTATTCCAAGAAACGGATCGTGAGACGACTGTGAGTGGTTTCACACCATTCATCCAGGTATTTTTTTGGTTTTGCTTGTTTTGTATATATATATATATATATATATATATATATATATATATATATATATATATTTTTTTTTTTTTTTGTGTTTTTGCATGGTACTGATGACCTGCGCCGAGCAGTTATGGAGCTATTATTACCTCCCCATGGGGAGAGCTCGACATTGGCGACCTGCGATGGTGCCGCTAGCCAGGCGGTGGGAACCCATCATGAGTGCGGCCCCCCTAACCTACCAACTGATGGTGCTGAGGCGGGAGCTACAGGAGTTCCCTTCGGCGATGGTAAACTGGAGACCCTACTCAGACATGGTCGATGCCAACCAGCCGTGGGTTCTAGCAAGTCGTGCCCGGTTCGGACGGGAACTATGGATGCACTGCCTGAATGAAATCGAGCCACTTCGGCTACGATTAGTTATGAGAACCTTAGGACTGGCTCAGGAATGGGTGGATACGGCTGCGCCACCTCGTGTCGGGAGAAAGACGCGAGGACCGGCGACCTGCATTGACTGGCGCGTGCGGTTCCCTGAGCAGTACGAAGACTGGCAACGGGGTGGCACGATTGTAGAATCACAGGCGCGGGACAGCGAAGACTATTTGCGTCTATATAGGACAAAGTACGCAGAACGGTTCCAACCCCGGGGACTTGTGGAGGTAGGTTTCCCCTTTTCTCTTCTCTTCTTTCTCTTTTCCTTGGTTTTCTGGTGAAAATGCTGACTTGTAAGGCCGCAGGATGTCCGGGATGCCATGATCGCGAATTTACGAACTCGCTTGGCAGAGATGGAACAACAGTTGGGCGATACCCGCGGAGCTACGAGCGCCTTGGTAGGTGTACAGTACGTTCCTAGTTAAAACCTCAGATTCCAGATGTTGGCTGCTAATTCACATGGTCGCAGCATGCCCAGATTGGCGCAGCCTCCCCAGCGATGGGAGTAGGTGGTTCCTCTTCCAGCTTGTGGATTCCCACCTCAGAACTTGACTCGCTTCATGAGCAACTTGCTCACGCCACGCAGCGTGCTGCGGAGGCAGAAGGAATGCTCCGTATACAGGTAAAAGTTTCAGCGTTGAGTTCTCTTTGTTTACGCCTTATCGTGTATCTGAGATGGTTCACTCGGCAGGAAAAGGAGACGGAAGAAGCGCTTGCCCAAGCTGTGCATAAGGAGGCTAGGATAGCAGAACTGGAGAGGGAACTGCGGCGTCATCCTGATGACGACTCATCCAGGGATGCTATGGAACTGAGGATCACTCTCCAGTTAGAGAGGGAAGACCGTGAGAGAGAACGGACAGAGAGAGAAAGAGACGCAGAGAGAGAAAGAGCCAACAGATTGACTGAAAGGGAGGAACGAAGGGCCATGGAGGCCCAACTATTCGAACTCCGAATCAGCCTTGGTCTTGCTGAACAGTGGCTGAGAGAAGGTGAGGAGCGCTACCGAAGAGCACGAGAGCGTGGCTTTCGTGTTGGTAGCTTCTCTGCTGCTTCCGCGGATCAACGCCGGGATGTGGGAATAGGAAGAGGAGTACAGAGCGGCAGGAGTACCGCTTTTCGTAGTTGGGTAGCACCTTTGAGAGTGTTTTGCCCGGAGAGTAGTGGGACGAGTAATGCAGAGAGAGAGGGCGGAACTTGATAAAAATTTTTGGTTTTTTTTTGGAATAAAACACAAGGTTTGGTTTGTTTGTTTTTCACCTTTGCTTCAGTTACCTGAATCCCTGCACATATCACTGAAACAAACAAATCAGAATTTCTGTTCTGACTTGGCCCCTTGCTCAATAAGCAAATGGTCACTGTGACTGTCCTTGATAACTGGTCAAGGGGCCAAGCCTTTATTTAACGAAGGCAAGGGAAAGATGCGGTGATGATAAATGCGACAGGCAAGCACACGAATGCAAGCGATATTAAAAAGTGAGATGCTGCACGCAAATGTAATTATGTAAAATTGATTTGTTTTCTTTTTTATATTTGACATTTTTTTTGTTTTATCATAAAAAGATTTTTTTGTTTGCAAATGTACATTTCTCTTTTCTATTTTTTTTTTGCTTTTATCATTTCAATTTTTTTATTGCTAACGCCCGGCAAGCACCCAAATGGCACCTAACCTACGTGAGACAGGGGTTTCTTACTAACCTCCCAGGTATCCTAAGTGCACATCTAGGTTGATTTGGGCCTCTAGACCCCTCGAATGACGATCCCGCCGGCTAAGACTTACCCTGATGACAATACCGTCATGCCATGCTTAGGCTCCCAGTTGCTTCCGACCACAGGGATTCACCCAAAAGGTGTTTGAGGTAGATGATTTGCCCGACCCGGGTCTGTTTCCTTACAACTCTAGATGGTATAAGATGGAACACCCTGGAACCCTAACGACCAACCGCGCGACGCTGACCCGGAATCAGACGCCGTCGCACCCATAGGTGACGCGCTTGCATTGGCCTAAGCCCGAGGTTAAACAAGAAAACATCAAGGTGGTAAACAGGGGTCTTGACCAGCCAGAAACACAGAGACTCCTTCGCAGCGATAGCTTTTGCTTTTCAAAGTAGGCAACCAAAAATGTGTATATTAAAATAAGGTCGCAGACCCTGGGCAGTTTTCACCTTTCAGAAACTCCATCGAACCTTCATCTTTAGAGGGAGAAGGAAGAGCGTAGGGGATAAACCTCCTGAGAGGACCGGCAAAGCCGTTAACCCGGCGAGCGAATAAGGGCCCATTAACTCTTTCCTTTCGGACAACTTCGGACCAAATCTCGAGCATTTACATTCCACGGCCCCCCTTTGTGGATTCAGACTTTTGCTTTGAGGGGTTCCGTTTATCGTACCAGGCACGGTCACGACCAGGCTTTTCTCTTGATTTTGATTTTGTATTTCTTTCTGTGAGGGAGATGTTTGACGTTTGTGGGCTCCCTTTTCGTATGCCTGCGGGGACACTGCCCTCTTCTCGTGCTCTGATCGGTGCTCGAGGAAATGGATCCTACTCTTGCCCTTGGGGTTTGAGTTTCGGTTTCTCATGCTCAGCGTTTTAAGGGCGCCGACTGTCTCATTTGGTCGAAGAGAAAAGAATAAAGATTACAGCTTCCGGAGATCTTCTAGGTGTGGCCCTACCGTAGGTGATGCTACCAACTTTTTTTGAATAAAATACATAAGTGAACACATGTTAGCTTCCTTCGAGCGAGCATAGGCCGACGTGGCCGGACAGGGATCTCCACGGTTCTGGCAAACCAAGACCCGGTGCCTACCAAGCCTTAATGGGCCCTATCCTAACATGAAGGTTAGATGCAGGGACTTAACTACATGGTGCCTGCCAGGCATCGGCATTTTGAATTTTTCATATTTTTAGTGGTTTTCAATATTTCCTTGTTTTTGATGTTTTTTATCTTTTCATTTTTTTTTTGTTTTGTGCTAAGGGTAGTATTTCTTAAGATAAAGTCCATTCCAAGGGTGGGATAACTCGGTCCCTTCGGCGTTGACTAGCTTGTAGGCGTTGCCAGGGTATACGGCTTGAATTACAAATGGTCCTTCCCAATTGGGTTGGAGCTTAGAACGCGGCCCTCCAGGTTTGACAAAAATTCTTTTTACGACCATCTCACCGACTTTGAATTTTCTCTCAACGACTTTCTTTTGGTAAAAGCGAGCGAGTCTATTTTGATACACACGCGCGTGTTCGGCGGCGGCCAGCCGCTTCTCATCCAAGAGTTCCAACTGGGCGAGGAGTGAATTATGACGATCGTCGAGGGGAAATTCCTCATCCAATTGTACCCTGAGAGAAGGGATCAGAGTCTCGTACGGGACTACCGCTTCCATACCATAAGTGAGGGCAAATGGAGTCTGCCCGGTGGGGGTACGGATTGAAGTACGATAGGCCCATAGGGCTTCGATAAGCTTTTCTGGCCAGTCTGAAAACTTACTAGACTCGCAGGTTTTTTTGATGATTTTGAGCAATGTTTTATTGGTGGCCTCCGCTTGACCGTTACCTTGTGGGTAATAAGGCGATGAATGATGCAATGCAATTGCGTACCTTTTGCAGAGGTCCTGTAGGTCCTGAGAAATGAATTGTGGCCCATTGTCGGTGACGATCGTGCTTGGGACGCCGAACCTGGCGAGAATGTTTTTCATGATGAACTTGCAGACTGTTGACGCCTTGATTTCCGCGTAAGCTTCGGCTTCGGTCCCATTTGGT